>JBBGZY010000304.1:13132500-13721637 GCA_037952925.1 Lithobates clamitans | reverse complement strand
GAGATTTTGTTACAGATATAGAGAGAGATCAAAAGATTATTAACTATATTTTGAGATATTGATATCTATCTATCCGGTATGTCTTTATAATTTTAAATATTGAACTAAAATAGGAACTCTACACAAACCACTTCACTACAAATGTGGGAAAATTATTATGTCCTAAAATATCTGTGTGCTAATTAGATTACTAATTTTTTGTTTCACATAGGGGAAAAATCACTCAGCCAACCACAAGAACACAGTCCACCCCAAGCAAAACAGGATTGGGCAATCAGCCCAAGTCCCATTGACGATGTGGAGGAAGGAGAGGTGGGCGACATGGGCACCCCACCAGGTGAGTGTCTGACACACCAGCTTACGTTAATCTATGCATGGCTGCCTTTTGTTTAATTGAATTTGTCTACTCTATTTTAGGGGATCTGGTTGTGCTTCATTCAAGCAACAGTGACACCCCCGAGGATGTGGAGGAATTAGGCTACATGGCCACCCCACCAGGTCAGTGTCTGAGACAACAGCTTTATTTCTGGTAAGGTAAACTATGTATGTGTGCATATTTCTAAAGACATTTTTTGGTTTCATTCCACTTTAGGAACAACAAGAAGTGACTATTTCACCTCGGAAAGTGCCCAACGTCTAATTGGTCAAATAATGGCCTGGAATCAAGACATGGATCAAATGCGTAATAGGCTGGATCGTATGCAGCAGGAAATGAAGGACATGATTGATGTTTTGGGTCGAATCTAAATGCCCTTTTTTAAACCCCAAAACATCAATCATGTCCTTCATTTCCTGTTTTGCTGACCCCATTCTGGGCCTTCTCTTTATTTTTTTGGCATAACATAAATGGCTGTTTAACCTAATGTCAAAAAGGAGGGCTGTCAAAAATCCACAAAAAAATAAAAATTGATTTTCTACAAAACACCAAAAAAAAAAAAAAAAAGTGATTTTAAAAAACCCAAAAAAAAAAAAAAAAAAAGTGATTTTAAAAAACCCCAAAAAAAAAAAAAAAAAAGTGATTTTAAAAAACCCCAAAAAAAAAAAAAAAAGTGATTTTAAAAAACCCAAAAAAAAAAAAAAGTGATTTAAAAAAACCAAAAAAAAATAAAAAATTGATTTTAAAACACCAAAAAATCGAATAAATAATTAATGTTAAAAAACCAAAAAAAGTAAAAAAATTGATTTTAAAACACCAAAAAAATTAAAAAAATTAATGTTAAAAAACAAAAAAAAATAAAAAATTGATTTTAAAACACCAAAAAATCGAATAAATAATTAAGGTTAAAAAACCAAAAAAAGTTAAAAAATTGATTTTAAAACACCAAAAAAATTAAAAAAATTAATGTTAAAAAACAAAAAAAAATTAAAAAATTGATTTTAAAAAACAAAAAAAAAAAAAAAAAAACTTGCTTTTAAAAAAAAACAAAACTTGATTTTCCAAAAACAAAGCCTGTTTTTGAAAATCCAAAAGCCCAAAATATTTTTTTGTGGATTAGGTAGAAATATTTAAATATAATTATATTTTGCTACATCATTAAAGATACCATTATATTTTTGTCTATGAACATTTTATACTAAATGCAGAACTGAATGCATACCAACCATTAATAAAAACATCTCCTTTTATAGGATTTTAACAAATGTGTGGTTTGTTATTTCAAGGCTCAGTATCAGTTTGGTTATAATTGTCAAAAAGTTGTTTACAGTGGCAATGGAGCTTATTTAGACATTTTTAAAATTCTAATACAGTTGGCACTACAACTGCTCGACCATAACCTAGGAGACAGCCCAAAAGAAAGGCAAGCAATAAATATAATGCCAGATTTCAGCAATATTTTTTTTATTGTCCAAAAATTATATATCCTGGCCCATTGCAATGGCCCCCCTACCCATAAAATAATCAACATATTGCTGTCTAACCTGACGGGAACTTTGGGGGGCCAAGCCAGTACGGACAGTATCCAGGCCTGTAAGGTTGGCTTCTATTTGTCCGGCCTCAGGCCCAACTGTGCCTATATAATTGGCAGAATGCTTATTTAAAAAGTTGTGCAGAATGCAGCATGATAAAATTATAAAATTAAGTTTGTATTCCGCCAAATTAATGGCTGTTTGAAACAGGCGGAACCGGCTGGCCAGAATTCCAAACGCATTCTCAACCACTCTTCTAGCTCTGGCCAGCCGGTAATTAAAAACCCTCCTCTCCGGGGTGAGGGTTCTTTGGGGGAATGGCCTCATGAGGTGCTTGCTCAGAGCGAAGGCTTCATCGGCAATGAAGACAAAGGGGAGTCCTTCCACGTTATCCTCATCAGGTGGCAATCCCAGGCCACCACTCTGGAGACGCTGGCAGAACTCCGTCTGGGCAAATACTCCTCCATCCGACATCCGGCCATTCTTCCCCACGTCCACATATAAAAAATCATAGTGTGCCGACACCACCGCCATTAAAACAATACTGTGGAACCCCTTATAATTAAAATAATATGACCCCGAATGGGGTGGTGGCACAATGTGGACATGTTTCCCATCTATAGCCCCTCCACAATTGGGAAAGTCCCAACGGCTGGCAAAATGGGATGCCACAGTCTGCCATTCCTGTGGCGTTGAAGGAAACTGGGGAATCAAACAAGAAAACCAAAATCAATTAATTTGGAAGCTAACATTGCAAGAAAATTAGACAATTAAAAACATTATTCCCCAGCATCAGTATAACATTCACTAATTTAATTCTTCTGGAATAACTAATATGGAAAAAGGCACACTTATCAGATTGCTCACCCCCTCTGATAGAACATTGATTACATTTTAGGGGGTTGTGAAATCCCTAAAAAAACTTACTTTAACAACACGCAGGAATTTAGGGATAACAAAGGCTACAAGACTGCAGTTGTCGCACTCTGCAGGTGCAGTTGCTAACCAGCTTACAGTAAATGAGGTAATGTCAAAAGGCATTCATGTTGCAAAGAGTACACAATCACATGCAAGGGCAATTAATGAAAACACTTTGAGGCTTGCATATGATTTGATGATGTAAATCAGCAGAGCTTCTGCTCATTTACTAAAGCACTGGAACAAATGCACTTGTAGAGTGCACATGCATTTTGCAAAGTGCAACATAGATTTGCTTTAGACAAATCAACACCACAGAACATTCAAGCAAATTTTAACGAGGGTGGGGGTGGGGGGGTTGTGAAATCTAGCTAATTGCTAATTAGCAGCACACTATTTGGAGTGAGTTCAGGTGGGGGGGGGGTTGTGAAATCTAGCTAATTGCTAATTAGCAGCACACTATTTGGAGTGAGTTCAGGTGGGGGGGGGGGTTGTGAAATCTAGCTAATTGCTAATTAGCAGCACACTATTTGGAGTGAGTTCAGGTGGGGGGGGGGTTGTGAAATCTAGCTAATTGCTAATTAGCAGCACACTATTTGGAGTGAGTTCAGGTGGGGGGGGGGGGTTGTGAAATCTAGCTAATTGCTAATTAGCAGCACACTATTTGGAGTGAGTTCAGGTGGGGGGGTTGTGAAATCTAGCTAATTGCTAATTAGCAGCACACTATTTGGAGTGAGTTCAGGTGGGGGGGGGGTTGTGAAATCTAGCTAATTGCTAATTAGCAGCACACTATTTGGAGTGAGTTCAGGTGGGGGGGGGGTTGTGAAATCTAGCTAATTGCTAATTAGCAGCACACTATTTGGAGTGAGTTCAGGTGGGGGGGGGTTGTGAAATCTAGCTAATTGCTAATTATAAGCACACTAAATACACTCCAACAAAATACATTCAAAATGAGTAGACTAGGTGGATATGTTCCCATCACTTCATGCTGGGAAGGTTATTGAAGGAAACTATACATGCATGACAAAAAATAACAGGAAAAAATCCCAGCATGTGTGAGGATAAAAAGGGGACATTCACACTATATTGCAATGATGGGAAGTAGTGTTTGAAGCAAGAAATACATTACATTATCAAAGATTACATAAAAGAACATGTGATGCTAATAAAATAAAAATAGCTTACCTTAATATAGTCCTTCTGCAGGACCTGTATGATGGCAGAACAGGTCTCTGGGATAATGATCCCCAGAGCCTGGGGGGAGATGCCTGTCGAGAACTTAAGGTCCTGCAGGCTTCTCCCTGTGGCCAAATACCGCAAGGTAGCGACCAGCCTCTGCTCCGGAGTGATGGCTTGCCTCATGCAGGTATCCTGCCTGCTGATATAGGGGGTCAGCAAAGCCACCAAACGATCAAAAACGGGGTCCGTCATCCGGAGAAAGTTCCTGAAATCCTCAGGATTATTCTCACGGATCTCACGGAGCAAAGGCATGTGACAGAACTGGTCACGCTGAAGCAACCAATTCTTGGTCCATGAACTCCTCCTCGCCCTGTTCATGGACTGGTCTTGGGCTGAAGAATAAACTACAGCACCAAGCACATACAATGCACGAGCTCTACGACGAGTACGTACAGGTAACATGGCTTCAAAACGGTCGGCTGGTCAGAACGCACTAAACAGAACGCACTGAAGAACAGCAAGGCCTGTGAAGAACGACCTGAAAATCAGGAACGAGCGGCCAATAAAACAAAGATTTCTCAATGCCAACTGACCAAACGCACTGAAAAGCAGATACAAACCTCACAAGCACAGACTGAACAACAGTTAAAACGAACTGAAAAATACGAGTCTCACAAGCGCGAATCGTCTCTCACCAAACTTCTACTAACACGAGATAAACACGAGATTAGCAGAAGGAGCCCAAAGGGTGTCGTACGGGCTATTGAACTTCCGTTTTATAGTCTCGTCGGACTTGGTGTACGTCACAGCGTACTAAGCTGGCGTACTTTTGTGTGGTCGTGTGTGGGCAAGTCCGTTCGTAAGAAAGTCTGCCCCAAGTCCGCCGAAGGTACGCCGGAAGTATGTCGGACAGGCTGTCCGACTTTTGTAGCTGCAAAGTCCGACCGTGTGTACGCGGCATAAGAACCACTTTTTTTGACCAGTTGACCGGTTTCTATAAATGTAACCGATGTCGTGTATGTTCCTTTAATTCCTGTTCGAACAGGAGAACCCAGACCTTTGTGTCTACAGCAACTGGCCAAACCCATTCCATTATCCAATTTATTACTTGTTCTACCCTTGGGGTAGTTTACATGTTGCAATGCCCTTGTGGCTTGCAATATGTGGGACGAACTAAACGCCCCCTTCAGGTGAGGCTCAACGAGCATATCACCAATATTCTGACAGCGTTCAAAAACCATTCAGTTTCAAAGCATTACCGTCTGGTACATGACAGAGATCCCTCCAACACTCTTTTTGTTGGTATCGATCGGTATAGACCGTATTGGCGAGGGAGTTCTATGGTATGAGACATTTCAAAACTAGAGATGTCTTGGGTCCATACAATAAAAAGTTATACGCCACATGGACTGAATATAGATGTGGACGTTAACGCCTTTATAGACAATTCCTAATGTGCTATTTATGTGACCATCTAATTGAGGGGGAATAGCATATATTGGAATTGGGGACTAACATCGTCAAAACAGGCATTGACTCTGCCTATGAGGCTGTTTTAACTTTAGTTTCACTTCTAATCTATGGCGTCTCCTGCCTTTTTGAAACATAGGATTTTCCAATTATAATTCATGTTCATATTTTTATATTTTTTATTTTTTATTTTATTTTATTTTATTTTCATACAATAATTTTTTTATTTTATATTTTTATATTTTTATATTGTGCTATGTGCTGTTTTTGTGACCATTTAATGGAGGGAGAATAGTATAGACTGGAATTAGGGATTAACATCGTTAAGATAAACTTTGTCCATGAGGCCGTTTTTTGGCTTTAGCTTTGCCTCTAGTCCTTTGGAAACATAGGATTATCTATTAATATTCATGTTTTTATTCCATATGATTATATAGCCCTATGTTTACTTGCCTTGATAAGGTTTAGAGTTATTATACTTCATACAGCATACATGGGTTATTTTATACGCTTCCTGTTAGAGAGGGATACAAATGTGTTGTTTTCTCTGCTGTGGTCTTTAGATTATATAATCTTTGGTCTAATCATATGCTATTTAAGCTGTCCTTATGTAATTAGAGGTTTGAGCACCGTTTCTGTGGGATGTCTATATGACTCTGCTCTGTATGTTAATCGATGATGATGCCCATACTCAAGATGGCGCTGTATGTTTGTCAATATAGAATGATGACCATACTTAAGATGGCGCCGCCTGTCTCCCTAACGGGACTCAGAGCGAGGCTTGAGTTGGGCTTATAACGTGGTGGCTCAGCACGCTGCCTGTTCCCCATTGAGAACGTCAAACGTATGACGAAACGCGCCTGGGAGGGGCGTGCTGACGTCACCACGTCGTTCCATTGAGGACGGGAGTGTGTCCGGAGGCCGGCCGGCTTCGTTTTTACTGTCTTCTCAGCTTTTATATCTCGTATCTATGTAAGTGTTATTCCTTTTATAATAAACCTACTATATGCAGTATCACACTATTGGCTCTTCATTATATATGTGCTGCTGAGTTCGGACTGAGAGGGCAAGACGAGGTACACCATTCCAGTCGGGAGTCTGGCTGGGATCGGGACAATCCCTAAGGTCCGTTTAACATCTGCTCTTTTGGTGTTTGGTTCCTGTTTTCACTATATCTGCATACGAGGGTCTGTCTTCTGGTAAGCAGCTCGTACTATTAGCTTTCTCAGCACCTGGTGGGAGTTCTTTCCACAATCTTTCACATATTTTTGGGGTGTTTTACACACGTCGACTGTCCAATTATATCTGGTAAGCAGATTTTGGAAGTCGTTGCATTTTTCACCCGTATATAATTTACATTTATATTTAATTCTTTGATTTCACTTATTTCTGCATGATTGCATGATACTCACCACATTGTCCTAGCTATTCAGCATAGGATTTTATATGATCACACGTGATTTAAGGTTAATTGAGTGTCACTTCCTTTTTTTGGTTTGGCGTGTGTTTTTTGTAAACAATATTACGCTATATTTTTGTTATATCTTTTTTGGATCATAATTTGTGGATACACGGGACGAGGGCGCCCTTCCTGCCTCATCTGGAGCGTACATCTAAAGGCCCAGGCTGGGTTTAAGCCACTCGCCCTTTTATGTCTTACTTCTGGTAAGCGCAATATATATTGGAGTGTTCTGCTAACTGTGTCCACCATTACTGTTTCCTTTGGAAGAAGTTTATATCACATACTTATTCTCCTTGCCTGGACAGTAATTGGGACCATTTATTTCATGTTATATGGGACTTCACAATTGGACTTTTGTTTATATCACTTATAGCGCGGTTTTCTCTTTTTGATTTATTTTGGTGGGCCACACTTATGACCGCAGCTTGTTCTTTCTTCTTTTTCTAAGCACAGTTTTTTTCTTTATTTAATATTCTGTGAATGTCCCCTTTGTCCTCATGCATGCTGGATTTTTATGTAATTTTTTTTTGTCCTTCATACATATTTGCCTTCACTTACCTCCCCAGCATGCTCTCCTAGGCCTATATTCACCTTGTGTAGTCACTTAACAATGTATTTTGTCAGCTCCATAGTAGTTCTTTACTCTAAATACCCCCTAAAATGTGTAAAATGTGATTTGTGCTTGAAATTCAGGCAGAGTGACTGAGGCTTTTTTTTGGGTTCACAAAATCTTTTGGAACCCTCCCTCCCCCCAACTGCTAACTCAGCTAATACCAATACTCTATCTCCTGACTTTGCCAAACCCATACACACTATACCAACCTTTTTTGTGGTCAGATTTATGGATGAATTCCCCAAAGCATGTAGTGCAAATGTCTGCCTGAATACTTTTAAATGGTACTGTTTTAAGTTTTTGTATCCTATTATTATCTTGATAGGTAATAGCAGAATGTAAAAATGTGCTAAAATGTGTGCATTGTGTACTTATCTCTTTGTATTATGACACTTCTTACCTGTCCAGTGGACTGCCAATAGTTTAAAGTGCGGAGGGGCTGGCCAAAGTAATACATATTATTTAGGCATTCATCTCTCAATGAAGTGGAGAGGGTTACCTGTCCAAAACATCCCCCCATAAAATTTTACAAATGGTCCATGAGGTGGGGGGAATTTGATAGGTGGACCTTATACCTTTGTCTTTAAATAGTCCCTAAAATAAATGTTATACTGATGTTGGCCAAGAATGTTTGTGTCTAATCTGCCTTCCATATTTATGTGCAAAATGATTAATATTTTATTCTTGTTTGACTCCACAGTTTCCTTCCAACCCACAGGAATGGCAGGCTGTGGCCTCCCACTTTGCCCAGCAATGGGACTTTCCTAACTGCGGAGGGGCAATTGATGGGAAACACGTCCACATCGTCCCACCACCCAACTCGGGGTCATACTATTACAACTACAAGGGGTTCAATAATATTGTGATGTTGGTGGTGTTGGCTACTTATGAGTTCCTGTATGTGGACATGGGGAAGAATGGCCAGATGTCATATGGTGGAGTCATCACCCAGATGAAGTTCTACAGGCATCTCCAGAATGGCAGCTTGGACTTGCCACCTCCAGAAGACAATGCGGAAGGACTCCCATTCGTCTTCATTGCAGATGAAGTGTTTGCGCTGGGGGACCATCTTATGCTGCCATTCCCTATGAGGACCCTCACCCCGGACCAGAGGGTTTTTAATTACTGGCTGATCAGAGCCAGAAGAGTGGTGGAGAACATGTTTGAAATCATGGGCAGCCGGTTCCGCCGATTTCTTACACCCATACACATGGCAGAGTATAAACTCAATCATATCATCCTGGCTTGCTGTGTTCTCCACAACTTAAGGAGAAATTCTGTGAACTATGCTGGCTCAGTTGGGCCTGAATCAGGAATTAATTTAAATATACCAACCCTGACGGTGCTTGAAGCTGGCCGTCCTGGCTTGCCCCCCCTGAGTGCCCGCGAGGTTCGTCTAAGTTACCTTGAATACTTTGCGGGTAGGGGAGCCATCAATATGCCAGACAATGTCTAAGCCTTTTTGAAAAAAAAAATTAACTTACAAAATATTTGCTTACATTTACTGCTTGTTTTTCTTTTAGATGACCATGACATAAATTTGGGCAGTCGTGAAAATGGCGTGATTCTGTAAAATTATAAAGCACTGTTGGGTGTTATTTACTAAAGGTAAAGACACTTTGCACTACAAGTGCACTTGAGACTGCACTGAAACTGCACTTGTAGTGCAAAGTGGATTTGCCCTTAGGAAATAACCCCCATTGTCACTGAAAAAATCATTTTTCACACCAAAAAAGTTTAGGAGCTTTGAAAGAAGAAGCCACACATTGTTGATTCTCAATATTTTTATTCCAAACACAATCACATGTGCATTTATAAAAGCTTTTTAAAACCAAACAACATGTTTGTTGTATACAATACTTAGAGGTGACATTAATAAAAGTGTCCTTTTAAAGTAAAACAGGCATGTTTCAAACCAACAATAAATACACAAATCTGGAACTTACAAAGTTCAACTTTGGAGGAAATTGAAGGCAATATCAGACATGAGTATTTATAAACTGTGTTTGATATTGCGTTCAGCAGATGGGGTGAAGTCACCCCTGGAAAAGCCAAATTTTGAAGATGCACACAAATTGCCAAATGTCAACCTGTGCTAGCTGCCATCATGGGGGATCAAAGGACGTGTTTTGGGGGTACAACCCCTTCCTCTCAGCTACTTTATTATTGAGGAAGGGGTTGCACCCACAAAACGCAGACATTGATCTCCCGTGATGGCACATGGCACATGTTGACACACTGTGTGCATCTTCAAAATTTGACTTTTTGACAATATGTAAAAAAAGGTGCAACAAATTTTTGTGGAAAAAATGCCAACTACATTAGGGATTTCGAGGGGTTTTAAACTCTCCCTAAAACATCAATGATGTTCTTCATTTTGTTTTGAACATCATTGATGTTTTTCTGGATGTTTTCCAAGTCCCTATTACACTCCATGATCTCCCCGATCAGGATCTGGGCACTTTCACTGGTGAAATGGCCTTCATCCACAACATCACGATCACCTAAAAATATATTTAAAAAAAACACACCATGTATTATAAATCTGCCAGCATCCATCTCTTACCTGAGCCTGTGGTCGCACACACTCACCTGTTGTGGTGACAATTTCCACCACGTCTCCTTCCTTCTCCTGCTCTGCTTGGCTTTGGGGGATTTCCACTTCTTCCTGAGGTGGGGGGTCTGTGGTCTTCTCTGATGAGTGGTGTCCTCCAAGTCTTTTCTCCCCTATGTGAACAAAAACAGGTATACTTTGTACACAGATATTTGTTGGCAGAAATAGGAATATGAAACATTGCTTGGAAGTGGGTACAATTGTCTGTTTTCGCAGAGTTCCAAGATGAAAAGGGTGTTATTTTGTCCCACACTAGTGCTCCAGCGTCCAGATGTGTAAACAGCTGCTGAGTGTCCTCTCCTTACACAGAATCCAGTTTGCATTTCATTCTAGTTACCAATCCATCTAGACACCAAAATTATTTTAAGAGAAGTAGGTTAGCAAAAATGTATTCAAATGCATATGGCCAAAACATGGTGTTTTCTATGCCGAACAAACAATGTTTCATACGAACGAATGATGTGCCCATGAACATGAAAGTTGCCATTTTAAACTGTACAACAGTTAAGAAAAGCACATGGAGCAGCACGAACGTTAGAAAAATAAAGAATAGGAACACAGGGTAACTACTTACTTTTTTGCAGCACTCTCCTGATCCTTCTATACTGATCTTGCTCCCTTAATTTGAGGTCCGACCACCGTTTCTGGAGTTGATCCGTGGATCGTCGTACCCCAAAATTCCTGTGCAGACTCTTGACAACTTGATCTTGGCCTTTCTGACATTGAGGTTGGGGTAAGGTCCATACTTCCCGTCATAGTCGGCCCTCTTCAGTATGTCAACCATCTCCAACATCTCCCCAAAGGACATATTTGAGGCTATTTCTGGCTCCGGGCTTTCCTCCTCCTCGTTGCTGTAATTAGCATGCACCTGTTGTGTGTCCGTCATGTGCTTTTCCCCACTGCGCCGAACGAGAAGGGGCGGGGAATAGACTAGAAAGAACATCAGGGGCGGGTGGAGTTTCACACATGCATGGTGTATATAAAGAGTAACACGCGTGCGTAGTATGTATGATCTGTGAGCGGAGGAAGGAGTATCGGAGGCGCGGATCGTGATAACGAAGGTAACATTTACAATTGGGCCTATACTGCTTCTAGATTGAGGCCTGTATTGTGACAAGATTAGGAGACTTTAGCCTGACATTAGGGTTTGTCTTGTGTTGTGTCTTGCAAAGAAAATGGATATCTTGAAGGATCAGGAGTTTATCATAGATATGTTCAGGGAGCTGCCCTGTCTGTGGCAGGTAAACCACCCTGATTATAAGAACCAAACAAAGAGGAAGGCAGCGCTGGATAAATTGCTGGAATTTGTGAAGCCAGTGATCCCCACGGCAGACATCACCTATTTGAAGATCCTAATTGGTGGCATGAGGAGCACTTATCTAAGGGAGCACAAGAAGGTCCAGGATTTCCTGAGATCAGGAGCAGCAGATGACATTTATCTCCCCAGGCTGTGGTACTATGACAGACTGCATTTTCTGGCAGGTCATACTGAACCCAGGTCAGCACTCTTCACTCTTCCTTCCACGCTTCTTTCCCCCTCAGCTGAGGCTTCTGACATCCAACCTTGGCCTTTCAGGCAGCAACATGTGGAGGAGCTCACCTGGAGCCAGGTATAGCATTCTTCTAAATATTTCTGGTTGTCCAATTAATGATGTTAAATAGATGTGTCATGGTTATGCAATAGAGTTTGCGATCAGCATACCTGTCTCCATGTGTTCATCTCTAGAAAACCAGCTGACCCACACCTGACTGCTTTTGTAACCTCTCCTCTAAGCATGGCCCCACCCCAGGCCCTATCAGGGAGCCCTATATTAACCTGTGCACTGCAAGCCAGCAGTGCTGATCAATCATTGTGTGTTAGCCTCTGTGTGTACTTGCTGTGTTTCCTACAGCTGATTCCTGTTATCGACTTTGGCCTGTTGTAACTATTCCTGTCTGCTCGTGACCCTGACCTTTGGCGTGTTCCCGACCATCCCTGTTTGCCTGTGATCCTGAACCTTGGCGTGTACTCTGTTGTCCTTGTCTGCTTGTGGTCCCGACCTTGGCTTGTCCCTTACTTTCCTTGTTGTCCCAGCCTGCTGCCTCCTTCCTCTTCTCCTGTAGTCTACTGCGAGCGTGAGCAGTGAGACCCTGGGGGCCGCGACCTGGAGCCAGACTGCAGCTTAGTCCATCCTTACCATTAAAGGCTCTGGTGAACACCTGCTGGCTCTTAGACTCCACGCCCTGGGGAATCTATGCTCTAGCTCCCAGTGGGATCTGTGTCAGTGATCCAGTAGACCTGCTTCCTGAACATTCCAGGGTTCAATCTGCAGCAGTCAGCCATAGGGTCCACTACCTTGCGGTGCATTCCTGATCTCAACGGTGTGCATCTGTCACCCAGCCTCTTGGTGACCTGACAAGATGTTAATTTGGAGTACAAATTTCTGATTGTGATTGATGAACCACAAACTAAAACGATGTCCCTTTTTCATACACAGGAAAGTCTCAGCCAAGAGGTGGCCAGGCCAAGTAGGCTGCCCAATACCCAGGTCCCTCCCCTTCTGCCTTTAAAGAAAAAGTGGCAGGAAGAGGAGTAACCTGGAGGAGGCTGCAATTGGCCTATTTTGGAAGGCTACTGAGGCCCTAGAACCCCCCACAGTGTGGAAGAGGACTTTGCAGACCTAATAGCCTGCAAAATGCTGCAAATGGAGGAGGGCCAACGCCTCTTATGTGAGTTTGTCATTTTAGAAGCTCTACATAAGGGGTTGAGGGGCCAACTCACATGCCAAAGCCACATTTGTGAGCTCACCCATGGTCCTCCTCCTCCTCCTCCAGGTCCTACTCCTCCTCCTGCCACACCTCCAACACCAGAGCCACAGCCGGGAAGGAAGCGTGTAAGGAAGACCAGAGAGTGATGACTTGGGTTCAGTCTGGTCTGGCAAAAGATGCAGGCTCTTGTATGACCACAGCCTGGGAACATACATGTCATCTGCAGCTGTTCATGATTCTCTTGGACTTCTGGACCAGACTGTACTCCCTTAGATATGGACTCCTCAGGCCACCAATTTTGCTTTCAAATAATTGATGTGTGCCCTGGGGGCCAAAGGCTTCGCCAATTTCTGCTGTTTCTCCAGCGTTGCCTCCCTCTTTGTTTGGTTATGAGCCCTTAATAAAGGAATTTTTGTTTCATTGATACTCTCCTATGTGTGTTTTCCTTCAAAAAGGACAGTTTGTTTGTGAGGAGGCAGGTACATTTCAAATATACAATGTGAAATTAACAAGAGACACCAACACCAAACAATCTCCTTGAGATTAAATAATACAAGATAATAATGGTGTTGTGGTAACTTGACACACAAAACACACCCAAAAATATTCTGGAGTAAAAAAAACAAAACAAAAAAAAAACAAGATCAGGCTTGAAAAAAATACAAACAAAAAAAAAACAAAAAATGAAATTTTTTTAGTCAGATGTGACAAATCAAAATATATTGATGAAATCATGATAAATGATAAAGAAAGAAGTTTGTGAATATGAGCAGCAAAACAACTTCATTCTTCTAGCATTATAAAGAAGAAGAGAGTGCGCTGCATTAAACTATTTAAAACCTTGCAGCCTGACGAAAGAGCAGTTCCGTCTCGGAATTTATTCTGAGCATGCGTGGCACTTTGTGCGTCGGAATTGTCCACACACGGTCGGAATTGACACGATCGGATTTTGTTGTCGGAAAATTTTATAGCCTGCTCTCAAACTTTGTGTGTCGGAAAATCTGATGGAAAAAGTCTGATGGAGCCCACACAAGGTCGGAATTTCCAACAACAAGCTCCGATCGCACATTTTCCTCGGAAAATCCTACCGTGTGTACAGGGCAATAGTGTTGTATCTGGTCTAACAAATGAAGTTAGCTGAAGACTCTGCCTAAGGAGTGGAAGCATGTAAACATTTACTCGTAGAGTGGGTAGAGAGATCACTATCATTGTAGAGAGAAGTTGGATGTATCATGTCAAATCATGAAGAACCTAAGTAAATAGATTAGGTGGAATGTCCAGGGGGGAAGGCTATATGGAGTTAGGGCATTAGAGGTGGGTTAGATCCAGAGTTTGCCCAGTGTGTTAGCGAGATCTGCTCGCAGGTACCAATCCGTGTACATCCCACTTCTTTAAAACACAAAACAACCAGTATTTCAGTGCATAAAATTCAATTATATCATAGGAAGTATAAAAGAGGGAACTGTTGAATAATTCAGTTTCATATTTTCATTATTTTTTTTATATATACCGTATATACAAAAGAAAATAGGATTAAAATGTATTTTTATTAAACTCACAAAATTTGTATTGCCAATTTATCTATGAGAAATTATTTTATTTATATTTAAATGGCCAACTTAAAAAGAAGTTCTGGGAAACATGAGGATTTCATTCCTGAATTGACTGGGCCTATTTTATGCTATTACCACCTTACACATAACTCTGAACTAAACAAAGCTGTAAAGTGTTAATGCAATTTTAAGCAGCCACTAACATGTAACAAATGTCATCCCCATAATATAGTGTCAGATGGTATTTGATGTTGTATGCAGTCAAAAAATTAATTAATTTTAATATAAGGTTTTTACACCCAGCTAATGTCTTTGATGAATCTAAAAACACATTTACAGTTGGTATAATTGATAAATTTTACAGTAAAAATGTCTGGTTTCAAAAATAAATGTATAAACATTTATACTGTAGATCATAGCTTGTTTTCAAAATAGCAAACAGTGGCTAAAACATATATTTAATATTTAGGATGAGACAGCAGAAAGATGGAAATCTCAATATCAGGTGTTTTAACCACTTGCTGACCGTATAACTTAGATATACAGTAGCAAAGTGGCACGGCTGCGCCTGTACACATACCTAGTACGTGATCCGACACTTCTGGATCTGGGGTGCACATGGGCACTGGCAGCGTTCCACTCCCGCTCTGTGATTATAAGGCATATCACCGTTCTGTCAGCAAAGAGGCATAGATCCTGTGTCCCTGCAAACCAGGGGCACTGATCCACGACCTCCCCTAGTACAAGCGCCTTCCCCACAGTAGCAAAACACCAGCTAGGCACACAGTTAACTCTTTGATTACCCCTGATGTTAACCCCTTCCCAGCCAGTGTCATTAGTACAGTGACAGTGCATATTTTTTAGCACTGATCACTGTATTAGTGTCACTGGTCCCCAAAAAGAGTCTAAAGTGTCAGTTAGTGTCTGATTTGTAGTCCCACTATAAGTCACTGATTGCTGCAATTACTAGTAAAATAAATCAAATAAAAAGATAAATAAATAAAAATAACCCATAGTTTATAGGCGCTATAACTTTTGCGCAAACCAATCAATATACGCTTATTGGGATTTTTTTTACCAAAAATATGTAGCAGAATACATATTGGCCTGAATTAATGAAGAAATTAGATTTTTTAATTTTTTTTTTGGATATGTTTTATAGCAGAAAGCAAAAAATATTGTTTTTGTTTTTTTTCAAATTTGCTGTTTTTTTTGTTTATAGCGTAAAAACTGCAGAAGTGATCAAATACCACCAAAAGAAAGCTCTTTTTGTGGGAAAAAAGGACATACATTGTATTTGGACACAGTGTAGCATGATCGCGCAATTGTTAATTTCCGTATTATAAAAAATGGTCTGGTGAGGAAGGGGGGTAAATCTTCTGGAGGGCAAGTGGTTAAAGGGCTTTTCACAACTCAGCTGTGTATATAACTTAGGCTATGTATTGTTTTTGTATATCAGTTTTGTCCTGGGTTCTGCTTTTTGGAGTAGTATGAATGTTGGTTGTACTGCCTGCAGCCACAGATGCTGCAGTCCATGTTACTTCTAGGAAGATGTAGATCAAACAAACATCATAATTCACTTAGTGCTTTTGAGTATTAAGCCATTCTGCTCCCATATACTTTAAAGTGAACCTATTCCTAGACTACGCACAAGCAGGGCCTTTTTTCAGCAGGAACTAGGGGGAACTCAGTTCCACCACCTCTGGCTCAGGTCTTCTGCTCCCTGCTCACCACTATCACTTGGTAACACTGAAGTCCAGCTTCTGCGTTTACATGTGATAGCTTATCTCAGGTGCCCAGGGTTCAGTACAGTTATGGGCAGGAGAGGGTGCGTGGTAGGCTGCACCCTCTGTGGTCTCTGGGAGGTACTACAGCCGGATAGGTGTTTTAGCTTAATATTGCAAAAAAGGTAAGACATATGACAGATGATGGAGCTTCTAAGGAGGGGGGAGAAAATGATAGACACGTGCACACTGAAATATTTCGTTTTGGAATTTTGTTTTCGTCCAAAAAATAAATTTATTTAGTTACTCCCGAAATTCGTTTTTATTCATTTTGTTTAGTTAAAAAATACATTCGTCCAAAAATCCGAAATAATTAAGGTCGAATCTGTCATTGAAAGCTTATGATATCTGTTGAATGTTCTAAGAAGATTCAACGGAGCAGCTAAACTGTATGACGCCGCAATCGTACATTTCAGGTCGAATGTTCTGTCTACAAGCTATAGTAGAATTCTAATGTTGTATGACACTAGTAATAAATATATTTATTAATTATTATTACTAGTCAACCAACATTAGAATTCTTCTATAGCCTATGGGCGGAGCATTTGACCATAAATGTCTGCTCGCGGCGACTGCTTCGTCGAATCTTCATGTCAAATCTTTTCTCTCTATGTCGAATAATCTTGGACTAATAGAGTTAGGTTAGGCACATTCAACCTTTTTTGCTATTGTCTCTATAATGTCAAATCTTTTCTCTCTATGTAGAATAATCTTGGAATAATAGAGCTAAGGTTAGGCACATTTGACCACAGGTTCGATGGACACAGATCGCTATTGTCAGCATCATGTCGAATCTCCTATCTACATCGAACTGTTGTCACAACGAAAATGAAAATAAAGTATTTGTTTATGTCGGATCTTTTGGTTTTCGGATTCTGCACGTTCATTATCGTTTATTAAAACGATAACGAAAATACCCGAAATTCGGACGGAAATGCATTCGGACAAAAACGAATGCACATGTCTAGAAAATGAGGGCAGCGGAGGGAGGGGGTTGTATGATTACTGCTACTATTTGATGCCATTTGGCAGGTATGTGTGTGTGGCGGACATGGTTGGGTTCCTGCACCTATTCTCTGAGAAAAAAAGTCCTGCGCACAAGTATTAACATATTTAAAACAAGCAGTATAATCCCTTCACATGCTCTCATTCACTACCACAGCTAAAAGAATTGTGGAGAAACTAATTTTCAAAGTTAACAACAGAGGTACTGAAATTGCTGCTTCTTTTACCTTTACTTCTCTGTCTGCAGAATCTTGCCAGCTTTTTGGAGTTTGTTCAGAATATGTAAGTCCTCTAATTTATATAGTCTGGGCACAGGTGCATTTTAACTGAATTCGATGTCAGTGAAAGCTCTTTGGGATATCCAGAACATGTGCCATGCTCCAATATTTATGTGCTGTATTTATAGTTTACACTTTTTTTAAACAAAACTTCGGGGTCAAATCGGTAATGGCTTGATATTTAAGAAAGAGAAAGTCTGGGAAAAGCATGGTAGATTTCTGTGTTTTCTTTCTACAGCATTGTAACTTAAGAAATCATAAACACAGTAGTTGTAGTGTATAGAGTGTAATGACAATTCTTTTTTAGGAAACTAAGGTAACTGAACAATGGCAGTGGTATTCTCAAATCATTTTCTTTATTAAATAGGTATGTAAGTCAGTACTGAATCAGTTACTGTGTGGTCTACTTGTAGTTCAGTGCAGACAACACTATGCCATGCTTAGGCTAGACCCTTCCAGAGATGCTTTCCAACACTCTGATGTCTCAAATAACTGGAATATGATACACTGCTAAAGTAGTGTCTCAAGTTTTTTCCACCAAGAGCGAATTTTCAGTAATGCTTGGTTACATAGTAGACTCTATCCTTTATAGAATCTCCATATCAGAGGCCCTCTCAAAGCTAATATGGACAGAGTGATCCAACCTATGGTAGAAGGTCTCCTGATCCAAGTAATAGGACAACCATCAATTAAGGGTCCACCTACCTACCTGCACTATTACAATGCAAAATAGATGATTTTTTAAACATGGTGTTCTATAAAAATGCATCTGATTATATTATAATGCATATGCTTTCAAATATAGTGAATAAGACTTCGGCACTGAGAAATGCTCACAAGCCAATACTTTATGTGCTGAGTTTCTAAAGGTACAACATATTGTAGGGGGTCTGCACTGCTTGCCCACAGAGATGGCAGTTTGGTGGCCCTCTGATAGTACAAAAACCTTCTGTTGAAAGCTTGGTGTTCCAGGACCAACATTGCCAGATGCGACTGACTAGCTCAACATATATCAGATAAGAATTCCTGAGGCAGGAAAAAGTAAATATATATTGAGCGAATTAGAATATTTGTAGTTTGAAAACATAATTGCTGGTTTGTTAAAACTGAAGTTAATAACTACAATTTTGAATATAAATATGTTTAAATTCCTCATCATCCACAAAGTTTTTCATAAATTATTGTAATTTTTTTCTGGCATAATTTGTAAATTAATAGTACTGGCACATATCGAGTATGTCCTGTATCATTATTTGTTTCCTGACCTATTTTTTTATTCCATATTAAATCTCAGTAAATCTAATAATCATTGTTGCTCATTATGTTTTTCATCTCAATGACAGAAACATGCACATTACATTTACCTGAAGAATCCTGGTGGTGAGGAACTAATGAGGAAGTTTTTTTCTATATTCTGAAGAATATCATTCAACATTCTTACTCTGACTGGATCTCTCTCCTTTGGATCATTAGCTGGACGCATCTCATTAGACTGGAATAGCTGTGTAATTTCTCTTAACATTTTGGATAGGTCTTTCAATCCAGTAGATAAAGTGTCACCTATTAAGAAGCAATATAGCATAAATGTCATAAAAACCAACAAACATCAAATTGCTGTAATCTAAATAACACAATTAGAGATCCACTGGAGAACATAATACAATATACATTCAACATAGGTAAAAGGCAGTCCTCTTTTTTTGTGTATTTATATTTTTTAACAAATAAAATTCTTCTGCCTAGTGTAAATTGATTTATTCATATTTTAAAAGAGAAAGGAGAAGTTGTTGCTCTGAAATATGAGAAAGTAGCATTTTTATGAGTTTTGAATTACATGAAGCAGCACATCCAGTGATAAAATTGTTGAATTTACACCAATAACAAAACGGTAACATTGTAAAAGGATAACACCTATAAATTATCTTAACATTCTGCTTCATATTAAACAACTTTATTTATGAGAGTAAATGCCTTTAGTTTTAATAAGACAGGAAGTAGAATCTGCATAAAGGCAATAAATAAATAGCTTGTCTCTCCAAACAATGAAGTTGAGTTTCAAAAATAAAGTACAGTTAATAGCCATCTTGACAGACACTAAATCTGTGCATAAGTGTGTCCAACTAATTTTCCATTTAATAGGAAAGACCTTGGAGCTTCAGTGATGGGATCTACAGATACCTGATATTTCCTGTACCTTTGTCGGTGATGTGAAATCTCAAACTGAAAGTTAGTGGCAATTTTGCATTTAAGCCAGTTGAACCTAATTTATTTAAATAATGTCTGCAATTAGCAAGCAACCTATTGTCAGTTCCTAAGCACAGGAAATATATATATAATAAAGAATACCATATTGCAATATTTTTTTTATTTCCCTAGGCTTATGGCCATTTCATTTTATAAAGCTGGGTGTAGCAAAGTACATAACACATGCAGACATGTATTGGCATAAAGGGCATTATTAAATTTAAAGTCTATTTATTTATAGTATTCTATATATTTTAGTGAGTCAGCCTGGAGCAGGGCTAATAGAGGGTTAATTTGGAAAGACATGAGCTCACAGATAGTGTGAGAGTATTGGAGTCAGAGCAGAAGGGCTATAGAGCTGCTAGGAAACAGGAGGACTGTGTGACAACCAGAAATGGTGGGAGGCTACCTGAATAGCCTGTGCAAAACTTTATATGTTGGGGGAGTGACCTGCATCTGCAAAATATGCCTCCCTGAGAGTTGAACTCTGCAGCAGCAGCATGCATGCTGAAGCAGACAGCAACTGCATTGAGGACCATACAGCACCAGATTACCCCTAGTCTGCAACCTAATACATCCAGGAAGAGAAAGGAGCACAGGAGACTGGAAAAAAACTGATGGACTTCTTCCCACCATCAGACACTCCAGTCATGATGGCATTGATAGATCTCAGTATGTGTGTTACACAACCATAAAAAGTAAATGTTTTAATTTATCTCTGTGTACTTATTTGCGCTTTCAGTTATGTTGTTTATGCATGCCAAATATTCACCTTTATACATTGGTTTGGGATTTATATGTGTGTTTTTTGTGAACAGCTTACCCACACCATAGTGCAGACTTTACACCTTTATTTTATTTAATTTAAGAGGTTTGCAAGATCACCCTCTCCAGACTAAATTTTGCTGCAAAAGCAAGTTGCAAGTATGCAATGAAATTGGTTTGGTAAATGAAATTCTGTTTTCAGTTACTGAATTGTTTTATATTGACCATGGTTAAAAAGCTGGTAAATATATATTTAATATTAAATGATATCCAATGTCCTATGTCAGGAAGAGTATACAATTTCTGGAGGCATGGATTGCTGTTGGCTGGGTTCACACCAGTGCAAATTGGATGCGGATTTCCTCACATCTAATTTGCATGTCAGGAGACCTCTCTATGGAGCCACTTCACACATCTCCAGAGCGGCTCCGGTGCGAATTGCACAGGAGTCCTGTGCATCTTCTGTTCCATTTTAGGTCCAAATTCAGACAAAAATTTAGGCTTAAATGGTGAATGAAGATGCACTGGACCCCCTGCTGTGAGCCACTCTGTTCCTTAGTGTGAACCTGTTATGTACCTGGGTGTCATCGAACCGGGATGTTCCTGGCTCCACAGCTGTAGCCTTAGCTGTTGTGCCACAGGGGAGCTCCAGAGTTGTTGCACTGTTCTCCCAGCCTGATGCATTGCCTTGGATTCACTAGCCCCACCTGCTGCCAGCTGCAGACAATGTACAATCAAGCAGTCCATAAATAGCAGCACTTCCTGTTACTCAGTGCCCATTTGTGTGGACTAGCTCCCTGGTGTATTGATAGCTCTGTGACTCTGATTACCGTGTATGAACTTCTGCCTGAATTCTTGATCACTCTCTAGCCTGCTGATTTTGTACTTCTCTGCCAGCTCGTGTTTGAGTTTTGCCTGCCTGACCACTCTCTGGATTTGGACTGTGTACCGCTTTGCCTAAACCGTTGCTGACCTGATCTGCCTGACCACGTTTTCGCCTGAATTCTCAGCACACAAGCTCCACTTCGGACACTACATACCACAGGTACCTTAAATTACAAATGGGCCACAATGGCACAATGGACCCTGCTGAGATTGTTAAGGCCATTTTTCATCAGGGACAACTGATTTGAGCTCATGAACAACATTTTTCTTCTTTGGATGCTAAGCTAGATGAACTTTGTGCTATGCTTAAGTCTTGTTTGCCTGATTTCTCTGCACCTGTCCAGACTCCAGCACCTACTCCTGCTCCAATCCAACCTGCCTCTTCTGTGCCACCCAAACTTTCCTTGCCTGAAAAATTTGGTAGTGATACTCAGGACTGCAGAGGTTTTTTAAATGTTTGCTGTTTGCATTTCCGCAAACAACCCTGGGACTTTCAGCACTTCCTCTGCCAAAGTGAATTTTGTGATTTTATTGTTAAAGGGGGAAATCCTGGCATGCGTCTCTCCTTACCTGGAATGCAATGATCCTGTGCTGCAAGATGCTGATAGAATTCTGGCTTCTCTCCAGACTGTATTTGACAAGCCAGAAAGAGCTTCTGCAGCTGAGTGCTCACTTTTGGACATACAGCAAGGTACCAGGACTGTGGCACAGTATGCTATTGAGTTCTGTACCCTGGCTGCTGAGACTAATTGGGACTCAAGGGCATTACGTGTAGCTTTCCGTAACGGTCTTACAGATTGCATTAAGGATGAATTGGTCTAAAAGGATTACCCCGAAAACCTTGAGAAATTCATAGAGCTGTGTGTTAGTCTGGATGTCCAGTATCATGAAAGGTGCCAGGAGAGACTTAGAATTCACAAGCTTCCTAGACCAGTTTTTTTTTTTTTTTTAAAGATTTTTATTCGCCAAATGTTCATACAAGTTATTATCAAAATGCAATAAACGGTTATGGTACATTCTGAAATATATCTAATTTCACGGTAATTGCATATACAATGAAGATTGTTATTTTTATTATTCATCTCTATGGCTTTGTCTTTTTTTTTGCACATTCGGCTACCCCTTTTTTTTTATTGAAACCAAGTCAAAGCCAAACTCTGGCAAAACAGAAGTACATTAGGAAAAATAAAACTTATGTTTCTATAGATAAGACATAAATATTGTTCATATAGTACTTCAAAGACCCGAGGGAAATTTCCCTCATAAACATTTGTGCTGTGTGCTGCAGTTCATCTCTCCACAAGATCTCTCAACTGTCATACTAGATATGCATTTATCTTGTGTAATTACATGTCAGATTGTAGAGTGTTTTCAGAGTTAATCCATTTTCCCCAAACTTTATTAAATTTTTTTGGTTGATCCTCTGGACTCATATGTCATTGTATACATGGTGATGCTAGCGTTAACTAATCCTTTCCAGGAGTTCAATGTAAGATGTTCTCTTCTAATCCACTTAAGTGCAATTAGTTTCCTTACATAATAAAACAGCAGTCTTAGTAGTGTTCTCATATTGTTGCTCATAACCTCCTCTTCTATACTTCCTAACAGTCCAAGAAGTGGGCTACATATGTTTGGTATATCCAATGTGTCAGCAATAAATTGGGTCACCTGTGACCATAACGGTCTTACCCTCACACTCACATACCATATGTATAAAAGAGCCTTCTGCTGTCAGGCATTTATGACAAGCGGGGTCCTCCTTTCATCCTATTTTATGTAATCTAAGAGGGGTATAATACATCTGATGTAAGTATCTAAGTTGTATCAGCTTGAATTTGGCAGAAATAACGGTAGGTAAATATGAAGCAAGGACTCCCTCCCATTGTTCCTCTGTAATTTCTGGTATAATCTCCACCCATTTTTCTCTGAGTTTCCTTTCCTTAGGGTTCACTCTTTCTGCTTGTGTATTGTAGTATGTAGATATTCGCTTCGTGTGGTCTGGATCGGCAATCAATTTTTCCAGTTTAGAGTTCTCCAGAGTCACCGGTCCAGCTCCAAACTGAGTGCTGTCTCAGTCTAGTGAACTGGTATTCCCATATACCCATGTCTCCGGAACATTTAGTTCCCTTCTCAGCTGTACGAAGGATTTTAGTTCCCCATTATCATATAACTGATGTGAGCCCATATTTGGCCCATCTGAATCAATCTTATAAACAAAAAAAATCCTTTAGGCAAAGGTTAAACCATAACGGAGCATTAGGGGATAGGTGAAGGGGATTGTCCATTATATGTTTTTTACAGATCCCCAGTATCCGTTTAGCAGATTTGAGTATCTCTTTACCCCCTTCAGTGGGGACCTCTCCGCTAAAAAAGAAGTTTAGTAAGGTTTCATATGAGGTTACTGCTGCTGTTCCTAGGCCAGTTTACCGTTTGGCCCCTATCTTCCAAGCACCACCTCAGCTTGAACCTGAAATTTCAGTTGAGTCCTAGACACTTTTAGGGGTGGGCTCAGCCCTTCCTTCTCTGAGCTGGTCTCTCAGCTGTCAACTAATTGCTAGCTCCTATCTCTCCACAGTGACTCATCTGTTGATGATATCCTGCTCGCCAGTCCTGCCTTCTTAAGCCATCCAGCCCAGATGATCTCTGCCTTCGCCTTGGTCACATCTCTAGAGACGCTCCCCTATGTTCCTGTTAAAGACTTGCTTGGCTGACATTCCTTCTGGCTCCAGATCCTGCTTGCTGTTCTACTACGCTCATCTCTGGCTCCTTGACATTTTGGCTTGTCTCACTATCCGTTCCTGTTCCTGAACTCTGGCTATGTTTTGTCTACATTTACTCTGTTTACTTTTTTTATTATTATTAAACAAGTGAAATGTAACTGTACTTCTGTCTCAGTCTGATTCATGGTTTCTAACAGTAGGCAAAGGCCATGTAATCAGAAGATGCAGTCAATTCACTTGTTGGTAATATTTTTTCCAGATTGGATGAGCAGGATCGCCGCATGGATCAGTTTGCCATGGCATTACAAATGCTCCTGAATCACCTGGCTCACCTGGAATCTTCCACTGTGGCTGCTCTGGTACAACCTGTGTTGTCCCTGCTGATGCTCCAGTCTCTGTGCAGGCACCCACCTCAAGTATTAACTCTATAAGAGGTATGTCTGGTTCTGCTCCGCTTCCCCAGCAATTGTGGGGTGATCCAGTCCAATGCAGAGGGTTTCTCAACTAGGTTGAGATATATTTTGAAATGCTGCCCCAGGTGTTTCCCACAGACAGAAGTTTTGTGATATCTTTTGCTTACCCTTGGCCTAGGTAAACCCTCTATGGGAGATGCAAAAACCTGTTGTCTTGAGTTACCCTTTGTCGGTCTTGGAGGATAAGGCCATGGAGGAGTATGTTGCAGATGCACTTTTTTGAGATTTCATCCAAAAATCCTCGTCTCCTGCTGGTGCTGGTTTCTTCTTTGTAAAGAAGAAGAGTGGTGAACTGAGACCTTGTATTAATTATAGGGGTCTCAATCATTTCACGATTAAGAATGCCTATCTGATTGCGTTGATTACAGAGTTATTTGACCGCCTAAAGGGAGCAACGGTTTTCACAAAGCTTGATTTGAGGGGGGCATACAATCTCATGAGAATTAAGGAGGGCAATGAGTGGAAAACTGCATTTAATACCAGAACAGGTCATTATGAGTACCTCATAATGCCTTTTGGCCTTTGTAACTCCCCAGCAGTTTTCCAGGAATTTATTAACAATGTCCTCCGAGATTTGTTGAAGTTATATGTGATGGTTTAGTTCGACGATATCCTTATATTTTCCAAGTCCCCGGAGAGCCACCACACAGATGTCTGTCATGTGCTTCAGAAACTAAGAGAGAGCAATCTCTATTGTAAATTAGAGAAGTGCGAATTCCATTGTGAACAGGTTAAATTCCTGGGTCATGTAATTTCCACTGCTGGTTTTTCGATGGACCCAGAGAAACCTTCAGCAGTCCTACAGTGGCCCCGACCCATGGGTTTATGTCCTCTGAAGCGTTTTCTTGGCTTTGCCAACTATTATCAGAAGTTTATTTGTAACTTCTCGTCTCTGGTCAAGCCCCTGACTGATATGACCAGAAAGGACAGTAATCCACGGTGTTGGTCTCTGTAGTCCATTAAGGCCTTTGAGAGTCTCAAGGATGCCTTTGTTTCTGCTCCTGTGTTGGCACATGCTGATCCTATGTTATCTTTTATCCTTGAGGTTGATGTTTCCGAGACTGGAGTTGGTACCCTTCCGTCTCAACGCCGAGAACGCTATGCATCCTTGTGGCTACTTTTCCAAGAAATTGTCACCTGTGGAGTGCAATTACAAAATTGGTGACAGGGAGTTGTTAGCGATCATTTTAGCCCTGAAAGAATGGAGACATCTCCTCGAAGGTACCACTGTGTCGGTTATCATTCTTACTGATCATAAGAATCTCACATTCTCATCTGAGGCTAAATGCCTTTCTCCCAGAAGGGTGCGATGGGCTCTTTTCTTGTCTAGTTTTAATAACATTGTCTCATTCTTACCTGGTACTAAAAATGTAAGGGTTGACACTTTGTCACAACAATTTTCCTCCACTTCCAAGATGTGTCGGTTCCAGTTCCTGTGATTCCCCCTGATCGTATTCTGGTTAAGGTTTGCCCCAGTCTCACTTCTTTGGGTGACAAAATTCTTGCTGCTCAGGTTCATGCTCCTCCTGAGAAACCTTGTGACCACTGCTTGTACCAGAGAGTCTCCCTACTGCTGTGCTCCAGACTTACTATTCTCCCAAGGCTGCTGGCAACCCTGGGAAGAATCAACTCTTTTGGGTCATTTCCCAACAATTCTGGTGGCCTAGTCTATGTGCTGATGTAACTGCCTTCGTAGCTGCCTGTTCCATTTGTGCTCAGAGTAAGACTCCACGACTCCACGACACCTTCCAGTGGGCCTCCTACAACCCATACCCAATGGGGAGAGGCCCTGGACCCACCTGTCTATGGATTTCATTGTGGAGTTACCCAACTCCCAAAGCAACACAGCTATCCTTATGATGGTTGACCGATTCTCAAAAATGTCTCATTGTATTCAACTTAAGAATTTGCCAAACTCTAAGGAACTGGCTTCCATTTTTGCCCGGGAGATCTTTTTCTTACATGGGCAACCCAAGGTGATTGTCTCGGAGAGGGGTAGTCAGTTTGTGTCCCGTTTCTGGTGAGCCTTTTGTGCACAGTTTGGAATTCAGCTTGGTTTCTCCTTTGCGTATCACCCGCAGTCTAATGGGGATGCAGAACTAGCCAATCAGTCCTTGGAGGAATTCCTACATTGCTATATTTCTGACCATCATAACAACTGGTCAGCCCTCTTACCGTGGGTGGAGTTTGCTCACAATAGTGCCTTGAATAGTGCCTGTTTATGGAAAACTATGGTTTCCAACCTTCCATGTTACCGGACTCATTTGTTACGCAGAGTATTCCTGCGTTAGGGGAGCATCTCCGTGGTCTTCATTCCACTTGGGCACAAGTCCAGGAGGCTTTGCGATGTGCTAATGATAGGTACAGACTCCATGCTGACTGCAGACACATGCCTGTGCCTTCCTCCCAGGTTGGGGACAAGGTCTGGCTGTCATCTCGCAACCTCTGACTTTGTGTTCCCTCTTTGAAGTTCGCACCTCGGTTTATTGGGCCTCTCCATATTCTTCGCAATGTTAATCCATTAGAATGGAGCTATGAATAAGTGCCATGATGGGGCGTGAAACATGTTAGCTATCTTTCCTGTTCCTCCCTGTACATGAGGTGACTGCATTTGGATTTTATTTCTTCATATCAATAAAGATGCCTTCTATGGTGTGCGGCCGTCCAGGATATTTTTCTCTTTCATTAATCCATTAGACCTTCCTTCTAATATGCGTATCGCAAATGTATTTCATGTCTCCTTATTAAAACCTTTGGTCTGCAACTGCTTTACCAACTCAGTGCCTCGTCCTCACCCTGTACAGGTTGAGAACCATGAGGAGTATTAAGTACAGTCCATTGTTGACTCCTGTAGGTTCTATGGGTGCAAACAGTACCTGGTGCATTGGAAAGGGTACGGTCTGGAGGAATGCTCTTGGGTCTTATCCTTGGACATTAATGCCCCTGTCCTCCTCCATGATTTCCATAGACATTTTCCCCTCAAGCCTGGTGGTCCTCTGAGGGGGAGGGGTCATTGAGAAGGGGGTACTGTCAGGGCTGGGCTCAGCCCTTCCTTCCCTGAGCTGGCTGCTCAGCTGTCAGCTAATTGCTAGCACCTATCTCTCCACAGTGACTCACCTGTTGATAATATCCTGCTCGTCAGTCCTGCCTACGTAAGCCATCCAGCCCAGAGGATCTCTGCCTTCGCCTTGGTCACATCTCTAGAGACGCTCTACTGTGTTGCCGTTAAAGACTTGCTTGGCTGACATTCCTTCTGGCTCCAGATCCTGCTTGCTGTTCTACTATGCTCATCTTTGGCTCCCTGATGTTTTGGCTTGTCTGATTATTCGTTCCGGTTCCTGAACTCTGGCTATGTTTTGACTATGCTTACTCTGTTTACCTTTTTTATTATTATTAAACAAGTGAGATTTAACTGTACTTCTGTCTCAGTCTGATTCATGGTTTCTGACAGACACCTGTGGAACCCATGGAAGTCAGCCGTCTCCACCTATGAGAGTCAGAGAAACAAAAGAGGCGTGCAATGGGCCTATGCTTATATTGTGGACTTAAAGGACATTTGTTATCTGTTTACCCTTCCTGTCCAGTAGGGATGAGCTTCGAGTTCGAGTCAAACTCATGTTTGACTAGAGCATCGGCTGTTCGCCGAACAGCGAACAATTTGGGGTGTTCGCGGCAAATTCGAATGCCACGTAACACCCTATAAAAGTCCATGGGAGAAATCAAAAGTGCTAATTTTAAAGGCTTATATGCATGGTATTGTCATAAAAAGTGTTTGGGGACCTGGGTTCTGCCCCAGAGGACATGGATCAATGCAAAAAAAGTTTTAAAAACGGATGTTTTTTCGGGAGCAGTGATTTTAATAATGCTTAAAGTGAAACAATAAAAGTGTAATATCCCTTTAAATTTTCGTACCTGGGGGGTGTCTTTAGTATGCCTGTAAAGGGGCGCATGTTTCCCATGTTTAGAACAGTCTGACAGCAAAATGACATTTCAAAGGAAAAAAAAGTCATTTAAAACTACTCACGGCTATTATTGAATTGCCGGTCCAAAAATACACATAAAAGTTCATTGATAAAAACGGCATGGGAATTCCCCACAGGGGAACCCCGAACCAAAATTTAAAAAAAAAATGACGTGGGGGGTCCCCCTCAAAATCTATACCAGACCCTTCAGGTCTGGTAGATGAAGAGAAAAAGATAAAGAGAGAAGCGTCACACAGCGGGAGTCTCCCTCCATGCCATGCCATGCCATGCGGCCCGAGGAGAAGAAGATAAGAAGACGCCGCAGAGGAAAATGCCGGACGAGAACACCAGAGGAAGAACCAGAAGAACCAGAAGAACCAGAAGAAGAAGAAGAAGATGGAGGAAGAAACCGAAGGAAGATAGAAGATAGAAGAAAGAGGATAGAAGAAAGAAGAAGCATTTAACCACTTCAGCCCCGGAAGGATTTACCCCCTTCCTGACCAGAGCGTTTTTTGCGATTCGGCACTGCATCGCTTTAACTGACAATTGCGCGGTCGTGCGACGTGGCTCCCAAACAAAATTGATGTCCTTTTTTTCCCACAAATAGAGCTTTCTTTTGGTGGTATTTGATCGCCTCTGCGATTTTTATTTTTTGCGCTATAAACAAAATAAGAGCGACAATTTTGAAAAAAACGCATTATTTTTTACATTTTGCTATAATAAATATCCCCCAAAAATATATAAAAAAAACATTTTTTTTCTTCAGTTTAGGCCGATCGTATTCTTCTACATATTTTTGGTAAAAAAAAACGCAATAAGCGTTTATTAATTGGTTTGCGCAAACGTTATAGTGTTTACTAAATAGGGGATAGTTTTATGGCATTTTTATTAATAATTTTTTTTTTACTAGTAATGGCGGCGATCAGCGATTTTTATTGTGACTGCGACGTTATGGCGGACATGTCGGACATTTTTGACACATTTTTGGGACCATTGTCATTTATACAGCGATCAGTGCGATTAAAAATGCACTGATTACTGTGTAAATGACACTGGCAGTGAAGGGGTTAACCACTAGGGGGCGGGGAGGGGTTAAGTGTGACCTAGGGAGTGATTACTAACTGTAGGGGGATGGGCTGTGTGGGTGACGTCACTGATCTCTGCTCCGATGACAGGGAGCAGAGATTGAGTGACACTTGTCACTAGGCAGAACGGGGAGATGCTGTTTACAACGGCATCTCCCCGTTCATCCGCTCTGTGAGGCGATCGCGGGTATCCCCGCGGCGATTGAGTCCGCGGGACCCGCGACCCGACTCACGGAGCTCCCGGCCGGCGCCATGGATTTTGTTGTTGGAATGTGCGATCGTGTGTACGCGGCATTAGTAGTTCCTACTGCCAGCCCTATGTCACTACTGTGTCCTGTAGTGGTTTAGGGGGCGGAAGGCAGAACCACTTGCCGACCGCCTCACGCATATATACGTGAACAGAGCGGCACGGGCAGGCAAAATCATGTACCTGGTACGTGATTGCCTTCCGGCGGGCGGGGGGTCCGATCGGACCCCCCCCCCGGTGCCAGCGGCGGTCGGCATTTGTCTAGGAGCGATCAGAGATGAGGGGGAGGCCATCCGATCGTGGCCCCCCCCTCGCGATCGCTCCCAGCCAATGAGAAACATCCCCTGCCTGTGTATAGTACACACAGGCAGAGGATGTTTCCGTTCCGACGCCGAGGAGAGAAGACAAAAAAACACACACACAGTAGAACATGCCAGGCACACTAAACACCCCCGACCCCCCCCCCCCGATCGCCCCCCGATCCCCCCCCCAATCACCCCCCCGTCACAAACTGACACCAAGCTGTTTTTTGTTTTTTTTCCTGATTACTGATTGGTGTCAGTTTGTGACAGTTAGAAGTGGTAGGGCAGTGAGTATTAGCCCCCTGTAGGTCTAGGGTACCCCCCTAACCCCCCCTAATAAAGTTTTAACCCCTTTATCACCCCCGTCACCAGTGTCGCTAAGCGATCATTTTTCTGATCGCTGTATTAGTGTCGCTGGTGACGCGAGTTAGTGAGGTAAATATTTAGGTTCGCCGTCAGCGTTTTATAGCGACAGGGACCCCCATATACTACCTAATAAATGTTTTAACCCCTTGATTGCCCCCTAGTTAACCCTTTCACCACTGATCACTTTATAACCGTTTTGGGTGATGCTGGTTAGTTTGTTTATTTTTTATAGTGTCAGGGCACCCGCCATTTATTACCGAATAAAGGTTTAGCCCCCCGATCGCCGGTGATATGCGTTGCCCCAGGCAGCGTCAGATTAGCGCCAGCACCGCTAACACCCACGCACGCAGCATACGCCTCCCTTAGTGGTATAGTATCTGAGTCAGGCCTGATCCCTGCGATCGCTAACAGTTTTTTTGGTAGCGTTTTGATGAAATGGCAAGCACCAGCCCCAGGCAGCGTCAGGTTAGTGCCAGTAGCGCTAACACCCACGCACAGTACACCTCCCTTAGTGGTATAGTATCTGAACGCATCAATATCTGATCCGATCAGATCTATACTAGCGCCCCCAGCAGTTTAGGATTCCCAAAAACGCAGTGTTAGCGGGATCAGCCCAGATACCTGCTAGCACCTGCGTTTTGCCCCTCCGCCCGGCCCAGCCCAGCCCACCCAAGTGCAGTATCGATCGATCACTGTCACTTACAAAACACTAAACGCATAACTGCAGCATTCGCAGAGTCAGGCCTGATCCCTGCGATCGCTAACAGGTTTTTTTTGTAGCGTTTTGGTGAACTGGCAAGCGCCAGCGGCCTAGTACACCCCGGTCGTAGTCAAACCAGCACTGCAGTAACACTTGGTGACGTGGCGAGTCCCATAAGTGCAGTTCAAGCTGGTGAGGTGGCAAGCACAAGTAGTGTCCCGCTGCCACCAAGAAAACAAACACAGGCCCGTCGTGCCCATAGTGCCCTTCCTGCTGCATTCACCAATCCTAATTGGGAACCCACCGCTTCTGCAGCGCCCGTACTTCCCCCATTCACATCCCCAACCAAATGCAGTCGGCTGCATGAGAGGCATTTTTTATGTCCTCCCGAGTACCCCTACCCAACGAACCCCCCCAAAAAAGATGTCGTGTCTACAGCAAGCGCGGATATAGGCGTGACACCCGCTATTATTGTCCCTCCTGTCCTGACAATCCTGGTCTTTGCATTGGTGAATGTTTTGAACGCTACCATGCACTAGTTGAGTATTAGCGTAGGGTACAGCATTGCACAGACTAGGCACACTTTCACAGGGTCTCCCAAGATGCCATCCCATTTTGAGAGACCTGAACCTGGAACCGGTTACAGTTATAAAAGTTACAGTTACAAAAAAAAGTGTAAAAAAAAAAAAAACACAAACAAAAATAAAAAAAAATAGTTGTCGTTTTATTGTTCTCTCCCTCTCTATTCTCTCTCTCTATTGTTCTGCTCTTTTTTACTGTATTCTATTCTGCAATGTTTTATTGTTATTATGTTTTATCATGTTTGCTTTTCAGGTATGCAATTTTTTATACTTTACTGTTCACTGTGCTTTATTGTTAACCATTTTTTCGTCTTCAAGTACACCATTCACGACTTTGAGTGGTTATACCAGAATGATGCCTGCAGGTTTAAGTATCATCTTGGTATCATTCTTTTCAGCCAGTGGTCGGCTTTCATGTAAAAGCAATCCTTGCGGCTTATTAGCCTCTAGACTGCTTTTACAAGCAGTGGGAGGGAATGCCCCCCCCACCGTCTTCCGTGTTTTTCCCTGGCTCTCCTGTCTCAACAGGGAACCTGAGAATGCACCCGGTGATTCAGCCAGCTGACCATAGAGCTGATCAGAGACCAGAGTGGCTCCAAACATCTCTATGGCCTAAGAAACCGGAAGCTACGAGCATTTTATGACTTAGATTTCGCCGGATGTAAACAGCGCCATTGGGAAATTGGGGAAGCATTTTTGAGGGCAGAGGAGAGATCTAGGGTCTAATAGACCCCAATTTTTTCAAAAAAGAGTACCTGTCACTACCTATTGCTATCATAGGGGATATATACATTCCCTGAGATAACAATAAAAATGATTTAAAAAATAAAATGAAGGGAACAGTTTAAAAATAAGATAAAAAAGCAAAAAAATAATAAAGAAAAAAAAAAAAAAGCACCCCTGTCCCCCCTGCTCTCGCGCTAAGGCGAACACAAGCGTCGGTCTGGCGTCAAATGTAAACAGCAATTGCACCATGCATGTGAGGTGTCACCGCGAATGTCAGATCGAGGGCAGTAATTTTAGCAGTAGACCTCCTCTGTAAATCTAAAGTGGTAACCTGTAAAGGCTTTTAAAGGCTTTTAAAAATGTATTAATTTGTTGCCACTGCACGTTTATGCGCAATTTTAAAGCATGTCATGTTTGGTATCCATGTACTCGACCTAAGATCATCTTTTTTATTCCATCAAACATTTGGGCAATATAGTGTGTTTTAGTGCATTAAAATTTAAAAAAGTGTGTTTTTTCCACAAAAAATGCGTTTGAAAAATCGCTGTGCAAATACTGTGTGAAAAAAAAAAAAATGAAGCACCCACCATTTTAATCTGTAGGGCATTTGCTTTAAAAAAATATATAATGTTTGGGGGTTCAAAGTAATTTTCTTGCAAAAAAAAATAATTTTTTCATGTAATCAAAAAGTGTCAGAAAGGGCTTTGTCTTCAAGTGGTTAGAAGAGTGGGTGATGTGTGACATAAGCTTCTAAATGTTGTGCATAAAATGCCAAGACAGTTCAAAACCCCCCCAAATGACCCCATTTTAGAAAGGAGATACCCCAAGCTATTTGCTGAGAGGCATGTCGAGTCCATGGAATATTTTATATTGTGACACAAGTTACAGGAAAGAGACAATTTTTTTTTTTTTTTTGCACAAAGTTGTCACTAAATGATATATTGCTCAAACATGCCATGGGGATATGTGAAATTACACCCCAAAATAAATTCTGTTGCTTCTCCTGAGTATGGGGATACCACATGTGTGGGACTTTTTGGGAGCCTAGCTGCGCACAGGACCCCGAAAACCAAGCACCGCCTTCAGGCTTTCTAAGGGCATACATTTTTGATTTCACTCTTCACTGCCTATCACAGTTTCGGAGGCCATGGAATGCCCAGGTGGCACAAAACCCCCCAAATGACCCCATTTTGGAAAGTAGACACCCCAAGCTATTTGCTGAGAGGTATAGTGAGTATTTTGCAGACCTCACTTTTTGTCACAAAGTTTTGAAAATTGAAAAAAAAAAAAAAAATTTTCTGGTCTTTCTTCATTTTCAAAAACAAATGAGAGCTGCAAAATACTCACCATGCCTCTTAGCAAATAGCTTGGGGTGTCTACTTTCCAAAAATGGGGTCATTTGGGGGGGGTTTGTGCCATTGTGGCATTTTATGGCCTTCAAAACTGTGATAGGCAGCGAGGAGTGAAATCAAAAATGTATGCCCTTAGAAATCCTGAAGGCGGTGCTTGGTTTTTGGGGCCTCGTACGCGGCTAGGCTCCCAAAAAGTCCCACACATGTGGTATCCCTGTACTCAGGAGAAGCAGCTGAATGTATTTTGGGGTGCAATTCCACATATGCCCATGGCCTGTGTGAGCAATATATCATTTAGTGACAACTTTTTGTAATTTTTTTTTTTTTGTCATTATTCAATCACTTGGGACAAAAAAAAAATATTCAATGGGCTCAACATGCCTCTCAGCAATTTCCTTGGGGTGTCTACTTTCCAAAATGGGGTCATTTGGGGGGGTTTTGTACTGCCCTGCCATTTTAGCACCTCAAGAAATGACATAGGCAGTCATAAACTAAAAGCTGTGCAAATTCCAGAAAATGTACCCTAGTTTGTAGACGCTATAACTTTTGCGCAAACCAAGAAATATACGCTTATTGACATTTTTTTTACCAAAGACATGTGGCCGAATACATTTTGGCCTAAATGTATGACTAAAATTGAGTTTATTGGATTTTTTTATAACAAAAAGTAGAAAATATCATTTTTTTTCAAAATTTTCGGTCTTTTTCCGTTTATAGCGCAAAAAATAAAAACGGCAGAGGTGATCAAATACCATCAAAAGAAAGCTCTATTTGTGGGAAAAAAAGGATGCAAATTTCGTTTGGGTACAGCATTGCATGACCGCGCAATTAGCAGTTAAAGCGACGCAGTGCCGAATTGTAAAAAGGGCTCTGATCAGGAAGGGGGTAAAACCTTCCGGGGCTGAAGTGGTTAAGCCTTTTGGGGTCCTCCATGTAAGATATGTGGAACACCTCTCCTCTAACATTAGCACTGCTTCTACTTAGAACAAAATTCAACTAAAACACTTTCTTTCATGCTATTCCTTCACTCTTATTTCTACTCTTTCATAGATAATACCAAGCATTCCTGAACCAAAAATTATTTATAACCAGGTTGCAATTTTACTAACATTACAACAAATAAGTATTGCCATAATCTTACTAATACTAATATCACTTTAGAGAATCTCTACTTTCATTTTTCATAATCAAATGATTAATCTTATAGTTTTTTATTTTTCAACTTGAGTAGTTTATCTAACGGAAAGTGTTAACGGGATTTTAAACTGTATCTTGAAAACACAAGCAGTTATATTTGACCTATTTACCTGCAGCACAATTACATAACTTGTGTAAAAGAAAAAATAAGTATATTAATGAGTATGGCCACAAGCAACCTCCTTGTGTGATCTTCATTATGGGATACATTAAATACCTACTGCAACATTTTTCAGACTTTTACAGTTTATCACTGTTGGATGAAGAGTCACTATCATAGACATTAGATCCTGGTAAATTACAATTCTATAATTGTTTCTTAGGGCAATATTGTTGTAAGCTTATAAGATAATTAAGCATTTAATTAATTTGTAAGCTGTTTCAAAAGAGAAGACATGAGAAAAATACGGCACACACCCATCAATCCCTACTATTCACATTTTTAAGCCAGAACTACATTAAACACAAATTATAGCAGCTATGCAATTATAAATACGTCTTTAAATATTTTTTTTTTTTAATTAAATCAGTCTAAGTACCTTCATTTGACTTGGTACCAACCATTGGCAGCCCCTGTACAGCAAAGCTCCAAAAGAATGGGGGAAAAGCAGCACAAGGAGTCTGGGGAGAGAGCAGGATAACAGGAGAATGAAGTCATCAGCCCGCTGATTCTCTTTTCACTATCCAGTTGCAGGGTGAGAGTGGGAAAATTATCTGTAAGTAAAATGCTAAACAGGGCTGCACTATGTGAAAGTAAGTGTCAGGATTTGGTGGACATAAACGTGGATATGTGGGGAAAAAAAATCATATGCAATGCATTTATTCAGCACATGGACATGATCCCTGCCTGGTTTGTTTACAAACAAAAGCTGGCAGGGTATGTCTTTTTGTGGTGGTAGTGCTTCTGCTGATAAATGAGAGGTTCCCAGTAGAGATGACTTCAGTAGTTTGGCCCAAATATATGTTTGGACTGAACTGGTGCTTCCATATGCCATGTCCTTAGAAACCAATGACATGACTAGACCCATTCATTGACATGGCCAGGAATCTTTGATAAGTTGATGAGCCATGTGATGTCAGTGGTTGCTAAGGACTCATTTACCCGCTTATTCTGAAAAGCCTCCCTACAAACCACCATAACAACTGGGCCATCAAGATGGGGACAAGATGGGGGGCTGGCGACCAGTGATGTACATGGCTGCATGAGCTGAGAGCTCCGCTCGGCTCCTGGGGAAAAATCACAGATAGCGGGCCATTACTTTTTTGGGGGGGCAGAAAACAACCACACCCCCAGGTCGGCCGGCTGTATCTGGACCCCCATGGGCGGTTGGTCAGTTGGTCATCAGGTAGGTCGAGGGCGGGCAGCACTCCTACAGGCAGTGGGCAACATCTTCCATCGTATCTCTTCCTCTGCATCACGTCGGCTTCCGCCGTGTGTCTTCTCCCTCCTCCTCCAATCGAATGATGGGTCTCAGGACCTGCTTCGTGATTGGCCTGGAGTAGGATCATGTGACAATAGTAAATATTCATTTGCTATTGTCACACAACTGGGTGGGATCAGGGCACAGTGATCTGTGCCCTGAGCCCACTTTTTTAAAGCCTATTAGAGCACTTGGCTCTATTCACGTGCTTCAACAAAAAAGAAAAACCCCATTGGAATCCATGTGTCTGGCGCCCTGCATGTAGGTTAGGGTGTTGAAGGCATGCATGGGGGCGGGTGCTGTGCACCCCTAAGGGACGGGCCACCACTGGCCACTATCAATCTTCTGAGGCACCCACAGGGCTCGTTCATCCTCCTATCCTTGGCGGCATGCCAAGATGTCACAGAGAGCCCTCACAGCCGCAGAAAATGACAGAGTTCAGCCGCGGATCTACGCTGCACCTCTAGCTCCTGCTGGCTCTGTCTCTGTTAATGCAGCTGCCTGTTCATCTAACACTGCTGACCAGCAAGGGAGACTCTGAATTTCACTCTCCCACAACTTTTATGATGATTCCTCTGCTCAAGAGGTGAGTGTCATGCAAACTCAGTCACCTGATGACTTGCCCCTTCATGATCCCATTGCTGCATTCCCTACGTCTGGGTAGCCTATATATGAAACAATGCTTAAAGACATGTTGCTTTATCTCAGGGCTTCATTAAAAGCTGATGCTATGACTTGTCAAACCATCATAAAGCTGAAGTGCAAGCTCTGGGGGACAGCGTTAACCATGTTGAAAACAAAATGAGTGAGTTCACAACATCTTTCAATTCGATGGTGGTTGCACATGCAGAACAGGGCGAAGATATTTTATTGCTCAAAGCAAAGGTAGCTGATCTGGAAGACCGATCCGGACGTAATAATATAAAAATACGGGGTATCCCAGAATTAGTTCAGCTTTCACAACTTCCTCATTATCTCTGGGACATCTTCCTCATGGCATTTCCGTTTTTGGCAGCGGCTGACTACATCCATGACTGCCAAAACCTGCTTGTCTCTCCTCCAATGTACTGTATGACGTCCTGCTCAGGATTCACTTCTATCAAGTGAAAGAAAAATTGCTGTCTGCTGTCAGGCGTGCAGATCACTTACCTGAGAAAGTCAAGAATCTACAATTTCCACACAGTTATGCCAAAATGGCAGCAGCTCCACAAGGGGGATACCTGGAGGAGGAAACAGAGGACTCCGTAGCGGACCAGGATACAGCCCCTCCAGCTTCACCAGGTACAACACAACCTCCACTGCACCCAGCTCCCTCTCCCACCTCCACTGAATCCCTGCTGGGCAGACTGAATGCAGGTCTTCCTTCCACTCCTATGCTGGATCCCAACACAGGCATGCTCCTTGCTGAGAGTGAGGCATGTGAAACAACCCCAGTCCCCACTGACTTCCCTTCCATGATGATAGCATTTTAACAAATGCTTTTGAGGAGCCTGGCACTGAATGCTGAATAGATCACCTCTTCCATTAATGCAGATTTACAGCATATAGGAATGAGGATTGATGTTATGGAGAAAAAAGTGGACCAATCTGTGGATATAAAAAATCAAAATTCCGCCAGGCTCCAGGATGTACAAAACCAACTAGAAACCGCATTTGCAAAGATTGATGACCTTGAGAATAGGTTGAGAAAGTACAACTTTAGGATCAGGGGGCTCCCTGAATCTGAAAAGGAGGTTCAATTGGCTGTTAAATCATTTATTAAGGGTCTCATCCCAGATATAGCAAACCACCACTTGGAGCTGGACAGGGCACATAGGGCCCTGCAACCCCCCGCACAGACAGGCTCCCCAGGGACATCATTGTGAAACCCCATTTCTACTCAGTGAAGGAGGAAGTGATGAAGAAGTCCAGAAGCTCAGATAACCTCACCATACATGGTCACAAGGTTCAGATTTTTGCCGACTTCTTCCCATATACTGTCCAGAAAAGGAGATCACTTAAACCACTGCTCCTGATCCTGACCAATAAGGAAATCACCTACAGATGGTCATTCCTACTCTGCTTGAACTTTTCCTTTCGGAACAAAAGCTACAGCTTCTCCTCCTTTGCAGAGGGGGAGTGTTTACTATTGCACCTTGGCCTACTCTCTCAGGAAATTCCCCCCACCCTTACAAACAAGGGACCTCCCTCTTCATCGAAGAGACCCCCACCTGCAAGCCTGCAACTCACTTGGCTGAAACAGCACTCCAAGAGGTCTAAAGAAACTCTACCAACATGACTGGCCTGCAATCCCTAAGAAACTAGGGCTCTGATTTATGACATTCTCTCCCCATGTGGTAGGGGTTCACCCACAGTCCTCCCCTTTTGAGGCATCTCCCCCGGGATTTACCCCGCCTGCATGTCACCCCCAGCTGGAGTCCCCCCTCCTTTCCCTCACAGGATCCAGCTATTTTGGGACAACAGGAGACTCCAGACATGGTCCCAGGAGGGGTTGGAGGAGACTGAACTTTGGGCGCCTGTTCGGTCATGTTTGGCTGTTGGCTCCCACACTTTGGAAGCACTCCTGACTTGCCCAATTTGCAAGTCCCCATCACTTATAAAGTACTGCTTGCTATTTAGAGGGAGTACACAGTTTGCACTCATTTTTTTCATTCTTGTTTATGCACTAAGGATGGGAGTATCCTCCCAATCGGATAGTGGGGGCGTTCCCCTCAACAAGCTCTCAAGTTTATTTACTTCCCTCAAGGGTCTGGATACAACCCTGATTCTCCTGCCTTTTGGGTGGGGGAGACGGGGTGTGGGATGGGCTTGGGTGGGGGCTTCTGGTGTTTAAGTATTTTCATAGCTATAACCAGTTTAGTGGCGGTCTATTATATCTGCTTTAATATTGTCGTTATGTTTGTAGGTGGTGGGGCTGTGATGGACCCAATGCACCTCCACTAGTCTCCAGGGGAACCCTTGGTGCCTCTAGAGACATTCCAGAATCCCTCTCAGGTCCTCTCAGATTAAGGAGCGGGTAATGGCGGGTCTATTACCCTCTGGGGGTGGGAGGGGGTCAGGAGACCCCCTGGTTCAGTGTTTTTTTTGTTATGCTATAGCCAAATACAGTTTGTTGTATGTTTTTATATGTCTAATCCTCTTCTCTCTTTTTCCATTCCTTCTCTGTTCTACCCCACTACATCCTTTTTGCAGCCACTCCAGGTTCTCCAGCGGCTTCGGGCACACCTTCCCAAGTCACCGAGCATCATCATCTAGGTCAACATGGCATCTCAAGGCATCTGCCTCTCCAGGAGAAGGTAGGTTATATACATTCTCAGTGGGGGCCCCTTACCTCTGATCCATGGCTAACACAAACCACACACTCCATACTCTCCAAATAATTACAAATAATACTATAATTATATAATAATTATTACTAGGCCCTTTGGGGGCTGCAGGAAAAGAGGGTGGATGAGAGAGCTCCCCCCCTCCTGAACCATACCAGGCCACATACCCTCAACATGGAGAGGGTGCTTTGGTATGCGGGCTGGGGGCTTATCGGAATCTGGAAGCCCCTCTTAACAAGGGGACCCCGAGATGTCGGCCTCCCCCCCATGTGCATTGGTAAGGGGTACCCCTACCATTTAATTAAAAAAATGTCAAAAAAAGTAATAAAATTATTGTTACACTTTAAGCATTATTAAAATCATTGCTCCTGAAAAAAACAGCCATTTTAAAAACTTTTTTGCAGTAAAACATGTCCCCTGGGGCAGGACCCGGGTCCCCAAACACTTTTTATGACAATAACTTGCATATAAGCCTTTAAAATGAGCACTTTTGGTTTTTCATGCTAGTGTCCCATAGGCTTTAACAGTGTTTGAATTTCCCATGAACACCGCATATTGTTCGTTGTGCACCAAACGTCCGAACAACCAAAGTTCAGCCCAAACTTATGCTCAGGCCAAACCATTTGCCCATCCCTACTGGTAACCCCACAATAGGGATAAAACTTTTTAGCGGAAGAGAGTTTAGAAGATAGGTGGCCACTCATTAAAATGAGAAGAAAAGAGGTTTAACCTTAAACTACGTAGAGGGTTCTTTACTGTAAGAGCGGCAAGGATGTGGAATTCCCTTCCACAGGCGGTGGTCTCAACGGGGGGCATCGATGGTTTCAAAAACTATTAGATAAGCACCTGAATGACCACCACATACAGGGATATACAATGTAATACTGACATATAATCACACACATAGGTTGGACTTGATAGACTTCAACCTCAAGTCCAACCTCAAGTCCTTTTTTCAACCTCACCTACTATGTAACTATATACTTCGTTACCCCCTACCTTAGTGCAGTCCACACTGTTTGTGATTCCTACTGGGAATCATCCTATTTTATAAAACTGACTTTTCACTTTTTCTCCCTTTTCACGTTGCTGTTTGTTGCACGTTGGAATATGGGACCTTTTTGTGGTCCTCTCTGCTCTGCAAGTTTCTCTTCTACTCTGGGCCTTACCTCGTTTTGCCATACTCCACTTAGATTACTCCTGCTCTCTCTAATACAACTTCTTGTGGCCTGCTTGACTTGCAAATGGGTTTGCACTGAGAGTCAATTAATATGTTAATCACCACTGAGAGAGGCAGTTTCAATTGTTTTTTTGTTGTTTAACAAAATACAGATTCAATGCTCTTTAACAATTTAAAGAGAAAGGGGTATCACAAATCTCAGCTTGAGGCAGCATTAAATCTGTAGCTTTTTTAAAATTTGTTTATTATTCTTATTTTTTTATGTTAACTATTTTTTTTTGTTTAAAAAAAAAGAAGAAAGATTTTTATTTATTTATTTTTTTCTTTTAATGTTAACTATTTTTATTTCTTTCCTTTATTACCTCTATTTTTGTTGGTGATTCTTGAGTTTGGGAGGGGAGTATGGGGAACATTATATGGAGAACATTTAAAAGAGTTAGAAATGTTGATATAGATTATTAAATCTTCCCTATAGCATTTTGGGGATGGGCCAAGTTCCAACAGTTTTTTTTGTTTTTCTCTTATGACATTGGATAATTGTTTTATATGAATTTAGGTCATTATAGCTATTACCATAACAATAGTAACAGTAGGGTTTAGCAACAGTCATGTGACTATTTTCTGTGTATATGTGACATAAAGTCCTCTCTACAGTTCTAATATTGGGCAGTCATCATATGTGGTCATTGGTCGATTTTTTTGTTGGTCAGTTTTCTTTTTTGTGTCATAACTAAGTTCAAAGAGCATTGCGTGAATATCATATAGATATACTGGGACTTGTGAGACTCATAGTGATTGGCAAATAGCAGGGAGTATAGTACAATTGTACTTAAGAGTAATTTAGTTTGATTGTTCCTGAAGCCACTAGTAACTGGTGACATCACACTTATCCGTATTCTGAAACCAAGTTATTTTTGTCTGCGTAGTCGACACTGCCTAATCTGCACTGAGAACTCTTAAAGTGATGACCTCTTCCATAGCCTGCTAAAGGCAGGACTCGTACAGTAGCTACACACAGTAGCCAAGGACGGAGCTAAATGCACAAATGTTTGGCATCAGCCAAGGTTTTACCCCATCAGGGTTGGTATAACTGAACACAGTTTCAGTAAAAGGAGTTAGGGGTGAGTTGCGATGGCAACAAGATCCCCCTGGACACTTGAAGGGTTATACACACACACACAGTGGTGTTCCACAGAAGGCGGGGCAGAGTTACTTGCAGGCATATGACAATGGAAGAAGAAAGATGGGGGATGGAAATCAGACACCTGGCTGAAGGGCATAACTATTCAAATTGTTACACATGTCACTGGGAAAGGTGTCTCAATATTATGTCGCAGTATATCTATGGAAATTTTAATCAAATTCCTTACTGCTCAGACTTACCAGACAAGCATTCATTTGAATGTATATGTCTTAAATGTACTTGTGTTTCTTTCTCTACCTTTGTCCAAATTAATAAAGTATAATCTAAGAAAGCCAGGAAAGCTGGTCCCCAGGCCGTTACTGTATGCTGTATCCAATTGGAATTACCAGAGAAGGCTGTCCCAGAAGCAAGGGCAACAGGACCATATTCGCCTTATGGACTTTTGTACTTTTATTATTGGACTGTTGAGAACAAGGATCCTCATGTTTTTTTTCCTTCTTGTTTTGTTTTGGTGCTGTGTCTTATGATTTTTATTATGAACTTATGACATCCATAACAAGTAATGACTGCCGATACTGGTATCCAGAAATGTGGACTGTAGAGATGGAGAGTTTAAAAGTTTTTTTCCTCAAAGAGTTTTTTTTTGTTTCAGAAGGCAAAGCCAAAAGTTCCAAATATTAAAGGAGATTACACATAAACCATTATTTCAGGTGTGGCCGATTCTCATATTCTCAACTGGCCACAAGGGGCCATCTGTTGCCTTATGAGTTTATGTGAAATCTCCATTAATAGCTGTAAAATATTGTAATTAGGAATATACATGATTTAGCTTGTATCTATGCAGGCCGCAAGATATTATCTTCACACATATCTTGGAGTAGACCAGACAAGTCAGTGCCCAGGCTTTTGTGTACAAACAATGGGTTTCAAACCTCATTGTTTTACACATACTCACTTCAAAGGATCCCATGCTGGGATATGCAATGAAGGGAGGCCCACCCTGGAATCAATACCTAACTTCCTGGGAACATTCTCCTGCTCAGAATAGTCACTAGAATTTGCATTAAAGAGGGCTGATGTATGCAAAGTATAGGGAAGCTAACCAATCAGAAGTCGCGCTATGCCAACCAATAAGGCATCAGCCTATATTGATATAAACAGACTAGATGGGAAGAAACTCTCTCTTGATTCTTGATGGGAGAGCAGCCATCAGAATGGAACCTTGGTGAGAAAGGGTAAAGGGAAAGGCCTGCATTTTACTTGTAACTGTTTTAAGGAATATACTCTGTATTCCTTCATGCAATTTGCTTATTTTAACCTAATATTTTCTTCCTTGGTGTAGACTATAGATAGATGGTTGTGTATAGATAGACTTTCAACCACTTACCAATAAATCTTATTAGTGTGTTAAAGCTTTCACTCTTGGTCAATGAACTCTCATTTAACCCACATCATATTTTTGAGATATTAAATTTTAAATATAATGAAGGGGTAACAATATATATATATATATACTGTATATATAGTGCAGTCAGTGCCCCAGATTCCACCCCACATGTGAATGGGCATTTTTTCCTTACCCATTCACTGAAAAAAGTGTCAAATAGTACAAACGACAAAAGAGCGTTTTGACAATTCCTTATTTAAAAAGAAGTGTCCCGCGATGTCCATCCATCTTTATTCACGCTGCCTGGCAGACCTGAAGAATTAAAAAAAGAAAAAAGCTCTGCCTTGATGGGAGGCGTCCTGCCGACTGCTATCTCTTGGCTGTGACAGCTGTTATATAGGCAATGTGCCGTCAGAGGGGGCGGGGTCACCCAGTTACGTTTTTTTTTTCTATTTTTCAGGTTTTTTAATAAAGGAGTTGTCAAAAACTGTCTTTTGTGGTTTTTAATTTTTGACACTTTTTTGGTGAATGGCTAGGGGTACAATGTACCCAATACCCATTCACACCAATAACCCTCTCGCCCACAGACCCCCACAACCACCGGGCTAGGGTTGTGGGGATGAGGCCCTTGTCCCCATCAACATGGGGACAAAGTGCTTTGGGGGGGACCCAACCCCTATTTGTTACAAAATTTTGGCGTGGAGTGCCCCTTAGCATGTGGCCTGGTATGTTTAAGGTGGGGGGGCGCTCTCTTGCCCCCCTTATCCTGTCCTCCAGGCTGCATGTTCAGAAAAGGGCCTGGTATGAATTTTGGGGAGGACCCCACGCAGTTTTTTTTTAATTTTGGTGTGGAGTTCCCCTTAAAATCCATGCCAGACCCAAAGGCCCTGGTATGGACTGGGGGGAACCCATGCTGATTTATTCCTTGATTTTTATCTATATTTCTGGGAGCCGACAATACATTACAGCCACAAGCAACTTTAAATTACATTTTTTCCTTTAGAAATGTAATTTTGTTGCAGCACTGTAAAAAACAGCACACAGATGGGCCACTTTACAGGCAAACTAAGGGGACCCCCCCCAGGAACAATATTTATTTTCAAATAGTTTTTATTGGTATTTGACATAGTACAAATATTTGCATAAACGCAATATAAAGTAAAGTAATTAGATTCCTTGCTCTTGCTATCTTTAGCTATATACCGAACTGAGTATTAGAATATAAAACGGTTACCATCAATACATATTTCAAAAACTGGTTCTAAATGGTTCTAAATGAATTCCAAAATGGCCGTAGTTTGGTTTAGATTAGTGCTAATTTTAGTGATGTGTGAAATTAAAGCGGGCACTGATTTCCAGAACGGTTTAATACTCTTGCATGACCATAAAATGTGAAGTAGGTCACTGTTTTTTCCACAATTGCGCCAGCATATCGCAGATACATCTGGGTTTATACAGTTAAGTTTGGCTGGTGTCAAATACCAATTGTAGGTTATTTTATAGCATTATCCCAGTGGGAGGTACAATGGGAGGAGCTCAAAGTCACATTGAGGGCTCTATTCCAGTCTGCTAGGGGGTACTCTTTTTTCCCATTTAATAATTTGAGGAGGTTTGAACGTGGCCTGTTGGTTGCTCAGGTATTTATAGAACCACAAAATTCCTTTCTTGGGTGGTGCTATATTCTGATAGTATGTCCAGATTGCATTATTCACTTTGACATAGGAATTGGGGTGATTTCTGTGGAAGTGTTTTATTTGTGCTGCTTTATATAAGGTTTGCATATCGTGGTACTTTAGCATCTCGTCTAAGGACAATTGATCTCTATTGGATCTGGGGACCATTCAAAATGAGGGGATGAGGTATTCATAGGCTGTTGCAGGAATGGTTATGGCTTTGAGGGAATCATTGTAGGGAAGTTCTCTTAGTGATGTGTTCCAAGCCTCAACTGCCACCAGGATAGTAGCTGCACTCTCTATATAAACTTTCTGATGTGTGGCACTCGCTATAAATAAAGAAGTTAGGTTTCTATTTAATAAGATATTCTTCTCTATAGACCCAGTGCTTGGTAGGAGTGGGTTCAAACCATGCTTTAAGTTGGTCAAGTATTGTTGCCCTGTGGTAAAGCTGTATGTTCGGTAGTCCCACTCCACCATGTTGTTTTGCTCTAAAGAGGATGTTACGTGCCAGTCTTGGCTTGCCTGACTTCCAAACCAATGCATTAATATACTTATTTACAGTGGTGAAGAAACTAGTGGGGATTCTGATAAGTATAGTACGAATTTTGGGGAGGGACAGCATTTTGAATGCTGCTATACGGCCTAACCATGAGATTTCAGATTTCCTGTAGTTAAGTAAGTCTTGCTTGATAACTTGATATTAACGGGAAGAATTGAGGATTTCTCTATGTTCACTTTGTAATATGAGATTTTACCAAATTTTTCAATTTCATCTTGTACCGTCCTCAGGGAAGGAGCCACATTAGTCACAGTAAGTAAGACATCATCCACAAAAAGTCAAATTTTGTGGGCATAATCTGCAGTAGCAATACCTGTAATATTTGAGTTTTGTCTAATAGTTTCAGAAAATGGTTCCATTATGAGGGAGAATATTATGGGGGACAAGGGGCATCCCTGTCTAGTTCCATTTGTGATCTTAAATGGATCTGACAGTGTATTGGATGTATATACTTGGGCTGAGGGGCAGGAGTATAGTGCTGAGATTGCCCTCAATATGGTGCCTTGAATTGCAAACTTACTGAGGGTGGCTTTGAGGTACCCCCAGTGGACCCGATCGATAGCCTTCTCAACATCTAATGTTAAAAAGGCTGCCTGTTCCTTTTTGGATTCTAGTATAGTGAGAAGGTCAATCAATTTCCTAGTACCGTCTGAGGCTTGGTGGCCTTTGACAAAACCTACTTGACCTATATTTATTAGGGAGGGCGTAATTTCGGCCAATCTATTGGCTATAATTTTGGAAAAGATTTTAAGATCTGTATTTAGAAGGGAAATTGGGAGGAAGTTTTGCAGAAAAGTTGGCTCCTTCCCTGGTTTGGGCAAAGTAACAATGATGGCTTTAACCACTTGCTTACTTAAACCCCCCTCCTGCCCAGACCAATTTTCAGCTTTCAGCACTGACACACTTTGAATGACAATTGCGCGGTCATACAACACTGTATCCAAATGAAATTTTTTCATTTTTTTCCCACAAATGGAGCTTTCTTTTGGTGGTATTTAATCACAGCTGGGGTTTTTATTTTTTGCTAAACAAACAAAAAAAGATGGAAATTTTTGAAAAAAAAAATCATGTGTAATAGTTTGTTATAACATTTTGCAAACAGGTAATTTTTCTCCTTCATTGATATGCGCTGATGAGGCGGCACTGGTAGGCACTGATAGGCTGCACTGATGGGCACGGATAGACACAGTTAAGGCGGCACTGATAGGCACAGTTAAGGCGGCACTGATAGGCACAGTTAAGGCAGCACTGATGGGGACAGATAAGGCGGTACTGATGGGCACAGATAAGGCAGCACTGATGGCCACTGATGGGCGCTGATGGGTGGCACGGATGGGTGGCACGGATGGGTGGCACGGATAGGTGGCACTGATGGGCACTGATAGGTACCACTGATGGGGGGCACTGATGGGTTGCACTGATGGGCGGCACTGATGGGCACTTATGGGCACTGGTAGGTGACACTGATGGGCACTGATAGGTGGCACTGATGTGCAGCACTTGTTGCACTGATGTGGGTGCTGATGGTTGGCACTGATGGGTGGCACTGATGGGTGGCACTGTGGGCACTGATGGGTGGCACTGTGGGCACTGATGGGTGGCACTGATTGATGGCACTGTGGGCACTGATGGGTGATGCTGGTGGGCACTGGTAGGCGGCACTGCTGCCTATTGCTGTCACAGAAGATCGCCGTGATCGGGACCGATTACCGGCTCTGTTTACATCACATGATCAGCTGTCATTGGCTGACAGCTGATCATGTGGTAAAGGGTCGGGACGACCCCTTACTCTGATCTGTGATCCGGCGAGTCTCATAGACTCGCTGATCACCGAGCGCGCCACACGTGCCCTGCAGGGGGCACGCAGGCCGCTCGTGCACGGGGAGCATTAATAGATGTAGTCCCGGCAATGTAGATCCGCGCTATTTCCGTCATTTGGCAATGGCCCAGATCTGAAGTGGTTAAGCATTTCCTCAGGAAATGAACCTGAGGTCGCAGCTTCATTGAATAGTGTTTGGTGAGAGTATTCTGGAAAGCTTTGTAGTATTCTGAGGATAGGCCATCAGCTCCTGGGGACTTATTGTTAGGAAGGGATTTAATGACTGAAGCTCAGCCAGATATTTTTGAATCGCGCCCTCTTTGGGTTGTATAGTATCTGGGTCAATCTGAAGGTTATATAGCGATTGATAGTATTATCAGAAAGAATTTGCTATGTCCCGTGGGTGGAAAATCTAATGCCCTGAACACACAATAGGATTTTCCGATAGAAAATGTGTGATAGGACCTTGATGTCGGAAATTCCGACTGTGTGTAGGCTCCATCACACACTTTCCATAAGAATTTCCAACACACAAAGTTTGAGAGCTTGCTATAAAATTTTCCGACAACAAAATCCGTTGTCGGAAATTCCGATCGTGTGTACACAAATCCAACGCACAAAGTGCCATGCATGCTCAGAATAAATTAAGAGATGAAAGCTATTGGCTACTGCCCCGTTTATAGTCCCGACGTATGTGTTTCACGTCACCGCGTTCAGAACAATCGGATTTTATGACAACTTTGTCTGACTGTGTGTATGCAAGACAAGTTTGAGCCAACATCCGTCGGAAAAAATCCATGGATTTTGTTGTCGGAATGTCTGATCAATGTCCGACCATGTGTACAGGGCATTAGAGTTAGTTCCTGGTTTTAGAAGATATGCTATTGAATTTTTTTGTGGCATGCTTTAAGTTGGTTAACTAAAAGCTTGCCAGCCTTATTTCCTTGTGAGTAGTATTTGGCTTTGAGTCTGTGTCTGTGTCTGTTTCTCGTGATCTGAGAGCATAAGAATTCTCAATTCGTGTCTACACACTGTGAGAGAGCTTGGGTCGTGAGTTTGCTTGTGGTGTGTTTCAAAGATTTGTATTTTGGCGAGTAGGTTTTCAATCAGTTGCAACCTGCGTTTCCTTTCTCTAGATGCCAGCTGTATCGGTAGCCCCCTGGTATTAGCCTTATGAGTACACCATACATTAGACATGCTTGACTCGGGGGTTAAGTTGAGTTGGAAAAAATCCTCTAATTGCACATTCAATCTTTTCCTACTTGTTTGATTGTTAAATAGAAATGCTTTGCTGCGCCAGAGACTAGTTGGAAGGGCTCTGTGGTTTTCTGTCAGAGTTAATTTGATGGGGTCGTGATCTGACCAAGTTATAGACATAATTTCAGATTTAAGAACTTTATGTAGTAGGTTCAGGTCTGTTAGAAAAAGATCGATCCTTGAATATGATCCGTGGGGCGCCGAAAAGTAGGTGAAATCTTTTTCAGTGGCATGCATACACCTCCATGGATCATATAGAAGACTCCTTTTAAGGAAGTCTTGTAAGGTTTGTCTAACATGAGAACTTGGTTTGGAAACATACATAGTTTGATCTACTACGGTGTTGAAATCCCCTACAAGGAGGAGTGAGCCCTTCCGAATCCTCTCTACTTTCCTGTAAAGGGAGTTTAAGAACTTAAGCTGACCAACGTTAGGCGCATATAGGTTTACATTGGTATAGGAAATATTATTAATAGTACAGATTAAGATTATATATCGGCCCTTTTGGTCAGTGTGGACCTCATGCATTGTAAATGCTACCGAGGAGTTGATAGCTATAAGGCCACCATTCTTCTTGACTGGGGCGTTAGCAGTAAAAACATGTGGATATAAGTGGTGGGAGCACTGTGGGGCCTATGATGCATGGAAATGGGTCTCCTGAACGCAGAAAATGTCTACTTGTAGTCTCAGAGCTTCTTTCCAAACTGCTTTGTGCTTAAAGGGACTGTTTAGCCTGCGCATGTTAAGTGAGACAAGTGATAAAGTCATGTCACAGGGTTATAGGTGTAATGCCTAATAGATTACCGAACACTTGGGTGGTAGATATGTAAAAGTTCATCTTGAGCCATAAGATACTAGGGTCCTCTTGTAGGTCCTGCAGGTACCCGACATAGTCCAGAGTGTGTAGGTGTCAGTTCATTGGAATTGACGTAATCTGTGAACAGAAAAAGTTAGTGCAAGATACATGTGTGGGTGTGTTTTTCCTGCGGTTGATGAGATCCAGATAGCAAGGAATGTGACAGAGCACAAAAAGATAAACTTGCGCCATTGTTGCGCTCACAAAAAAAACCAGCAAACAAAAAACATTTTACCAAACGAGGTAAATGTTAAACTATGTAGATAATCAGGTGTATTATTGAGTAGCGGCCGATACTCTCCGCGTGAGTGGGGGTAACTACCTTCCCTTTAAGGATGGCTTCCTGAGAGTCATTCTGTAGGGGATTAAGAACTAGGAGCGGAGAAGTCTGAGATGTCATCAGGGTTTCTGGGCTGGGTATCGCTTCCTCTTGACTGATCATGGTCATCGGGAGGTGGGAGGAGGTTCCATGATAGAAGGAGGTTGAGGCCATCTGCAAGTGTAGTGATTACATGTTGTTTGTTGCCTCTGCTAATCACTAATTTATCTGGCGGGCCCCATCTGTATAAGATCTTGTGGTTTTGCAGCATTTTTGTAACGGAGACCAATTGTCTGCGAGCCATCAAAGTATGTTGTGAGAGATCCACAAATAGTTTGATCCCTGCGTAGGGGTCTGGGAGTGGGTTCGCTTGTCTGGTGAGTTGGAGTAACTTCTCTTTGACATGGAAAAAATGGATTCTTGCAATGACGTCTCTGGGGATATGTTCTAAGAGGTATGAAGGTTTGGGTAGTCTGTGTGCCCTATCAATAACAATTTCTTGCGCTGGGACTTCTGGTAGAAGGGTGGACATCATTTGATGTAAGTAACGTTTCAGGTCGCCTGCTAACATAGTCTCACCCACCCCTCTGAATTTAAGGTTGTTGCGTCTGGAGTGGTCTTCGAGGTCTGAGATTTTCATTTTGATCTGTGTTATGGCGTCCCCTGTATCTCTGTGTGCATCCACTAGGTCAATGTGGGCTTCTGCATACTCTCCCATTCTATCCTGCATGTGATCAACCCTGTCTCCCTGCTCTGCCACTTCAGCCTTTAATGAGGAGACTGCTGACAGCATGTTACTGTGCAGTGTGCGGCGAAGAGCTACAAGCATGCTTTTTAATGTGGTGTCCACGATCGGTTGCCCTGTGGTGGGGAATTGAGTGATGGGGTCTATAGTATCTGCGGCCTCCTCCATGCTGCCCCCTCCCCCCTCCTCATCCATGTCATGTAGAACAGGATCCAGCCTGGGTCTGGACATCTGGGGGCTGTGGGAAGGGGAGCTGTGGTTATTTGCCTGTCCTGAACAATGAGGAGTCTGTTTCGCTTGTGCCTCCAGTTTGTGAGGTCCGGAGTGGTTCTTGTCTCCTGTAGTGGTGGCTGAGGCGGTGGCGCCATTTTGGCTGCGGGGGTTCCGGACTTGAGAGAACATGTCCGCAAGCTTACAGGAGCTGCTCTGGTATTCCCGTTTGCTCATCTCTGCTCCAGTGACTTGTTGGGTAGTTCTCCTAAACAGGGATGTGATTTGTTATGCCGCGAGTCGCTTTGTGCCGCTATAAGAAGCCTGTGTGTCCTGAAGCTCTTCTACACTGCGACCATCTTCTGTGCTGCCAGCCACGCCCCCCAGGCAGGATATTTAAAGGAATATTTCATTTTTATTGTTTCACTTTAAGGATTAATAAAATCACTGCTCCGGAAAAAAACACGTTGTTTTAAAAACTTTTTTTTACATTGATACATGTCCCCTGGGACAGTATCTGGGTCCCCATACACTTTTTATTGCAATAACTTGCATATAAGGCTTTAAAATTAGCACTTATGATTTTTCATGTTTGTGTCCCATAGACTTTAATAGGGTTCGCACACATTTTTTGCCTGTTCACAAGTTCTGGTGTGAACCGAAAATGGGGGGTCTTTGGCCCATCCCTAATAGTTTGCAATAAAAACATCTTTGCCATTCTGAAGCTTCTCTCCAACCACTTTGCATATTATTTTATATATACTGTGATTCTGTACTTGCCAAATGTGCTGCAGAAATCTCCCTCCACTGAGTCTTTCTGCAACCATTTTAACTGTGGGCAGTTGAAGCTGCTGCCTGTTCACTTCCTGGTTTTTCACAGACACACAGAGGCACACCTCCAACTCTGCAGCTCTGCAGCTTTCATTGGCCCTGTATGACTCATTCCTCCTTCCTTCCTTGCAAACTCTCACATGAGTTAGAGAGAGAACTGTGCATGATGTCATAAGCTTAGGCTTTTTACCAGACAAGAAACAGGAAGTGGGCAGTATAAGGTATTTATTGGCAGAAAAAAATATTTTACTATCCAAAGTTAAAACAACAAGAGCAGGAGATTTAATAGATGGAAAGATGAAAAAAATGACTGAAGGTCCGCTTTAAGGCTCAAAATCCTTTACATTGAAAAATGTGGTTTCTGACCATAATGGTCGTTTCATAAAATGTATAATGTTCTCTAAATAACAAACCTTACAACTTTAGTATCTGTGTATGCACCTAATACGCATCAACTTAGATTCCTTCGTAAGTTATTTAAACAGATTTCTAAGTTATGATTTGGGAGTCTCGTTGTATGTTGGGATTTCAATCTGGGAGCTAATCCCAGTTTGGACTACACCTCATTATCTAACCATAGAGGTCCTCCTTTGGGCACATTTCAGCACAAGGAAGACCTTTATGATGTATGGCATTCCCAGCATGCCAATGAAAGGGATTTTACCTTTCACTCCACCAGATACAACACCTACTCCTGTATCGACATGTTCAGTGTTGATAAGTGGTTATTACAAAAGGTATTGTTATCCTCCATTTCCAATATCACGTGGTCAGACCACACAGGTATAGCTATTACTATTAGGGATCCTTGTGCTTCAAGGTGTTTGTGGTGCTGCTTTGACTTCATTGTACAATCCCCTGATCACCAAAAACACTTTCTCAACACCTTCAAACATTTTTTAAAGATAATCAGTCTCTGGAGGTCGACACTTTTACATTGTGGAATGCCCATAAGGCTTATATCCAAGGTATTCTAATTCAATTGGGAGCTAGATGCAATAGACATTTCCAAGATCAACTGGATAAGCTTATCTCCGACATCCAAACACTAGACTCCCAAAATTTCAGCTCACCTGAGGCCAGGTGACAGATGCACACTGTTGGGGTCAGGAGTGCACCGCTAAGGTAATGGACCCTACAGCTGACTGCTGTCTACTTTTCAACTCCCCACGGATCATATTTAAGGCCTGTGAGGAGGAAGTACCTCAGCTGATGTTTTTACAGAATACATCCCAGAACTCGCTATATGCAGCAGGAAGAGCAAGAGATACTGATGTGGTGGCCACAGGAATTCTCTCCTTTGGGGTAACCTTGAGTAGGCAGGACGAGAAACATTAGGGACCCCAATAGTCCAATCAATGTGTGGAGAATGGAGCTTTACCAAGGAAGGCTCAATACAATGAGGGCTAAGGCTTTAGGTAGCATGAGAAATGATATCCACTCCTGTTTTAGTACCCCTATAGACATCTTGACAGGCAGGGTCTGGAAGCAGAACAGTACCATCAATCGCTGAGACCACCAGCGGAGTGGTGAGAGGTGAAAGAGGAATTTTCATGAAAGACGCAGTTTCCCAGTCCATAAAAATTTGCAGTGGCTCCGGAATCCAGGTAGGCCACGACTACATGAGGGGAAGCGTTGACATGGAGGAGCATTGACATGGAGGAGCACAGAAAGAAGGAGACAGGATGATGAAGGTGATTTTCCAATACACCACCTTCCAGATGTATTAGACCTCGTTTCCCAGACGGAGAGAGCAGGTGTCCCAAAAATTACCTTTGCCCACACAGTAGAAACATAAGCCCAGAATTCTGCGCCTAACACGCTCTTCAGGGGGTAACCTAGTCCAGTCCAGCTGTATAGGTTCCACAGTTAGTGAGAATGCTCCATGCATCAAGGAGAGGGGACCTCAGGCTAGCTAAGGACCATGGAGTACTGACGCCTTTTCTCTAGGATTCTCTCCTGGAAGCGAAGATCGTTCTGATTGCAGAGGGATATGACATCATCCAGACCTGAGGGAATGGTTCTTCCCACCAACTTATCCTTCACTCTGTCAGAGAGGCCTTGTAAAAAGGTTGCAAATAAGGCCTCATTATTCCAGCTCAGCAGTTAAAATGGAAAAAGTGAAGGGCATACTGTCCCACCAATAAAGAATCTTGGCGGAGATGTAAAAGGGCACTGGCTGTGGAAGAGGCATGACCCGGTCCTCTGAAAATATTCTGGAAGCGTTTCAGGAAGTTAGACAAGCTGGAAACCACTGGATCATTCCTCTCCCACAGAGGAGCAGCCCAGGCTAAAGCCTCATTGGACAGGAGGGACATAATATAGGCTATTCTTGCTTGATCAGAGGAAACATTTTGAGGCTGGAGCTCAAAATGGATGGTGCACTGAATAAGGAATCCCCTGCAGTCATTGTAGTCACCAGAGAAACAAGAAGGAGCTGGTAGATGCAACAAATTTGTGGTAGGGACTGTAAGTGTAGTAGGTACAACCGTCAGCTGCAATTGAGGTTGTTGAACTTGGGATCCAAAAGAGGCCTGAAGCCGTTCAAAGCAGGAGGCCCAACCTTGCAGGAATTGCATCACTTGGGTCTGATGAGACACCTGTGTCTCGAGTCTGCGGACTACGCCCTGCAGGTAATCAACAGCAGGTAGTGGCACATCAGCCAGGTCCATGGCCCGAGCAAACTGTCAGGTCACCTGGGGCCAGGTGACAGATGCACACCGTTGGGGTCAGGAGTGCCCTGCTAAGGTAGTGGACCCTTTGGCTGACTGCTGCGGATGGAGCTCTGGGTGGTTCAGGAAAGCAGGTCCTCTGGAGCACCAACACAGATCACACTGAGAGCAAGAGCATGAAATTCCCCAGGGCACAGAGTCTAAGAGCCAGCAGGTGTTCACCAGGGCCCCTGATGGTGGGGATGGACGTTGCTGCAACTGGCTCCAGGTCGCGGCCCCCAGGGTCTTCCAGCTCATGGTAGGCTACTGGAGGAAAGAGAGGAAGCAGCAGACCTGGACAACAAGGGATAGTCAGGAGATAAGCCAAAAGGTCGGGGCAATGAGAAGACAGGGATAGTCAAGAACAAGTCAAGTTCGGTAAACAGAATCAGATGTAGAAAACACAGCAAAACACACACAGGAAGCCAAACACACAATATTGCTTGGGCAAGGAAGGCTTGGACAGCACAGCATTAAATAGTGTATCCTGTAGAGGATAGGGTGGAGCCATGCTGAGGGAAGATTACTTAGCCATGCAGGTGTGAGAGTGCAGGGGTGAGAGTGCAGGCCCTAAGGATGATACACAGACCAGAGGTAGGCAGACAGACAGGGCATGAAAGTATTACTGCATATTCATGATACAAAACAAGTGAGCACCTTAGGATAAGCTGTCTTCCCCCTTATTAAATGCAAGGAATGAACCCAGGGAGTTGCTCATTGAATATCACACTTGGAAGTTTCACTTATTAAAGCCCCAACATTATACCTACCACAACAAACCAGCTACATTTTTGGCCATTAGAATCAAACATCAGAGTGCCAAAGCTAGGATACCATTTCTTAAGCACCATTTTAATGACAACCATCTTTCAAATTCCAAAGACATGGCCGATGCTTTTGCAGAATATTATAGCGCGTTATACAATCTTAAAGAGGATAGCAGCACACCACAACCCTCTGACAAACAGCCGCTTCAAGGAAATCTTTCCCTTAGGAGATTTTGCGAGCCTATGTGGTTACACTCCCTAAACCAGGTAAAGACCCAATAACACCATCAAACTTCTGCCCTATATTTCTTTTAAATTTAGATGTGAAAATCTATGGCAAACTACTAGCTTACAGATTATTTGATATCCTCTTTTCCTTGATCCAACCAAACCAAATAGGGTTCACAAAGGGCAGGCAGGTGGCAGATTTTACAAGAAGGATTATCAATATTCTCCAGCACACTGAGTCATCCTGCAAGCCTTCTCTGCTATTATTGATTGACGCAGAGAAGGCGTTTGATAGGGTGCATCGGCACTACATGTGTCTAGTACTGGAAAAATTTGGCTTTACTGGTGCAATATTGTCATCTATGTTGGCTCAGGTTTATACCTCTGGCATCCTGTCAAAAACATTTCCCATCTCAAATGGCACATTCCAAGGCTGCCCCTTATGCCCCACCATATTTAACCTAATCATTGAATCCTTGGCAGAGGTGATTCGATCACACCCTTTCATCTCCGGCTTCTCATAATCATACCAAGCCCCATGTAATTAACCTTTTTTGCGGACAATGTGGTCCTCATTCTGACTAATCCTCTTATATCGCTCACTGGGTGTTATAAAAGTTCAGTGGTATATCTTACTACAAAGTAAACCTTAGCAAATTCCTGACCTTGGAGTGCATAGCTCTACTCAACAGCACCTTAAGATGCATTTGCCCTTTGCCTGGGCCGATAAAGGAATACCGTATCTAGGCACGATGCTTACCCCTTCCATAGCAAACCTAGCCAATGCTAATTTTACACCTTTAATAGAAGACATTAGGAAGTTTGAGCCCTCAGGGGCAGGTAGAATAACGACATATAAAATTATGATACTTCCCAAAATCCTATATGTATTCCATACTCTCCTGATCCCTGTTAAACAGGTGTATTTTGGCAAGCTGAAATCATTACTTCTCAAAACTTATGTTTGTCTGGCAATGCAGAAGGGCCAGATGTTCTCCCACCCATCTAATAAGCCACGGAAGGATAGGAGGCATGGGTCTGGTAGACCCTTTGGAATTAATACTTAATAAAGAAGCAAAGAAAATAGTATAAGAAATGGGAGTTTAAGTGGTGGCTCCCATGAATGTGTCAAGACATATCACATAGATACATATATTACATGGTACAAAAAGTTTTTTAATACATACAGAACATCATATCAAAAAGTAAGGGCAAATTTAAGCCCACACATATAAAAAAAAACACACGTAAGTGTTAAAGGTCACCAGACATGGCATAGCATGTGTCACACGAAGTCTGCCTACATGTTTTGTGCTGTATGCTGTTTCTTCAGGGCTTCATTATCCGTGTCGGATGCAGAACATCTCAGAGAGATGCATCAGATGTGTTCGAGCTAAGGAGAGACTAATACCAACAATTCAACTTGCTGATATTAAGCACAGTCCAAAACCAAGCATCAGGTGTGATATCTGGATGGAAAAAAAAGTGCTTAAACATCGGCAGCACAGCTCAGATTATTACCAAAGGTGTTGAAGAACCACAAGTGTTCCAAGGACAAACCCGCCCAAATAAAGGACCCATAAACAAGTTCATTCAAAGGATATCAGCTAGAGACAAAAAGTGAGTAAGGGTGCCAAAGATAATAGCAAATGGTGTCTGGGTCTCCCGAGGACCCACTAGTCCAGCTTAGCTCAACTTAGACACTGGTTTAGTTCACTCCAGGCTGCTCTGTGGGTTAACATTGAAGAAACATTGGTAGAAACTCCATGCCTTTATCTACTCCTTCTTGCAGATACTTGGAAACCACTCACGTTGAACTCACTACCTCCAACAATGCCTCTTTGCTTGCCTGGAGATCTCTAACTCATTAACAGTCATAAAACACCCTAACACACAAAATACACTTTCCCATAACAACACTACAGGTATTACTTCCTTACACAAAGGTCTCACACTGGTGTAATATTGGAATCCCATGGGTGTTGTAATATGTTGGCCAATTTATGTATAATGTTGTATTGGAGTGCCATGTTGACCAGAAATTCAGTTGAGTTGTCCAAGCCAACTGAATTTTAAATTATCAAAGGGACAGCTGAAGACCCTTTGATGTGTTAATCTTATGCAAGTCTTCCTAGGTGTGTGAGGTATGACCTGTTAACCTAATTGAACATTTAAAAGGGTACATTGTTTAAAGGACCATAAAAGAAATATTTATTGATGGTAATTAGACTTGAGGGGGTAACAATAAGATCAAAGAGTATTTTGGGTTGACCTAGCAGAAACTCCCTCCTAGTGTACTAGTATTTCAGAGAGGACATTCAAGCTGGCATTCAGTTAGTCCTGTCTGTGTATGACTATGAAGGCGCAAATCTAGGAAACATGGGACTCTAAATTATACTCTGTCGGATTTTTGTCATCTGTGGACTTTGAACCTTGTTCTGTGTTGGAAGTCAATAAAGTGCATCTCTCTGGAAGAATTGGGTTGCTGCGGAAGAGTACTTACATCATCATTATAATAACTACTAATTAATTACATACCCAATATACATCATATATCACTACATTTCTGTGGACTTTGGACTTTGTTCTGTGTTGGAAGTCAATAAAGTGCATCTCTCTGGAAGAATTGGGTTGCTGTGGAAGAGTACTTACATCATCATTATAATAACCACTAAATTAATTATCATACCCACTATATATATTATATCACTACAATGGGTAGATGATTTATATGAGAACAATTCCTTGAAGTCTATGGACCTACTAAGAAAAGAGTGTGATCTCTCTAAGACCAATCAGTTCACACTCCTACACATCTCTTCATTTCTGGGGAAACACCTTCTACCTATGGTCTCTATTCCATTGTCAATATGGCAATATCTCACCTCGGAAAATACCACAGTCCAGGGTATCTCTCTATTTTACATACCCTCCAGCACAAACTGATATTTATGAAAACCCCCTCCCTTCTGAAATTGGAAAAAGATCTTCAATGCTCCCTCTCCACCTCTCCTTTATATATATATATATATATATATATATATATATATACAAATCCTCCCACTGCACTAATCATTGGAAGATGATCTAAAAGTTAATCACTAGGTGGTATTTAACCCTAGTTCTCCCCTTCCATTTCCCCATTATGTTGGAGAGGCTGCGGACAAATTGGTAATTTGTTCCATATATTTTGTGCATGTAAGCACCCCACAAGCTTTTGGAAATCAATGTTTAGACTTTTATCATCAATTACGGGCACTCTAATCCAACCTAATCCCGCCTTGGCAATCTTAAATCTTCAAATTGAAGAAATCCCATCCCCTTTTCGCACTATAGTAATTCATGTCCTTATAGCTGCCAGAACGGTATTAACTAGGCACTGGAAAGAAAATCAAGCTCCAAATGTCACTGAGGTTTTAAACATATAAATCAGGTCATGGTGAGCTATTTGATAAGCAGTGGAAACCATGGACTGACTGTTGCGCATAAAGTCATAAAAACTGCAAATATAGGCCCAATTGAGACAACAGGATGTTATTTACCAATGTAAAGGTATTGGCCTACTGCATGCTTGTCTAGCTCATTGTATTACTGAAGTTCCACACAATGGGCCAGGTCAGAAGAGCGGAGGTTCCACTCTTATTATGTGTACTATGTATTTGTTGAAATATGCTAGGTACCTTTTTGACCTTTGTTCTGCAATCACCTTCTTCTAACGCACCTCATCATGTGTTACAACTTGCACATGTATGGCTGATTTAGTTTTGTTTTGTCTGCTTGTGTCTGTTCGGCATCTGTTTTTGTATATGTTTGCCCTGCAAGGCAAACCTAAGATGCATTGGCCAGTAATTTTTTGTGTTCTTTTAGTTTGTTTTGTTTAATATCTGGTATGTGTACTCAGGATAAAATCAACAAACATTTATTTAGTCACATTTAGTCACTTTTTTTACATACACTGCCCATTATGTGACAGGGCAATGGAGATCTGGTCATTCAACTGCTCCCCCTCCATTCAGAGAACATAATATATTGTGAGGGAGTAGTAATGTGAGAAACATAAATGGTGGAAAGGGAAGAAGGGGGCATGTGAACGTCGCAACTTTTCTTAAGAGCAGTGGCTACTGTTAATTCTCACAGCACCAGAAAACAGCTGCTCCAGGCAGCATCTGACTTTTATGAAGGAGTGAATGATGGGAACAGTATTATTGGGATTGGGTACTGGATATTTGCATATACACCATTACACATTACAATTGTGCAGCATCCCATAAAAAATAAATAAACTTAAACTTTAACTACATCATTCAGCAATGCAGATCCTTATCTGACATGATGACCTGCTGTCTGGTGCTGCTCAATCATTGCACTCCTGCTACAAAATAATAGATCCACTGCCAGCTGTTGAGCGCAAACAAACTGTAAGGCATCCTGGGTAACATCATTAATCAAATATGGTTATGACTATATTTGGTCAATGATGTCACCCAGGATCGCCAGATGGTTCGTTTACAAACATCAGCTGGGTATTTGAGCAGAAGCATTGCCCAAATAGGATCAGTTTGTTTGGATGTTCAAGAACTGGTCACATTCAGGGTTTGGGTCAAACGTTTGTCCCCTGAAGCTCATCCCTATCCCCTAGCAGTGCACCAACCTGAATCCTGCTACTCCATGGACATCTCTCAATTGAGGATCCCCAAATTGGCAGCCAAAGCCTCCACTTCAGTGAGAAGTGGGTCTACTGATTGCGTGTAAAGCTACTGAAAAAGTGAGGACACCGAACCGAGATGGCAGCTTGATCAGTGCGCTCCGACATCTAGGGAGAACCCGACAGCTCTCAGCAGAACAGTAACGTTCCACAGGCAAGGAGATGGCTGAGAGAAGCGGCCCCACTGCACGCTCCCAGGCAGATCAAGCCACACAGCTGAGCCACACCATTCAGGAGATATTCCGGTCCCAACATGCGGCCACACAGAATCTTACCAAGGCCTCCACACAGGCCTCTACACAGTCTCCGGCTCAGCTTTCCTGTCACAACGCTGTGAGTCAGCCCACCCAGCTCAGCATGCTCGATCCTGGGGAACAAACCAATGGTGCCAGGTATGTGACACAGCCATCCCCACTCCTGAGCATGGCAGACCTGCAGTTAGTGGCACTTGACCGCCGCCATAGCAGACCTGAAAACTGACCTGAAAGCTGTAGCCTCCCACCTAGAGACTGTAGAACCAGAGGCCATGACACATGGCACAGTCATAAAACAGATACAAAGTTACTGACACGTATGCACAGCACCTCATTGGGATGCACCGCCATATTGAGGACCTTGACAATAGGGGACGCAGATGCAATCGCCTAGTCAGTTACACTCAGAAGGAAGACATCTTACGCCTAGCCCGTAACCATGGGCAACGGCAGCATGAAGGCTCTACCATACAGATCTTCCAGGATTTATTGGCCATCACACTGCAACACAGAATAGAGCTCCACCCCATTCTGAACGTTTTGTGAAACAGACACATTATGTATCGCTGGAAATGAAAGGAAAGTGAAGTAGATTGTGGCGCTGTTCTATTATGCACCTGTCCTTAATAAACCAAATATCTGCAAATGTATGCAAAATGAATAAAAATTGGATAAATAAATATGTGAATGTGCACTAATGCATGAATGTGCATAAAGGTGAATTGACATATATACTATATAACTTCAAATATGTCCTTCTAAACAAGGAAAAGAAAAAACTAAATCTCAAAAAAAAAAAAAAAGCAAGTGAATATATAACCTCCGTGCCAATATGCAATCCCAAGTATTGAATAAATAACAGACTAAAAGAATAGAGGAGTGGAGGCACCCATTCTCTTTTTAAATAACTTGGCCTAGATTAATGCCAATACATCCAATGAAATTTATGCATTAAAAGATATATAGTCCTATAAATAAATATACAAAGAAATTGCTTCTGTGCTGGTGAAAAAACATATTTTTTTTTAAAATATATGCGTTTGAAAATTAAATAAATAGTCCCATTAATAAATGTACAAATATAAAGTGCTTCTGTGCTGGTAAAAAAAAATATTTGTGTTGATAATTTCCACTTTTCAAGGGTGATCACAGCATGCGTGCCTTATCCGTGCTCTTATTGTGGCTGCACTCACCGGAATTCCCCCCCCTCTCTTGGGGTATGGAGCATTCACAGTATCTGTAACTGTGTAGCATTTTAGAGGCTGGATGTTCCCCGATGTGATGGCAGTTTCCACTCTTGTCCCATATACCATATAGAGCATAGAGGAAAAAGGATTCCAATCGTGTAATATTGTTTCAACTATTTATTGCTTAAAAAGCATAAAAATGTACTCACATTCAGTGAAAAACATTGAAGCATTTGTTGCAGACACAAAAGCCGGTGACCGGAAATGATGCAAGAATGTGTGCTGACCCCGTCCTACGCGTTTCATCACCCTGACGTCATCTGGAGCGTGCACCACAATTGCCTCATCTCCTTTTTTGTGTATTGTGACCTAAATGACTGAAGCCCACAGCTTTACAATATAATGTAAAGCGCAGCCATTTTTGGTATGATTAAGCAGACCGCAGTCCCGTGATGTATATTTCCTGCGGCCATATTTGATAGGATTGTGCAGACCAAAGTCTGCAATCCAAGTAATTTAGATCTATACTAATTATATCTATACTAATTGTGTCCTGGGGTTCATTTTTCATAAGGTTTATTAGAACATTATGTAAATGGCTGGATGCTCTATACCGCCACTGTTCAGAGCTAATTCAATAAATCCCAATAATAAACGGTCACAATGCTTTATAGGTCTAAATACAATAAACCAAAATATAAAAATATTTATGCATATAACTTTACATATTACTATTTCCTATTAATTTTATTTTAATTATTTTATACATACAAAACTCCAATGGGAATGAACTGTGTTTGAAATAGCCCTACATGTATTAAAATATACTAAAATGTATGGCTTTAAAATATAAAACGTTCAGAAAAAACGCTTAAGGAAAAACTTTTATTAGAAAGCGTTTATAGAAAAAATGTGAAGGAAAAAAGGGTGTTAAAAAGTAAGGGGGGAGCCCAGGATTAAAATTTATATAGTAAAATTAATTTAAAATTAAAATTAAAAAGTAAAATTATAGTAGAAGTGACATAATTTTTTCTAAAGTAGGTATTGTGATCCCGGGGGAATAGATATGCAAGGACTTATCAGACTTTGGACCTCTACCTAAATCACTTATCACCTAAGAAAGGGAATATACCTCCTAAAAATTTGTCAAAAAACAATTTAAATCTACATCAATGTTTATTCCTGTAGGTTGGAGAGTATCTAATTGGAAAATCCATTTCGTTTCGTTTTGAGAGATCTTAATTTTCTTGTTTTCCCCTCTCCAATGGCCTTTGATTTTGTCTATGCCATAGAAGGCCATACATGTTGGATCCCTATTATGGTGGTCCCTAAAATGTCTGGAGATGCTATGCTTATTAAAACCATTCTTGATGTTATTTATATGTTCCCGGATCCTTACATGTAGTTCTCTTGTGGTCCTACACACATATTGTTTATGGCAGGGGTAATATAACACATAGGTTACATGTGTACTGTTACATGTAATAAACTCTCTTATGTTGTATTTAGTTCCATTTGCCATAGAGGTGAATTCCGTTTTTTTCTTACTGTTTTTATTGCTAACCCTACATGGGAAGCATTTTCCACATTTGAAGAAGCCCTTAAGCTGGCTTGATATTTTTATTTGCTTTGGCGGGTCCAGGGCATTATGTACCAATCTGTTCCTGAGGTTTGGTGCCTTTCTATAAATAAAGGTACGTTTTGATGGTATGATGGTTTTTAAAATTCTATCGGATTGTAAAATTCCCCAATGTTTCTTTATGATCATTTCCAATGATTTATGTTGTATATTAAATCCCGTCGGAAAAGCCATATCCACATTTTTATTTTTCTTCTTTTTGTTTTCATTTGGTTTGCCTTCTATCATCAAATTTCTATTCATAGTTTTTACTTTCTCCTTCAGTGTTTCTAGTTCACTTTTTTATATCCCTTTTCCATGAATCTTTTTATGTTGATATCTGCTTGGATGTTATAGTCGTTAATATTACTACAATTCCTATACAATCTCATTAATTTGCCCTTTGGTATGTTGCTAATCCACTGGCGATGGTGGCAACTATTGGTCGGCATGTATCCATTTCTATCTGTCGCTTAAACCACTTGACAACTGGGCACTTAAACCCCCTTCCTAACCAGACCAATTTTCAGCTTTCTGTGCTCTCACATTTTGAATGACAATTACTCAGTCATGCAACACTGTATCTATATGAAATTTTTGTCCTTTTTTTCACACAAATAGAGCTTTCTTTTTCTGGTATTTAATCACCTTTGGGTTTTTTTATTTTTTGCGCTATAAAAGAAAAAAGACTGAAAATTTGGTAAAAAAATGAAATTTTCTTTGTTTCTGTTATAAAATTTGGCAAATTAGTAATTTTTCTTCGTAAATTTTAGCCACAATTTATACTCCAAAATCCGGCAATCCACTTGCGAGTGACGCCCACCACCAAAGGAGAAAAATGGAGGCTTACCAGAAAGCCTGCGACCGCCCTTATTCAGGGGGGTCAAAACAGGCTTAGTAGATCACCATAGATGTCCTGCCCGAATACAGTCCATGGCTCCTCAAACCTCTCTTCACGGTGGCTTATGGGTGATGGTCAAAAGCACTCAGGAACAATAGGTGACAGGATGGTAAACTCAGCGAACAGTCCAGCAAGGGTATGTCATGTAAAAGAAAAAGGAACTCCCATAGTGTAGATAATCAAGTTCCGTTTATTCCAAAAAGGTAGATACAATAGCAGGCACACTGCATAAAAAGGCATATACAATGCCCAAACGAAAACAATATAAAAACCTGTAAAAAAAAGCTCCGCCGCTGTTTAAATTAAAACTGCGCATGCACGATGTGTGTTCACGTTGTGACCCTACGGCCGTTTCGTCACAACTGACCTTATCGGGGTACGCAATCGCGCATGCGCATTAAATAGCCAGACAGCGCTTTGGAACGCATCGTCATTGGTTAGCTCCATCTAAGCTGGACATCCCAATTGGTCAAAAAACCTTATCATAAGGGCAGAATGAAACAAGCCTGATTATCTGGAAATAGCTGAGAAGGCTGATAGACATACAAAGACTTGAGCCCTATTCCAACTAGCCCATCTAGTGGACATTTCAAAGGTTACAAAGAAAAAACATATATGGGTAAAAGATCTAATATAAATCCATTGCTAGGAAAACACTCTCAGAATATATATGATACATATCGTGTTTGCCAGATTAGTGCCATCTGGTGGATATAATAACAAAGGTACAAATAGTAAAAGAACAAAAATAGATAAAATTGACTATCCAAGGTGTGTATTAATTAATATGGATAAATAAAATTGATTATCCAAAGTGTATATTAATTAATATAGTTTGGAGCATGACAAAGTGAATGGGTACATATAAATTCACTTCCCAATAGCAAAGGAATTTAATAAAGCTCAACATTTTGAACATAAATCTAATGCCATGATCATCCTAGATCAGGGCATAGAAATCCTAAAAGTTGACAAACATAATGGTAGGAACCCCAATACAAAGAATATGAGTCAATATCAGGGAAGCCACCATAAAGACACGTACGTAATCACATGATGGTCTGTAGCTTATAGAAAGGACATCAACTGTTGTTAATAAAACAGTTGATGTCCCATTCTATATTCAAGCCATTAGAGACATGAGATCCTAATTTATAGATCCAGTTCATTTCGGATCTCGAAATGGTTCTCTTAGCATTGCTGCCACGCCAATGGGGGACATATTTCTCAATACCAATAAATATGGTGCCCGTCGGATCGCTATCATGCACAAGATCATAGTGTTTGGAAACACTGTGCTTGTCAAAGCCTTGCCGTATGTTAGTGATGTGCTCCCCTAACCTGATGTGCAACTTTCTGGTGGTACGTCCCACATATTCTAGCCCACATGGGCACCTAAGAAGGTAAACTACACATTTAGAGGTGCATGTAATGAGTGACTTGATGGAGTATGTTAAACCCGTGTTAGCTGAAGTAAATTCGGTCAATCTCCTTTTTTTAATATGTTTACCCTACAAACCTTGCACTTCCTGCAAGGAGAAAATCCCTTTAGATCGCCAAAGAAACTCAAGCGTGTGGGTGGATCTGGGACATTGGGTGCCAGTATATGTCTGAAACTGGTGCCTCTTCTGAACAGAACACGAGGTTTGTCTGACAATAGGGGCCCAAGAATCCTATCGTTTTTAATTACTGGCCAGTGTTTTTTAATAATCCTTTTAATTGCCCAATAATGGCTCGAGTAGGTCGTAAGAAAGGCCAATCCGAAGTCCTCTCTGTTCTCCACCTCCGGGGGTTTGTCCATTAGTAGGTCCCTATGATCCCTGTTACCTACTTCTATGATGAGACAGTCAAGGACTGTCTGATCATAGCCCTTGCTCAAAAATCTAGATTTTAAGGTACAGGCTTCCTTATAAAACTGATCTACATTCGAGCAATTCCGCCTTAAGCGCAAAAATTGTCCTTTAGGGACAGCAGATAACCAGGAAGGATGGTGACAGGAATCTAGTGGGATAAAACTATTCCTGTCGGTAGGTTTTAAGAAGGTGGACATGATAATCCTACCACTATCAATTTTTATGACTAAATCAAGAAAATGGATCTTGGTTGGACTAGCTTCATGGGTGAGCACTATGCCTCTGTTGTTATTGTTGAGAGAAGATAGGAAAGTGGTAACTGATTCCAGATCACCGTCCCATATGAACAGGACGTCATCTATAAATCTTTTTCACATGACAAGCTGGGAAGGCCTGTCATGTAGAACCTCATCTTCCTCCCATTTGGCCATGAATAGTTTGGCCATGCTGGGAGCAAATTTTGCTCCCATGGCCACCCCCTTTGTCTGCAGATAATGTGTGCCATTATGCCAAAAATGATTGTGTTCCATCGAGAAGTCCAATAGCTCCATCACAAAATTACATTGAGTGATGGGCATATTGGAGTCCCGATAGAGAAAGTGTCGCACCACTTCATGTCCCAGCTGGTGAAATATGGATGTGTAAAGCGCTGCCACATCGGCCGTCACCAACATATATGTGGCCTTCCACTCAATTTCACTTAATATGTTAAGGACATGTTTAGTGTCCTGAAGGAAAGCAGGTGTGCCCATCACCAGTGGTTGCAGGAAAAATGAGGGAGGAAAATGAGGAAAATGAGGTTCTACATGACAGGCCTTCCCAGCTTGTCATGTGGAAAAGATTTATAGATGACGTCCTGTTCATATGGGACGGTGATCTGGAATCAGTTACCACTTTCCTATCTTTTCTCAACAATAACAACAGAGGCATAGTGCTCACCCATGAGGCTAGTCCAACTGAGATCCATTTTCTTGATTTTGTCATAAAAATTGATAGTGGTAGGATTATCACATCCACCTTCTTCAAACCTACCAACAGGAATAGTTTTATCCCACTGGATTCCTGTCACCATCCTTCCTGGTTATCTGCTGTCCCTAAAGGACAATTTTTGCGCTTAAGGCGGAATTGCTCGAATGTAGATCAGTTTTATAAGGAAGCCTGTACCTTAAAATCTAGATTTTTGAGCAAGGGCTATGATCAGAGAGTCCTTGACTCTCTGATCATAGAAGTAGGTAACAGGGATCGTAGGGACCTACTAATGGACAAACCCCCGCAGGTGGAGAACAGAGAGGACTTCGGATTGGCCTTTCTTACGACCTACTCGAGCCAACATTGGGCAATTAAAAGGATTATTAAAAAACACTGGCCAGTAATTAAAAACAATAAGATTCTTGGGCCCCTATTGTCATACAAACCTTGGGTTCTGTTCAGTGGAGCCAGCAGTTTCAGACATATACTGGCACCCAATGTCCCAGATCCACTCACACGCTTGAGTTTCTTTGGCGATCTAAAGGGATTTTCTCCTTGCAGGAAGTGCAAGGTTTGTAGGGTAAACATACTAAAAGAAAGGAGATTGACCGAATTTACTTCAACTAACACGGGTTTAACATACTCCATCAAGTCACTCATTACATGCACCTCTAAATGTGTAGTTTACCTTCTTAGGTGCCCATGTGGGCTAGAATATGTGGGACGTACCACCAGAAAGTTGCACATCAGGTTAGGGGAGCACATCACTAACATACGGCAAGGCTTTGACAAGCACAGTGTTTCCAAACACTATGATCTTGTGCATAATAGAGATCCGACGGGCACCATCTTTATTGGTATTGAGAAATATGTCCCCCATTGGCGTGGCAGCAATGGTAAGAGAACCATTTTGAGATCCGAAATGAACTGGATCTATAAATTAGGATCTCATGTCCCTGATCGCTTGAATATAGAATGGGACATCAACTGTTTTAATAACAACAGTTGATGTCCTTTCTATAAGCTACAGACCATCTTGTGATTTCGTATGTGTCTTTATGGTGGCTTCCCTGATATTGACTCATATTCTTTGTATTGGGGTTCCTACCATTATGTTTGTCAACTTTTAGGATTTCTATGCCCTGATCTAGGATGATCATGGCATTAGATTTATGTTCAAAATGTTGAGCTTTATTAAATTCCTTTGCTATTGGGAAGTGAATTTATATGTACCCATTCACTTTGTCATGCTCCAAACTATATTAATTAATATACACTTTGGATAATCAATTTTATTTATCCATATTAATTAATACACACCTTGGATAGTCAATTTTATCTATTTTTGTTCTTTTACTATTTGTACCTTTGTTATTATATCCACCAGATGGCACTAATCTGGCAAACACGCTATGTATCATATATACTCTGAGAGTGTTTTCCTAGCAATGGATTTATATTAGATCTTTTACCCATATATGTTTTTTCTTTGGGAAGGTGATTCACCGCTCAGGTAGACTTGCTCCCAGGTGTGTGTTAAGTAAATCCTTCAGAGGAGGGGAGTCCCAGGTGCTGGCTAAATGCAAATTGAAGCAAGGTTTGAAACAAGAGAATCTGGATGCCGCACACTGGATAAAGTTGAAAATTTTTCTTTATTGTAAAATTAGGATCATCAAAAATACAGGACAATCAGGCAGATGGTACAGACACCACTGACGCGTTTCGCACTCTAGTTTGAGTGCTTACTCATAGCTCATGAGCTATGAGTAAGCACTCAAACTAGAGTGCGAAACGCGTCAGCTGTGTCTGTACCATCTGCCTGATTGTCCTGTATTTTTGATGATCCTAATTTTACAATAAAGAAGAATTTTCAACTTTATCCAGTGTGCGGCATCCAGATTCTCTTGTTTCAAACTATGTTTTTTCTTTGTAACCTTTGAAATGTCCACTAGATGGCGCTAGCTGGAATAGGGCTCGAGTCTTTGTATGTCTATCAGCCTTCTCAGCTATTTCCAGATAATCAGGCTTGTTACATTCTGCCCTTATGATAAGGTTTTTTGACCAATTGGGATGTCCAGCTTAGATGGAGCTAGCCAATGACGGTGCGTTCCAAAGCGCCGTCTGGCTATTTAATGCGCATGCGCGATTGCGTACCCCTGATGTCAGTTGTGACGAAACGGCCGTAGGGTCACAACGTGAACATGCATCGCACATGCGCGGTTTTAATTTAAACAGCGGCAGAGCTTTTTTTACAGGTTTTTATATTGTTTTCGTTTGGGGATTGTATATGCCTTTTTATGCAGTGTGCCTGCTATTGTATCTACCTTTTTGGAATAAACGGAACTTGATTATCTACACTATGGGAGTTCCTTTTTCTTTTACATGACATACCCTTGCTGAACTGTTCGCTGAGTTTACCATCCTGTTACCTATTGTTCCTGAGTGCTTTTGGCCATCACCCATAAGCCACCGTGAAGAGAGGTTTGAGGAGCCATGGACTGTATTCGGGCAGGACATCTATGGTGATCTACTAAGCCTGTTTTGACCCCCTGAATAAGGGCGGTCACAGGCTTTCTGGTAAGCCTCCATTTTACTCCTTTGGTGGTGGGCGTCACTCGCAAGTGGATTACTGGATTTTGGAGTTCACATTCTTCACCTTACAGTTTTTTTGAGATCTTCTTCTCCTTGAACTTTATTATTATTATATCAGAACATTTTCTGCTATGAACACTTATATTGTTCTCACTAATTGTTTTTATATTGATGGTTATTTTGAATATTTTAATTGCTCACAGTATTAGCACATTGCTTCTCACAATTTTTGCAATAATATCTTTTACTTTTATTTGTTGGTATAATTATTAATTTGTGTCCAGCGCTGCACTATTTATTGTCTATACTATCGTGCCTTGTATCTGGGTTATAGTGTTTAGCAGCAGGACTCCTATCACAATTTTTTTGTTTTGTAATTAGTATTTGATTCACTAACTGTTCACCTAGCGCAATTCTCTTTTTTTATAGTCACAATTTATACTGGTACATATCTTTGGTAAAAATAAGTACAAATTGGTGTATATTATTTGGTCTTTGTGAAAGTTATAGAGTCCAAAAGCTATGGTGCCAATATCTGAAAGTTGATCACACCTGAATTACTGACGACCTATCTATATTCTTGAGACCCTAACATGGCAGAAAAGTACAAATACCCCCCAATTGACCCCTTTTTAGAAAGAAGACATTCCCAGGTATTTAGAAAGATGCATGGTGAAATTTTTGAAGTTGTCATTTTTTCCCACAATTCTTTGCAAAATCAAGATTTTTTTTCTTTTTTTCACAAAATTGTCATATTAGCAGGTTATTTCTCACACACAGCATATGCATACCACAAATTACACCCCAAAACACATTCTGCTATTACTCCTGAGTACGGTGATACCACATGTGAGAGACTTTTACACAGGGTGGCCACATACAGAGGCCCAACATGCACGGAGCACCTTCAGGTGTTCTGGAGCACCCAGGCCAATTCTGACATTTCTCTCCTACATGTAAAAATCATAATTTATTTGCTAGAAAATTACATAGAACCCCAAAACATTATATATGTTTTTTTTAGCAAAGACCCTAGAGAATACAATGGCGGTTGTTGCAACTTTTTATCTCGCATGGTATTTGCGCAGCAATTTTTTGAACTCTTTTTTTGGGAAAAAAAACAGTTTTGTGCTTTGAAAAAAACAAAACAGTAAAGCTGGCCCAATGTTTTTGCATAATGTGAAAGATGAAGTTACGCCGAGTAAATAGATACCTAACATGTCACCCTTCAAAATTGCACACGCTCGTGGAATGGCGCCATACTTCACTACTTAAAAATCCCCATAGGGGATGAGTTAAAATTTTTTACTGGTTACATGTTTTGAGTTACAGAGGAGGTCTAGGGTCAAAATTATTGCTCTTGCTCTACTGATCACAGCGATACATCACATGTGTGGTTTGAACACCGTTTTCATATGTGGGCGGGACTTCCGTGTGCATTCGCTTCTGCATGCGAGCACACGGGGACATGGGCGCTTTAATTTTTTTTTTCTTTTTATTGTTCATTTTACTTTATTTATTTTAGTTTGACACTTTTTTCCCCCAAAAAAATGTTGATCGCTTTTATTTCTATTACAAGGAATGTAAACATCCCTTGTAATAGGAATATGACAGGTCCTCTTTACAGTGAGATATGGGGTCAATAAGACCCCACATCTCACCTCTAGGCAAGGAAGCCTGAAATAGAATTAAAAAAAAGATCCTGGCTTCGATCGTAGCGGTGAGTCAGTAGAAGCACCGGAGGGCGACGGGAAGGGGGGGACATCCCCTCTCGCCTCCCATAAACACGATCAAGCAGTGGAACAGCCCCTATGATCATTCTTATGGTGTAGGAAATCACTGGCTGAAAAAGCTGTTATCTGAATGGTGCCTATAGCTGCAGGCATCATTCAGATATCCCCGCACAAAGTCAAGGATGTCATATGACGGCAGGCGGGAAGTGGTTAAAACACATTTTTTTTTAACACAAAGTTGTTCATTTATACAAAATTTCTAACACATAGCATGTACATATCAAAAATGACACCCCAAAATAGATTCTCCTACTCCTCATGAGTATGGCGATACCACGTGTGAGACTTCCACAGCCTGGCCACATACAGAGGCCGAGTATGGCAGAATATAGCCGAGTATGGCTGCGCATGACTGGGTATGGCTGGGTATGGCTGCGCATGGCTGGGTATGGCTGAGTATGGCTGGGTATTGCAGGGTATCACCGAGCATGACTGGGTATGGCAGAGTATGGCTTAGTATTGCAGAGTATTGCAGGGTATTGAGGAGTATTGCAGGATATTGCAGAGTATTGCGGGGTATTGCAGAATATTGCGGGGTATTGCGGAGTATTACGGGGTGTTGCGGAGTATTGCGGGGTAGTGCAGAGTATTGCAGGGTAGTGCAGAGTATTGCGGGGTATTGCAGAGTATTGCGGGGTATTGTGGAGTATTGCAGGGTAGTGCAGAGTATTGCAGAGTATTGCAGGGTATTGCAGAGTATTGCGGGGTATTGCAGAGTATTGCAGAGTATTGTGGGGTATTGCAGGGTATTGCAGGGTATTGCGGACTATTGTGGGGTATTGCAGGGTAGTGCAGAGTATTGCAGGGTATTGCAGAGTATTTCAGGGTAGTGCAGAGTATTGCGGGGTATTGCAGAGTAGTGCAGAGTATTGCGGGGTATTGCAGAGTATTGTGGGGTATTGCAGGGTAGTGCAGAGTATTGCAGGGTATTGCAGGGTATTGTGGGGTATTGCAAGGTAGTGCAGAGTATTGCAGAGTATTGTGGGGTATTGCAGAGTATTGCAGAGTATTGTGGGGTATTTTGGGGTATTGCAGGGTATTGCAGAGTATTGTGGGGTATTGCAGGGTAGTGCAGAGTATTGCGGGGTATTGCAGAGTATTTCAGGGTAGTGCAGAGTATTGCGGTGTATTGCAGAGTATTGTGGGCTATTGAAGGGTAGTGCAGAGTATTGCGGGGTATTGCAGAGTATTGTGGGGTATTGCAGAGTATTGTGGGGTATTGCAGATTATTGTGGGGTATTGCAGGGTAGTGCAGAGTATTGCGCGGTATTGCAGAGTATTGCAGAGTATTGTGGAGTATGGCAGGGTATTGCAGAGCATTGCGGGGTATTGCAGAGTATTGTGGGGTATTGCAGAGTATTGTGGGGTATTGCAGAGTAGTTCTGGGTATTGCAGAATATGGCAGGGTAGTGCTGGGTATTGCAGGGCATTAGAGTATGGAGGGATGGCCGAGCATGGATGGATGGATGGCTGGATGTGACCGTATTTGTCACTGAGCAGTGCTGTGGGCACTACACATCCAGCCCACAGCTGGATCCGATCCCTCCCCCTCTCCTCCCCCTCTGTACTGATTGGTAGGGATGAGCCGAACACCCCCCTGTTCGGTTTGCACCAGAACATGCAAACAGGAAAAAAGTTTGTTCAAACACGTGAACACCTTTAAAGTCTATGGGACACGAACATGAATAATCAAAAGTGATAATTTTAAAGGCTTATATGCAAGTTATTGTCATAAAAAGTGTTTGGGGACCCGGGTCCTACCCCAGGGGACATGGATCAATGCAAAAAAAAGTTTTAAAAACGGCCGTTTTTTCAGGAGCAGTGATTTTAATAATGCTTAAAGTCAAACAATAAAAGTGTAATATCCCTTTAAATTTCGTAGCTGGGAGGTGTCTATAGTATGCCTGTAAAGGGGCGCATGTTTCCCGTGTTTAGAACAGTCTGACAGCAAAATGACATTTCGAGGGAAAAAACACATTTAAAACTACTCGCGGCTATTGCATTGCCGACAATACACATAGAAGTTCATTGATAAAAACGGCATGGGAATTCCCAACAGGGGAACCCCGCGCCAAAAAAAAAAAAAAACGGCGTGGGGTCCCCCCAAGAATCCATACCAGACCCTTATCCGAGCACGAAACCTGGCAGGCCGCAGGAAAAGAGGGGGGGACGAGAGTGCGCCCCCCCTCCTGAACTGTACCAGGCCACATGCCCTCAACATTGGGAGGGTGCTTTGGGGTATCCCCCCAAAACACCTTGTCCCCATGTTGATGAGGACAAGGGTCTCATCCCCACAACCCTGGCCGGTGGTTGTGGGGGTCTGCGGGCGGGGGGCTTATCGGAATCTGGAAGCCCCCTTTAACAAGGGGACCCCCAGATCCTGCCCCCCTCCTGTGTGAAATGGTAAGGGGGTACTTACCCCTACCATTTCACTAAAAAACTGTCAAAAATGTTAAAAATGACAAGAGACAGTTTTTGACAATTCCTTTATTTAAATGCTTCTTCTTTCTTCTATCTTCCGTCATCTTCTTCTTCTGGTTCTTCTGGCTCTTCTGGTTCTTCCTCCGGCGTTCTCCTCCAGCATCTCCTCCGCGGCGTCTTCTATCTTTTTCTCCTTGGGCCGCGCCACACCCATGGCATGGGGGGAGGCTCCCGCTCTTCTCTTCATCTTCTTCATCTTCTTCTCTTCTTCTCTTCTTCTCTTCTTCATTTTCTTCTCCGGGCCACTCCGCACCCATGCTGGCATGGAGGGAGGCTCCCGCTGTGTGACGGCATCTCCTCGTCTGACGGTTCTTAAATAACGGTTTGTTTACATATGATCATTTGACGGAGCGATCACATGGTAAACGGCCAACAGCGGGGTGCGTGAGAGCAGGATTCTAGGAGGACGTCCATGGACGCTCTCCCAGGATAAGCCGACCGCGCTGTGTGTCTTTCGGCTATGGCCCGGTCGGCATATGGTTAAAGAAGGTTCTTGTATTAATACATCCATTTTCCTTACAAAGCTGTAGATCTAAATAATCTATTGTCTGTTTTTCCAAATACCAGAAAAAGTGATACCATATGTGTTCTGATTAATTTCATCAAAGAAGGTCTGTAGTTCAATTTCTGTTCCATTCCAAACGATCACGATATCATCGATGAATCTCCGATACATTTTTAGATTACTTCTCTGTACAGTAAATATTTGTTCTTCTTCCCAGTGGTTGAGGAATAAATTGGCCACACTAGGGGCGTACTTTGCCCCCATGGCTATGCCCTTTGTTTGGACAATATATTCCCCTTTATGCCAAAAATAGTTGTTACTCATGGATAATCTTAAGCCTTCTAAAATGAATTGGATTTGTTCATCTTTTATATCTGTTTGTTTGTACAATGCCCATTCCACACTGTTGATTCCATCCTCTTGTACTATGTTAGTGTACAATAAGTTGACATCTATTGTGACTAGGATGTTGGTTGCCTCGATTTTGAGGTTCCTTAATTCATCGATCAACTGCTTTCTATCTTTCAGGTAGGATTTACCTTCTTTCACCAATGGTTGTAAGTAACCATCTATATACGATCCTAATTGGGAAAAAAGTGAGTCTATCCCACTAATTATTGGCCTTCCTGGTGGGTTTGTTTGATTTTTGTGAATTTTGGGGACATAATAGATCACAGGTGTTTTCGCTGCCTCTGGTATTAAAAAAGTAGCTTCTTTCTTTGTAAGAATTTGTTTATCTTCATCTTTCTTCACACATGATTTGAGTTTCTTTTCATATTCGGTTCTTGGATTCCCTTTCAATTTTTTATATGTATCTTGAGCCCCTAATAATTTATTCATCTCAAGTTCATAATCTTTTTTGTCCAGTATAACAAGTCCTCGCTGGAAATACCCATTCTGTCTGGCAGCGACAGTGGGAAACCGTGCAGCTCTCCTATGCACACCAATGGACCTACGTGCATTCTGTAATACCCTGGATATCCCAGTGGTTGCTGTACCTGAATGGTACAGCTCGTTCATGCAACCTGAATCCTGGATCTCCACACATCAAGGAGCGACCCCTTGCTCACAGCGCTCTCATCAGAGACACTGCAGATCTTACTCCAACTCACCAAGGAGACACGCAGATGACATCACAGGTCGTGACCCAAGACCCTCACCCTCATCGACCCATCAGAAGACAGCGCTCTGAGCCCACGCCTAAATCTGTGAGTAGCTCCGTACCTTGAAACCTCTCGCTCCCCTTGTTGGCATGTTTGCCACTGCCTGCAGTTTCTGTGTTCTACCTGGATCTCTTACATTACCCCTCACTGAGATTCCTGCAAATGCTTAAATGCTTATGCTATTATGCGGACAGTTTCAAGCTGTCTTCTGAAGCTATGCACAAGGTGCGACCTGTCCACATACCGCCCATGACTCATAGTTGGCATACGGCTACCTCCTGAAAAATGCCTACCTCCCATTAGCCTCTTATACTGTCTTAGCCCCGAGAGGCTCTTGTGCCATTGACACTATGTGGCTTTTTGTTTTGTTATTCTCTTGTTTCTTTTCTCCCTGCTCTTGTTTTTGTTTTTTTATTTTTGCTCTTCCTCAGGCCCGGACTGCTATCTGAAGAACCACATAGGAAACCTCCTCGGCCTAACGGATAGATTTATGGCGCATGGGTCTTACTTAGGTTTATTAAGTTTATCTGTAACCCTTTTACAAGCTACACCCAAACTAAAGACTGCACCTGCAAGTAAGCTAACGTTACTGTGATGGTATGGTATGTATGTTCAACAGCTATGCCTCATCAATATTTAGATATTATCTGTTGCACTTGAGCTTCTAGCAACACTATCACGTAACATATATTTTGATATGTTTAACAATGAGGTTATCTGCATATGGGGTTTGCAATTACTGGCTGCTTCCCATGACCTGTGACAAATTGCAGGCTACGGGAATCAATCGATGGAAGGAAAGGTATTCCATGCAGACTGGCGGTCTGTCGGGGCTTTGCAGGCAGGGATGTCACGGCCCCACATAAAGACCATTTATGGCCCTAAACTACCCATCCTTGATCACAAGGAGTTAGATAGTGGGAGGGACAGTTGACCCACTGTGCCCATATGGGCTCTGGTGTCTCTGACTGCAATGTTCTCACAGCACTACCCGGTTAGGTGGGCTCATTCTCTGGTTCCCTACAGCTCAAAGATGGGCCTTATTAGGTAAATTGTCCACCATGTAAGTCATAGGTGAGTGAAAGCAAAACTTCGGACAGCCAGAGGATCATTCGCTCTGACCCTGGCCTAAGGGCGTAGAGGTCATAGTGTCCTAACACGCTCCTCTCATTTGCGGTACCCCAGCGGGACCCTGATCCTAATGCAGCCTGAACTTCTAGTTTATGCTGTTTTCCGAATGCCCCTTTAGCCCCCAAATCTAAATGCGGCAACTTCACAACAAGCTGTACTTATTGAGGGATTATTTCCCTGTTCCCCCTCACTGTTATTTTTGCTGATTGTTACTGTTCTACATGTTAATATTCTATTATCCTTAGTTTGTCGATGTTGCTTACTCCCTGGTGCTAGACTCCTATCCCAACTCAGAGTGGCAGGTTCCCCTTTGAACTGTATCCGGCTAACCCTTCCTTTATCCCATTTTTACCCCTATCCTGTCCAAATAGGTGGTCTAACAGGCCTGTTTCCACCTCAGGAAGTTAAGTTGTGATCCTCTTACCCCACCCTCTTTTCCTTTTTCTCACCTATCTCCCTCCCCCTTTCCCTCCCTCCTTTTTTTCGTCCCCTTCTCCTCCCTTTTTCCCCCTCCCTCCCATACCCCATTCACTACCCTCTCCAGCTCCGCATAACCCTTGGTTATCCGCTGATACGATTAACCCATTATATCTGCTACACAACTACATCGCTCAACCCAACACGCTCAGCTCCCCTCTCTCTTAAAATGTATTCTCTTAACGCTAAAGGATTGGACATCCTGGAAAAATGCAGCAGTGTCCTGGTGGAGGCGTACCGACTTAGGGCTCAGATCCTTTTTATCCAAGAAACAAACTTTAAATCCGAGGAAACACCACGATTCCATAACGAGCGATATCCCACTGCCTACCATGCCACCTGCCCTGACTCCAAGACTAAGGGAGTCTCTATTCTGCTCTCTAAAACATTACCCTTTGATGTTATTGACCAGACAATAGACCCGGAAGACAGATTCATCTTCCTGAAGGGTTTATGGAGAAACTGACCAGTGACGTTAGCCAACATTTACTGCCCCAACTCCAGACAAGTCACATTCATACGGGAGGTCATTGCGGAACTCACACTTTTCCACATGGGCCTGCTAATCTTAGGAGGTGATTTCAAAGTATCGCTGGAAACTCTAATAGATACCTCCACTGGCACTTCCTCCCAACCATATTCTGCCCTACGCCAAATTAAGCTCCAACTTGAATCCCTAACATTACATGACACCTGGCGAACCCTCTACCCCTGAGACAAAGACAACACCTTCTTTCCCCCCACACAATAGATTAGATTATCTCTTTGTGACACAGGCAGACCTACCATATCTTCATAGCGCCACTATAGAGCATGGCATTATCTGATCATCACTCTATCACAACCACCTTGCATATTTCCCAAGGTAGCTACCTCCACTAAAACTTGGAGACTAGATGCGTCCCTTCTTGCAGATCCTGGAGACTTGGCGAGTCTTAGAGAGGAGCTGGGGGTCTTCTTTCTCCGCAATGACATGCCGGATGTCTCCCCCATGACGCAATGGGAAGCCCATAAATGTGTCATTAGAGGCCAACTCCTTTCGGCCTCAGTGCGGAGAAAGAAGGAACACCAGGCCCTGGTATTAGCACTATCAGATAAAATACGTACTCTCGAAGCCCAGCACAAATGCACACTAGCACTTGCAACATCGCAGGAGTTAATATAAAAACACGCTCCCTTCTCCTAGAAGAACTTTTTAAAAGGGCACACCAGCATATTACCTTGACTCAAAAACTGTTTTATGAGCAGAGTAACAAGTCAGGTGGGTTGTTAGCTAGAGCCACCCAACAATGTAAATTAGCCTCCACGATCCATCATATTGTGGATTCCTCAGGTAGGACATATACTAAAAACGAAGACATTGCACACCAATGCCATTCCTTCTATAATAATCTATACAACCTGCATTCAGGAGACACAGATCATACTGTGCGAGTGAACCGTCAGAAATTGAATAAAGAATTCCTGAGTAAATATAGTCCTTCTGCCTTGTTGGCAGATGATTCACAAGCCCTAAAGGCTCCCCTGACACTAGAGGAGTTTCTAGAAGAGCTTAAAACCATGAAACCAGGTAAAAGTCCGGGCCCGGATGGCTATACGGCCCTTTATTATAAGACCTTCTCAGACATTCTGGCGCCACACTTTCTCAAAGCATTTAATTCACTCCACACCGCTCTTAACAGGTCAGACCTGTAATCCCCAAGGAAGGGAAAGACCCCACCAACATTGCTAGCTATTGTCCAATCTCCCTCCTGAACGCGGACATCAAGCTTTATGCCAAAATTTTGGTAAATCGCTTGTCGTTCTACATCCCAAGTTGGGTGGATCTGGACCAGGTTCGATTTGTCCCTGGAATAGAAGCCATGGACAACATCATTAAGGCTCTGAACCTGCATACCTGGCTTACCTCCTTGCAACAGGAGGGCTTCTTTCTGGCAATGGAAGCAGAGAAGGCATTCGACAGAGAGGCCTGGGACTACAGTCAGGTCTATAAATATTGGGACATCAACACGATTCTAATCTTTTTGGCTCTATACACCACCACAGTGGATTTGAAATGAAACGAAAAAGATGTGCTTTAACTGCAGACTTTCAGCTTTAATTAGAGGGTATTTACATCCAAATCAGGTGAACAGTGTAGGAATTACAACAGTTTGTATATGTGCCTCCCACTTTTTAAGGAACCAAAAGTAATGGGACAATTGGCTGCTCAGCTGTTCCATGGCCAGGTGTGTGCTATTCCCTCATGATCCCATTTACAAGGAGCAGATAAAAGGTCCAGAGTTCATTTCAAGTGTGCTATTTGCATTTGGAATCTGTTGATGTCAACTCTCAATATGAGATCCAAAGAGCTGTCAGTGAAGCTATCATTAGGCTGAAAAAACAAAACAAACCCATCAGAGAGATAGCAAAAACATTAGGTGTGGCCATATCAACTGTTTGGAACATCCTTAAATAGAAAGAACGCACGGTGAGCTCAGCAACACCAAAAGACCACGGAAAACAACTGTGGTGGATGACTGAAGAATTCATTCCCTGGTGAAGAAAACACCCTTCACAACAGTTGGCCACATCAAGAACACTCTCCAGGAGGTAGGTGTATGTGTGTCAAAGTCAACAATCAAGAGAATACGAGTAAAAATATAAATGCAGCGCTGATAAATATTAAGTGACATAAAATACAACATAACAGCGCATCCCTCAGGGATAATGTGAAACTAGTGACGGCTTGAGAGTCAAACGTACAAATCAAAAAGGATTATCAAATATATGTGAGAAATCAATCTACAATATTTGTAGAAGAAAAACCAAAAAATTGTGTCTATGATAAAAAAAAAAAAAAAAAAGAAATGAATATTCCTCAATAGGTGCAGGGAAATTTCATGGGGAAAAAATGTGTATAGGTGATGCCTTTTCGACCAGTGGGTGCAGCAGAACAGACTTCTTCATATGGCATTAACCGACATACAGCTGTAATGATAGAAGAAATGGGTACGCTTACCACAAAGGGTGTACACACTCACCATACGGCGGTGGGTCGATCAGGCATTTGGATCAATCAATCCTGTGGGTGCTTGATAGATGGTAATGATGGTGTAGAAATGCACTTCAATGGCCTCATCCAGAGCAGTAAAGGATGGATGGTAATGGTTAGGGTCTCCAACAGGCGGATGTACTTGTACTCACATGAAGTGATCAGCTGGATGGAATATGCAAACTCCAAGGTGCAGCATATCAGATCATAAAAAAGAGAAAAAAGGGCCTCCACATAGTGCATGAATCCAATGGAAAAAATGTATTTAAAAATACCAGGAAAATAAACACATAAATACAATCACCTGGCCAGGTGAGTACAGAGAGTGATCACATAAAATATATGTATCTAAATCGCGTGGCGTCATAAAGCACAAAGGCCCAGCAATCCCTGCTTTTTTTTCTTTTTCATCTTTTGTTTTTATTGTTAACAATCAAGAGAAGACTTCACCAGAGTGAATACAGACGGTTCACCACAAGATGTAAACCATTGGTGAGCCTTAAAAACAGGAAGGCCAGATTAGAGTTTGCCAAACAACATCTAAAAAAGCCTTCTCAGTTCTGGAACAACATCCTAGGGACAGATTAGACCAAGTTCAACTTGTACCAGAGTGATGGGAAGAGAAGAGTATGGAGAAGGAAAGGAACTACTCATGATCCAAAGCATACCACCTCATCAGTGAAGCATGGTGATCTTAGTGTCATGGCGTGGGCATGTATGGATGCCAATGGAACTGGTTCTCTTGTATTTATTGATGATGTGACTGCTGACAAAAGCAGCAGGATGAATTCTGAAGTGCTTCGGGCAATATTATCTGCTCATATTCAGCAAAATGCTTCAGAACTCATTGGACGGCACTTCACAGTGCAGATGGACAATGACCCGAAACATACTGCATGTTATGCAATGGGCAAGTCAATCATCTGACTTGAATCCGATTTAGCATGCATTTCACTTGCTGAAGACAAAACTGAAGGGAAGATGCCCCAAGAACAAGCAGGAACTGAAGACAGTTGCAGTAGAGGCCTGGCAGAGCATCACCAGGGATGAAACCCAGCATCTGATGATGTCTATGCGTTCCAGACTTCAGGCTGTAATTGACTGCAAAGGATTTGCAACCAAGTATTAAAAAGTGAAAGTTTGATGGATGATTGTTAATCTGTCCCATTACTTTTGGTCCCTTAAAAAGTGGGAGGCACATATACAAACTGTTGTAATTCTGACACTGTTCACCTGATTTGGATGTAAATACCCTCAAATTAAAGCTGAAAGTCTGCAGTTAAAGCACATCTTGTTAGTTTCATTTCAAATCCATTGTGGTGGTGTATAGAGCCAAAAAGATTAGAATTGTGTCAATGTCCCAATATTTATGGACCTGACTGTATATGGACACCGTCCTGACCTCGCTGGGGCTTGGACCCCATATGCGGGCTTTGATCCAATTGTTATATGCTAACCCCAGGGCTCGGGTTAAGGTCAATGGCCACTTGTCGGACACCTTCTCCATCCATAATGGAACCAGACAGGGGTGCCCCCTTTTCCCCTTGCTTTATATACTAATGCTAGAGCCCCTACTATGCTGCATACAAGCCAATCCAGATATCACAGGTATACAGATCCAGGAACGGGAATTTAAAAATGCAGTTTTTGCAGACGACATCCTACTTTTTCTTTCCTCACTGCTAACATCTTTACCCAATCTCCTACATACGCTGGAACACTTCAAACACCTATCCAACCTAAAAATAAACTACTCCAAATCATTTGCACTAAATATATCCCTACCAACGGACCTGGTCAAACAATGTCAACTTAATTTCCCCTTTCAATGGAAAGCGGAAACCATAACCTACCTGGGCATTCAACTCACTGCTGATTTAACAGAGCTCTACAGCAGAAACTTTCATACAGAATTACATAAGATATGCTAAGATCTCCAAAAATGGGATAGACTGACCATCTCCTGGTTTGGACTAGCGTCCATTTTTAAAATGACGATCCTGCCTCGGCTGCTATATAAAATGCAAACAGTACCTGTTCGCCTACCACCCTCCTTCTTTGGACTTTATAAGTCCACATGCAGGACCTTCCTTTCGGTTAATAAACCCCCACGAATAAGCTGGGCGAAATTAGTACATCCCAAAGCATGTGGAGGAATTGGTCTCCCTGATCTTCAACGCTATTACCGGGCTGTCCATTTAGCGCAAATTGTTGACTGGAGACTACACAGTTGATGTAAAGACTGGGTCTCTTTAGAATATCTGGTGATGAACTAGGATTTATGTTATGCTCCCTGGCTCTCTAGAAGACATATTTCTCCACAAGCCTCAACCCATCCCCTGGTAGGAGCTATCCTACATGAATTTGACAGGGCATGTAATGTACATGCAGTCTCAGCTAAACTCTGCTCCATCACTCCAGTGAGAGGTAACCCAGACTTTCCCCCAGGACTCTCAGGTGCCTTCCTGAGAGCCAAGTGGCCGCAAACGAAAATGTTAGCTAAACACTTCTTCCAAAGAGATCACTTCCTATGACAAACTGATCTTGCTAAACTCTCTAACAAGGGTACATTCTCGTTCTGGCCCTATATTCAGCTTAAACATTTCCTAGAGGACCCGTCCTGCAAGCAAGGTTTTACAAAACTCCCCACAACCTTGCAGTCAGTCTGCACTCGTTCAACCCCCCCAATGTCATGTCATCTCCACGCCCTAACTGTCGTTATTTGAAGAACCTTCCACACTCTTGCACTCGGAATGGTCCTACTTGGAATCTGCCCTGGGATCTGAGATAGACGAGGAGAGCTGGGAACGCATCCATCTATACATCCATAAAGGGTCCCTGAATGTTTCTGTTCAGGAGAATGGATATAAACTGAAAACTCACTGGTACAAAACGCCAGACCTGATACATAAATTCCCCCCTTCTGTCTCTGATCGCTGATGGCGGTGTGGTACAGAACTGAACACATTCCTCCATATCTGGTGGGACTGCCTGACTCTCCAACCATTCTGGCGCAAAGTACACAAACTGACCAAACAAGTCCCGCTTGACTTTTGTCCTGCACAATCCCTCTTACATTTCGCTAAACTCCCTAAAAACGATATTACAAGTCGGTTGCCATGCACATGATCAATGCTGCAAGGATGTGTATACCGATCTACTGGCGGTCCACATCCCCGCCTTTCATCCCTGAATGGCTTAACAGAATAAATTGTGCTGCTGAGATGGGGGAGCTGATTTATAATACCTTGGATAATATCTCCAAATTCACAGACACCTGGGAAGCACGGATAACCTTCAAAGGAACCCAATCATATCCAGATCATAGGAATGCCTCAAACTAACTCCTAACTGGGGTGATTCCATCCCTGCCCTTGAAGCAAAATTCAAACTCAAGCCCACCTGTTATACTGTAAGGGTACTGAGCACTAGACGCTAGAAAGGGTAGCTGGGACTGACTTCACCCCTCTCCTCAGTAGTTTTCCCCCCCTTGCTCTTCACCTCAGTGCCTCCCCCTTCTCCCTCTCCCTCCCACCTCCCCTTTCCCCTTCCTCCCCCTCCTCCCTCTCTCAATACCCTTCCCCTCCTCCCCCTTTTTATTTATTTTATCTTTTTTCCCTCTCTTTCGTTCCCATCTTGTCCTCATGTACCCCTCTTTCTCCACTCTTATTCCCCTTTCCCCGCTTAAACCTCCCTTTGAAGCTATATATGACTAGACATCGTAACCACCTCTGATTCTCTGCTCATAATCTAGAGATGTTTAATCCTGGTTCAGAATGTTTCTATTTAACTGAATTGTAATAGTATATGTATTAATAAGACAGGCTCACTGAGCCATGGATGTATAAGCTAAGTTTGTATCTTCTCAATAAAATGTTTATGCAACGAAAAAGTGAGGACAGAAAGATGTGAGGAGGAAAAGAGCGTACGGTCTATAAGAGTCAGGCACTGACAATATAATCTTAACCAAAAGATCTAATCAAAGTATGAAGTCAGCAGGGAGGAATTATTTCCTATGTGAGGAGCAGGTGGACCTTTCTCAAAAACTGGAAGTTTTGAAGTCAAAAGTAATCTTAATGTACTTTTCAGCCAAAAATGAAACTAGTAGGAAAGTATTTCATGAAAATACTGTAGTTAAGGCTGAACATTTTTCACACAAGTAAAAATATTTAAAATTGAACCATGTCCTTATATGATGATACATTTCCAATTCTAAAAGTTAAAAGAGCTACTTTTAAGGACAAGTGTAATAAATGGAACATTGACAAATAGACTTCATTCTGAGTGCAAGTTTACTGTCAGAATAATTATTCCTATTTGTTCCATCATATTTGTCCTGCAATATCATGGGATAAGACAGCTTTTATTTATGGCATCCTATTTAAGACCTAGTATTGCTTTCTCTTAGAGTGGACAGGTTCTAGCTCTTATATCATTCAAGATTTGTAGCATTTTTTCCTGTGATTTAAAACAGACTTGTACAAATGAGTACAAAGTGCTGATCACACCATTTGTTTTCATCACAGTACAAGATACAATCTTTACTTTTTTCCAAAAATAATTTGTCCTTTTTAACCAAATACATAGACCAAGGTCATTTGTTTTCAGAACACAAAGCTTTCAAAAGTGGTCCAATAAATCAACTCCAACAAATTACTCACTAGTAAATTATCTGTCCTTTCTGAAAACTACGAACAGAGGCAAAAGAGAGTGATCTGCTGCTATGAACCAGTGTAATAAATATATAAAGTGGATAGCCACTTGTCATTATAAGAAATGTACAGTCCATAAAAAGTACAGGTCCTCAATAGACCTTCTTCCTTGTAATATAAAAAATGTTTTCCCCATTTCATACAACATTTTCTTTTGGTTAAAACATCTAGATAATTTTGCATTTCTATTAACATTAATGCTTGTTTGATATGGATTTGCAAATCCATGTAAATAGCTGACACAATTTTTATTATAGTATGTTGGCCAAAAAATTCCAACATAGCTAATATTTGTAGCAAATATTTGACCAAGCAAGGCAAAGGTTCAACTAGTAAGTTTACAGGTTTTCTTATGCCCCGTACACACGGTCAGACATTGATCGGACATTCCGACAACAAAATCCTAGGATTTTTTCCGACGGATGTTGGCTCAGACTTGTTTTGCGTACACACGGTCGCACAAAGTTGTCGGAATTTCCGATCGCCAAGAACGCGGAGATGTCAACCACCTATGACAAGACTAGAAAAGGCCAGTTCAGAACCAAGCGCGGCACCCTTTGGGCTCCTTTTGCTAATCTCGTGTTAGTAAAAGTTTGGTGAGAGACGATTTGCGCTTTTTCAGACTCGTGGCTTTTCAGATCGTTTTCTGCGGTTCAGTTTGTGCTTGTGGGTTTGTATCTGCTCTTCAGTGCGTGCAAGCACAACCACGTGACTTAGTCATTGTGTTCTTGTTCGTTCTTTACTGTTCTTCAGGTCGCTCTTCACAGGCCTTGCTGTTCTTCAGTGCATTCTGTTACTTCGTTCTGAGCAGCCGACCGTTTTCTAGCCATGTTGTGTATATGTACTCCTCGTAGAGTTCGTGCTGTGCGGGGGCTTGGTGTTGGGGTCCTGACCTTGACACAAGTCCAGTCCATGAACAGGGTGGGGAGGAGTTCATGAACCAAGAATTGGTTTCTTCAGCGTGATCAGTTCTCTCATATGCCTTTGCTCCGGGAGATCCGTGAGAATAATCCTGATGATTTCAGGAACTTTCTCAGGATGACAAACCCCGTATTTCACCGTTTGTTGGATTCGCTGACCCCCTATATCAGCAGGCAGGATACCTGCATGAGGCAAGCTATTACTCCGGAGCAGAGGCTCGTCGCTACCCTGCGGTACTTGGCGACAGGGAGAAGCCTGCTGGATTTGAAGTTCTCGACAGGCATCTCCCCCCAGGCTCTGGGGATCATTATCCCAGAGACCTGTTCTGCCATCATCCAAGTCCTACAGAAGGAGTATATGAAGGTAAGACTTGTATCCTTTAATATCACATTTTATTGTATTGAATCTTTGCTAATATATTGTGTTTCTTTCCTCATTCCCTAATTACCATGATTGGAATATGTTGTGAATGTCCCCTTTGTTCTCATGCATGCTGGATTTTTATGTCATTATTTTTTTGTCCTTCATACATATTTGCCTTCACTAACCTCCCCAGCATGCTCTCCTGCCCCTATATTCACCTCATGTAGTCACTTAACAATGTATTTTATCAGTTCCATAGTAGTGCTTTACCCCATACACCCCCTAAAATGTTTTTACATGTGATTTGTGCTTTAAATTCAGGCAAAGTGCCAGAGGCATTTTTTTTGTAGTGTCCCCAAATGATTTTTATTAACCCTCCCTCCCCCCAACTGCTAAATCAGCTGATACCAATTATCTATCTATCCTCAATCCTCTATCTGCCAAACCCATACACACTATACCCATCTCTTTAGTGGTGAGATTTATGGATGAATTCCCCAAAGCATGTAGTAGGGCCTGCCTGTATACTTGCAAATGGTACTGTTTAAAGTTTTTGTATCCTATTATTATGTTGATAGGTAATATCAGAATGTCCAAATGTGCTCAAATGTGTACAATGTGTATTTATATCTTTGTATTATGACACTTCTTACCTGTCCAGTGGGCTTCCAATAGTGTAACTAAGGAGGGGCTGTTCAAAGTAACACCCTGTATTTAGGCATTCATCTCTCAATGAAGTGAAGAGGGTTACCTGTCCAAGATCCCCCCCTATAATGTTAGAAATGGGCCATGAGGGGGGGGCTAATATGATAGGTGTACCTTATACTTTGGTGTTGTAAAATTCCCCTTAATAAATGTTTTATCTGGATGTTGGCCAAGAATGTTTGTGTCTAATCTGCTTTCCCTGTTTATGTGCAAAAATACTAATTTTTTTTGGTTTTCCTCAACAGTTTTCTTCCACGCCACAGGAATGGCAGACTGTGGCCTCCCACTTTGCCCAGCGGTGGGACTTTTCTAACTGCGGAGGTGCAATTGATGGGAAACACATCCACATCGTCCCACCACCCAACTCGGGGTCGTACTATTATAATTACAAGGGGTTCAATAGTATTGTGATGTTGGCGGTGGTGTCGGCTAATTACAACTTCTCATATGTGGACGTGGGGAAGAATGGCCGGATGTCCGATGGTGAAGTCATCACCCAGACGGAGTTTTACAGGCGTCTCCAGAATGGCAGCTTGGACTTGCCACCTCCAGAAGAGAATGTGGAAGGACCCCCATTTGTCTTTGTTGCGGATGAAGCCTTTGCACTGGGGGACCATCTTATGCGGCCATTCCCAATGAGGGCCCTCACCCCGGCCCAGAGGGTTTTTAATTACCAGCTGGCCAGAGCCAGAAGAGTGGTGGAGAACACGTTTGGAATCATGGCCAGCCGGTTCCGCTTATTTCTTACACCCATCCATATGGCGGAGTATAAACTTAATCATATAATCCTGGCGTGCTGTGTTCTACATAACTTTTTACGGCAACATTCTGCCAACTATACTGGCTCAGTTGGGCCTGAGGAATTATACATGAAACAACCCTGACGGCGCTTGAAAGTGGCCGTCCTGGCTTACCCTCCCTGAGTGCCCGTGATGTCCAGTTAAGATACCTTGAGTTCTTTGCAGGTAGGGGGGCCATCAATATGCCAGACAATTTGTGAAGCCTTTATAAAATAAAAACAAAAAAAGCAAATCTTTGGTGACATTTCCTGCTTGTGTTTGTTTTAGCTGACCCTGACAGAAATGTGGGGAGGGCTGAAAATAGCGTGATTGTGTAACCTTACAAAGCACTGTTGGGTGTTATTTACTAAACACTTTGCACTACAAGTGCACTTGAAACTGCACTGAAAATGCACTTGTAGTGCAAAGAGTATTTGACCTTATGAAATAACACCCATTGTCACCGAAAGCACCAATTACATCACCACAAAAGTGTTGTAGCGTTGAGACAATAATGCACACATTCTTGATTAAAACAATCTTTTTAATACCTGCACAATCACATGTGCATTTGTAAAAGGTTTTTAAAACAAACCAACATGTTTGTTGTATAACAATTTTGGGGGTCACATTATCAAAAATAGAAATGTCCATTTAAGCTAAAACAGACATGTGTAAAACCAACAAGAAAGACACAAATCTTGAACTTACAAAGTTCACATTAGGTAGAACTTGAAGGCAATATAAGGCATGAGTATTTAGGAACTGTGTTTGATATTGCATTCAGATGGGGTGAAGTCACCCCAGGAAAAGCCAAACTTGGAAGATGCACACCAATTTACGAATGTCAACATGTGCTATCTGCCATCACGGGGGATCAAGGGACGTGTTTTGGGGGAGAAACCCTTTCCTCTCAGCTACTTTATTATTGAGGAAGGGGTTGCACCCCCAAAACGCGTCCATTGAACTCCCGTGATGGCAGATAGCACATGTTGACACACTGTGTGCATCCTCCAAATTTAGCTTTTTGAAAAATCGCTAAAACATTTAGAACATTGTAGCACACAAAAGAAGAAAGTGATTTGGAGGGGTTTTAAACTCTCCCCAAAACATCAATGATGTTCTTATTTTTTTGAATAACATCATTGATGTTTTTCTTGAGGTTTTCCAATTTTAAATTACACCCCATGATCTCCCCGATCAGGATCTGTGTACTTTCTGATGTGAAAGGATCTGGATCCACAACATCACGATCATCTAAAAAGAGAGAAAACAAACAAAAACAGGTATAAAAAATATGCCGGCATCCATCTCTTACCTGAGCCTGTGGTCGCAGACACTCACCTGTTGTGGTGACTAGTTCCACCACGTCTTCCTCCTCCTGCTCTTCTTGCTTTGGGGGGATTTCCCCTTCTTCCAGAGGGGGGGCTCTGGTCTCCTCGGATGAGGGGTGTCCTCTGAGTCTTTTCTCCCCTATGTAAAACAAAAATGCTATACTTAGCACACAGATATTTGATGGCAGAACTAGAAATATGAAACATTGCTTGGAAGTGGGGTACAATTGTCAATTTTAGCAGAGTTCCAAAATGTAGCATTTTCAGTGTCCTTTGTCAAGCTGCAATACTTTACCTGCTTGGTCCAAGCTTCACAGATGGAGACCCCCCCTATAGTATACACTGGAGCACCTGTGTGGCCCCCTAATAAAAATGGTGTTCTTGTGTCCCACACTAGTGCTCCAGCGTCCAGATGCAAAAACAGCTGGTGAGTGTCCTCTCCTTACACAGAATCTAGTTTGCATTTCATTCTAGTAACAAACCCATCTACACAACCAAATTAGTTTCATACAAGTAGGGCGTAAAAAATGTGGCCAAATGCATATGGCCAAAACAATGGTGTTTTATAGGCCAAAAGAAAAACGTTTGCTACGAATGAATGAACCCATGAACATGAAAGTTGCCATTTTAAAATGTACACTTTTAAGAAAAACACATGGAGCAGCACAAGCGTAATAAACATAAAGAATAGGAACACAGCACAACTACTTACTTTTTTGCAGCACTCTCCGGATCTTTCTGTACTGCTCATGTTCTCATAATTTGAGGTCTGACCACCGCTTCCTGAGCTGATCTTTCGATCGTCGTACCCCGAAATTCCGGTGCAGACTTTTGACCACTTTCGCCATGATCTTGGCCTTTCTGACATTGGGGTTGGGGTAAGGTCCATACTTTCCATCATAGTCGGCCTTATTCAGGATGTCCACCATCTCCAACATCTCCCCAAAGGACATATTTGAGGCCTTAAATCTCCTTCTGGATCGGGACGTGTCCGGATATGGGCTTTCCTCCTCCTCCTCCTCGTTCCTGTAATTAGCACGCACCTGCTGTCTATCGCCATGTGCTCTTCCCCCACTGCGCAGAACGAAAAGGGGTGGGGAATAGACTAGAAAATATGTCAGGGGCGGGCGGAGTTACACGCATGCGCAGTGTGTATAAAGCATAACACGCGTGCGTATTATGTACGAGCTGTGAGCGGAGGAAGGAGCATTGGGGGCGCCGATCGTAATAACGAAGGTAAGAGACAAACTTGGGCCTATACTGCTTCTAGATTGAGGCTGATATTGTAACAAGATTAGGAGAGTTTTGGCTGACATTAGGGTTTGTCTTGTGTTGTGTCTTGCGGTTAAAATGGATATCTTGAATGATACAAACTTCATGGCAATATTCTTTGACATGTTCAGGGAGCTGCCTTGTTTGTGGGAGATAACCCACCAACATTATAAAAACCAAACTAAGAGGAAGGCAGCGCTGGATCAATTGTTGGAAATTGTGAAGCAGGTGATCCCCACGGCAGACATCACATATTTGAAGATCCTAATTGGTGGCCTGAGGAGCACATATGTAAGGGAGCGCCAGAAAGTCCAGGATTCGCAGAGATCCGGAGCAGCAGATGACATCTATGTCCCCAGGATGTGGTACTATGACAGGCTGCATTTTCTGGCAGGCCAGACTGAACCCAGGCCAGCACTCTCCAGTCTTCCTTCCATGCTTCCTTCCCCTCCAGCTGAGGCTTCTGACGCCCAACCTGGGCCTTCCAGGCAGCAACATGTGGAGGAGCCCAGCTTGAGCCAGGTATAGCATTTCTCTAAATATTTCTGCTTGTCCAATCAATGTTAACTAGATGTTAGTTTGGAGTACGAATTTATGATTGTGATTGATGATGCAAAAATTAAAACCATGTCCCTTTTTCATACACAGGGAAGTCTCAGCCAGGAGGTGGCCGGGCCGATCAGGCTGGCTGATATGCAGGTCCCTCCCCTACACCTGCAAAGAGAAAGTGGCAGGAAGAGGAGTACCCTAGAGGAGGCTGCCATAGGCATCTTTTGGAAGACTAAAGAGGCCCTGGGAGCCCCCCACACTGTAGGGGAGGACTTTGCTGGCATAATTGCCTGTAAAATGCAGCGGATGGAGGAGGGCCAACAACTCATGTGTGAGTCATTAATTTTGGAGGCTCTAAATAAGGGGTTGAGGGCCAAAATAACATCTGATACCCACCTTTGTGACCTCACACATGGTCCTCCTCCTCCTCCAGGTCCTCCTCCTCCTCCTCCTCCTTCTCCTCCAGGTCCTACTAGTCCTCCTCCTCCAGGTCCTACTCCTCCTCCTGCCACATCTCCAACAGCAGAGCCACAGCCAGGAAGGAAGCATGGAAGGAAGACCAGAAAGTGATGGCCCTGGGTTCAGTCTGGTCGGCCAAAAGATGCAGCCTCTTGTGGTACCACAGCCTGGGGACACAGATGTCATCTGCTGCTTTCCAGATCTCTGGGACTTCTGGACCAGACTGCACTCCCTTACATATGGACTCCTCAGGCCACCAATTTTGATGTTCAATAATTGATGTCTGCCCTGGGGGTCCAAGGCTTCGCTAATTTCTGCTGTTTCTCCAGCGTTTCCTCCCTCTTTGTTTGGTTCTGATCCCTTAATAAAGGATTTTTGGTTTCAATTATACTTGCCTATGTGTGTTTTCCTTCTAAAAGGACAGTTTGTTTGTGAGGATTCAGGTACATTTCAAAAATACAATGTGAAATTAACAAGGGACACCAACACCAAATAATCTCCTTGAGATTAAATATTACAAGATAATAATGGTGTTGTGGTAACTTGACACATAAAACACACACAAAAATATTCTGGAGTAAAACTAAAAATAAAATAAAACAAAACAAAGATCAGCCTTTGAAAAAATACAAACCTAAAATAAATAAAAAATCTGCCTTTTAAAAAAAAAAAAAAACACAAAAATATTTTTGATCCGATGAAAAATGTCCGATGGAGCCCACACACGGTCGGAATTTCCGACAACATGCTCCGATCGGACATTTTCCATCGGAAAATCCGACCGTGTGTACGGGGCATTACAGTTATTCCATTGTCTGATCCAAAAAATACTATAGTGTCTATGTTGATTAAAACAGAAAAAGCAGAGAAAAAGCTTGAAAATTATTTTCAAATGCAAAATTCTCCCTTTGTATCCAGTATCTTTTTAGATATCTAAATAAATAAAGATATAAAACAGAATGCACAAAAATGTCAAAATCTAGGAAAGACTACTGCTGCTCGGCTACATTATCCGGTTCCTGACCGGCTCATGCAGATATACTGTGTCAGAATGGCTCTCCCGTATGGGTACGTCCTTCCCCTTTTTGGCCACCAGAGGGCGTGCTGCATGGCGGGGGACCCAATGTGCGTGGCCGGTGGTCACGATCGTGTGCACGAGCGCCAGCACAGGGATTTGTGTGTAAACACACAAATCCCCATGCTGTCAGAGGAGAGGAGACATGTTGTTTGTTCTTAGTAACTAAGAACAGCGATATGTCTCCTCTCCTACTCAGTCCTATCCCCATACAGTTAGAACACACTGAGGGAACACACATTTAACCCCTTGATCGCCCCTAGTGTTAACCCCATTCACTGGCAGTGATATTTACACATTAATCGGTGCATTTTATAGCACTGATTGCTATATAAATGTCAATGGTCCAAAAAATGTATCAAAAGTGTCCAATCTGTCCATCGCAATGTTGCAATACTGCTAAAAATCGCAGATCACCGCCGTTACTAATAAAAATGCCATAAATCGTTCCCATAGTTTGTAGACACTAAAAATTTTGAGCAAACCAATCAATATAAGCTTATTTCAATTTTTTTTTACCAAAAATAGTTAGAAGAATATATATCAGCTTAAACTGATGCATTTTTTAAAAAAATTGGGGGATATCTTTTATAGCAAAAAGTAAAAAATATAGTTTTTTTTTTTTCAAAATTGTCGCTTCTTTTTGTTTATAGCTCAAAAAATAAAAACCACAGAGGTAGTCAAATACCACCAAAAGAAAGCTCTATTTGTAAGAAAAAAATTATGCAAATTTAGTTTGGGTACAGCATTGAATGACTGCGCAATTGTCAGTTAAAATTGTCAGTTAAAAAAGATGCTCTGGTCAGGAAGGAGGTAAAATCCATGTGAGTTCTCTTCACTTCCGGTACCCTCCAGTATGAGGCATGGAACGCATGGTGACCGACGTGGAACGCACGCCGTTCGGCCATCTTCCTCCGATACCGGAAGTGACGCTTTGAGCATCCTTTGAGCTGTTCTGCATAATTTTTCATGGTTTTCCTATATATACTTTGCTGGCTACAGTGGGGGGATCCCCCCAGATGACGTCTATGCAGACGAAACGCGTCGGGCAGGACCCCACTGTCGCCATTTTGATATACAGCGCTGTTTTTAGTTACTTTTTATGTGTGAAAGTGTGAAAGTGTTTACTTTCACTTTAAATAAATTTTAATCTATACGGATTTACACTATTTGGCCCATTCTTGTTCCTTTCCATACGCTTCAACACGGATTTGAGCACCACGGTCTTGGTCCGGACCACCTACAAGGAGCACGGTCACGTGGAAGTCATTTCATCACCCCTGCTCTCCAGCATCTGTTCCAGCCCAACACCATTTAAGCCTGTTTGACCCCACTTGGCGTATGCCCTGTCGGGTCCACCGAGTCCGGTAAGCCTTCCCGTTATCATTGGTGGTGTGTGGGCTTTCTTCATAGAGGATTTGTACTACGGGCTCAATATTTGGTCCAGAGGACTTTATATTGTCTTTATAGACATTATTGTCAGCATTTGAACTCTGATCCACTTGTTTTTTATCATACATACTCTGCTTCCCCCCCTTTTTGTTGAGCGCTACACTTAAGTCGTTTTCTTGTTTCCCACAAATGTTATCTAACATTTTAAGTGCCACAAAAATGATAGCAAATACAATATAAAACATAAATAGATTATTCAAACCTATATACTGAATATTAGAGAGTAATCAAGTTTAAAAAAATAATCACATAAATGATATCTTTAAAAGTCCCTATGTGATATCTTCTGCTTTTGGTTTGTCTCTTGCCATAACTTTTAGTGACCACAAACCTCAATATCCTCTTTCATTGCACTCGACTATGTGCATCCAAATAAACATCCAAAACTGTATTATTAGGGTTACTAATCAGATTTCTACAACTTTTGTACATCAAAAGGTCAAGATAGTCTGTTTCACTGCAGATGATATAATGTTGTTCTACAATTATCTTCAATCCTTAAGCAGCGTACACACGGTCGGACCATTTGACCGGACTGGTCCAACGGACCGGGTCCGGCGGACAATCCGATCGTGTGTGGGCTTCATTGGACCTTCAGCGGACTTTTCCAGTCGAAAATCTGATGGACTTTATTTGTATTTGGAACATGCTTTAAATCTTTACGACGTAACTCCGTCGGACCCAGAAATGCGCTCGTCTGTATGCTAGTCCAATGGACAGAAAACCGAAGCTAGGGCAGCTATTGGCTACTGGCTATCAACTTCCTTACTCTAGTCCGGTGTACGTCATCACGTACGAATCCGGCGGACTTTGGTGTGATCATGTGTAGGCAAGTCAGTTCGTTAAAAAAGTCCGTCGGAAGTCCGTTGAAAGTCTGTCGGACCAGTCCGGTCGAAAAGTCCGCCCGTGTGTACGCCCCATTATCCTCCAAGTGTGTCCATATGAACAAAATCATATAAAGAGAAGGTACTTCATAGTTCAGTAAAGCTTCATTAACCATCTTAGCTCCAGAAGATGTTGCCCCTAGATCAGGCCTTTTTTGCTATGTAGCACTGCTCTATTTTAACTGGTAATTGCACTGTCATGCAACGCTGTACCCAAATGAAATTTATACATTTTTTTTTCAAACTATTGAGCTTTCGTTTGATGGTATTAAATTACCTCTGGATTTTATACATATAAACCAAACAGACAGAAAAGTTTGAAAAAAAAAACAATATTTTTAACTTTCTGCTATTAAACATATTACATAAGAATAAAAAAAACAAATGTTTCATAAATTTAGGACAAAATGTATTCTGCTACATGTTCTTTGGTTAAATCCCAATCAGTGTATATTAATTGGTTTGTGTGAAGGTTAGATTTTAGTAAGGGGCATCAGAGTAAAGGGGGCTGAATACATATGCATGCCATACTTTTAAGATATTTAATTGTAACACATTTTGAAAACCATTTAACATTTTCCTTCAACTTCACAATTGTATGCCACTTTGTGTTGGGCTATCACATAAAATCACAATAAAAAAACATTTATGTTTTTGGTTGTAACATGACAAAATGTGGAACATTTCAAGGGGTAGGAATACTTTTTCAAGGCACTGTATAAATGTTTCCACACATAATTTATATCACTTTCACCCATAATTCACACATTTACCAATTAAAGCAAATTAGAAGCATACTAATTTTGGGTGAAAACATTTATATACAGTACACTGTAGGTGATGGCAAATGATGTCATACATCCTAGGAGTCTTTAGGAGGGGAGGAGGGGTTTTCTTAGCTTAGCACACCTTCCTGCTTGCATGCCTGAACTAAGAGCAGATGGATCCCAAGAAGTAATGACTACACAAACTCAAGATGGTCATAGCCAGAAATGCTAGAGGGTTTTTTTTCCAAATTAATTCTCAGCAAAATAAGGCATGGAGACATGGATGGATGGGCGAGTTTACTCTGAATCTTAAAAATTAATAAACTGAATTTTTGGTTTGTAGTGCCCAGATGCAGTGTAATTCCGCTTTAATGGGGTTAATGTGGAGGGTGGAAAGAGTAAGTCAGAAAGATCAGGCAGAATGATATGTTAATATACTGAAACATAGAAAAGCACAGAAAAGCAAAGCCAGTCCTGTGTTTGAACACCCACAAAATATGCAAAAGTTGGTGAAGATGTGGAGGTGGCAGCGCTAGATGTCACTACTACACACCTAGTAGCTGCGGTGAGGGTAATGCAGGAAGGCCTAGACAGTTGGTGGTAATTGGGGATTCTATAATTAGAAGGATAGATGGAATAATTTGCCTTCAGGATTGCCTCAAACAAATGGTTTGCTGTCTCCCTGGTGCCAGGGTTAGGCATGTGGTGAACCAAACTGATAAATTACTGGAGGGGCTGGGCATGACCCAGCTGTCTTGGTCCATGTTTGGACCAAAGAGAGAATACATGGAAGTTGGACTTATCCTAATACTCAATTTAAAGAACTAGGCTGCAATAAGGAAGGGACCTCCAATGTTATATTCTTTGGATTATTGCCTGTACCACTGGGCAGGTGGGAAAGTTCAGATAAGTTAATGTATTGTTTGTGTGTGTATGTGTGTGTTTCTAGAGCACAGGGCTGACTTTTCATTGGTGTTCAACCTATATGCTAAAGATAGTTTACACCTAAATGGAAGGGAGTCTGCTGTGCTTGATGAGAGGTTTATGGGAAGGCTGGAGGAGTATTTAAGCTAGGATTGAGGGGGAAGAAGGAATTTGAATATAAAAGGACAAACACATCAGACAGGTGTCAGACACTAATGGAGGGTGGAATGGGGGAAGATTGAGGATAAGTCTTGAGGATAAGACTTCTAGTCTTAGAGGACCAAATATGTTGGTTCTATTTTGCTACCCTACCTACCTTTTACTGCGCTGTCTAGTTCAATTGAACCCAATTTTTACTGCCCATTATTTTATCACCTGTTGGAACTTTTACATTTTTTATATCAATAAATTTTCCATTTGCAACGGATTTACACCATGTGGAGGCTTTTTTCCTTTCTTCCTTGTCACACCATGAGGATCGTTGTAGATTGAGTGGAACTCGGTGGATGATCCAAGCCGGTCCCTGGATAGGAAACTGGGTCAACAGGAGGCCCGGGCTTAATTCATCTCCTCCAGGGGCATATTAACTTTTAGGCTTTCCCTTCCTACCAAGTTTACCTGCTTGACTGGAACCGGATTTACTTCACCGCTTGACGGTACAAGCTTATCTGACTCACCGCTGACAGCCTGTGAGTCCATCACCTCTGGTAAGGGCATCGTATTTTTATTTGCTTTAGGTCATGAAGTTATGTTTGGAGAAGATAATATCCTGCACGCTGATATGTCTCTAATACTGCTGTAGAAACATTTGCGAAAGTTTGGAGCACCAACAGCGTTACATCTGCACTTCTATGAGTTTACACTCTGTATATGCACTATAAGCTTATTACGCTATACCCATATGTCATGTATTATACATTCTATTAGACGGATATGATAGACATGCGGTACTGTCAATCCCACTCATTTCACTTATATTTATATTAGTGCATTGATGTGATTTTTTTAGCACAATTCACTTTGTTTTGGTTGGTTCTATTCTTTGGTTTACACATTTTTGCCTTTTAACTTTGATGCCACATTCAGTGTGATTCTTTCACCTTTATGGTCACCAACATAGTTCTGTACTTTCAGACCTATGAACCACAATATTTTTGTGGTCACATTATATATAATAATTTGTATTTACACATTCTTGCCACTATGTGTTACTATCATCTACTGTGATCTTACATTTATCGATGTAGATTCCAAGCACATTTTATGAGTGCCACACATTGTTGTTTCACTTATATTTACAATTAGTCTGATTGTGGTGTTGGCTGCTTTCTCCTTTGGAGTTGGCGTGGCAGTTTTTACATCTATTTGTAACATATGCTATCTGCCATTACAGGATATAAATGTACGCGTTTTGTGGGTGCATCCCCTTCCTCGCAACTAAAGTAGATGAGAGGAATGGGTTGCACCCCCGAAACATGTCCATTGATCCCCCATGATGGGAGCTAGCACATGTTGACATTAGGCATGGGATCAGGAGGGAAATCCCCATTTTGACTCTCAATTTGTGTGCATCTTCAAAATTTGGCTTTCACAATGGTGACATCACCCCATCTGATGAAGGCAAGATAAACACAGTTTGGACATACTAATGTCTGATATTGCCTTCAATTTATCAACGTTGAACTTTGTAAGTTCTTGAGTTGTGTATTGTTTTAAGTTTTTAAAAACATGCCTGTTTACCACAATAAAAGATATATCTACTGTCCAAAAAAACCCCAAAAAATCCAAAAATATGTTGATTTATTCAAAAAACATTTTCTAAACGCATTCTAAACAATTTTCTAATCAACAATGTGTGGCTTCTTCTTTCAATGTTCAATAGCAGTTTTTTTCCTTAAGTTGGTGTTTACAGTGGCAATGGGGGTTATTTACTAAAGGCAAAACCACTTTGCACTACAAGTGCACTTTCAGTGCAGTTTCAATGCACTTTCAAGTGCACTTTTGCAGTGCACTTCCACCATCTGACATCCGGCCATTCTTCCCCGCGTCCACATAGAGAAACGTATATGTCGCAGACACCACTGCCAACATCACTATACTATACTATTAAACCCCTTATAGTTGTAATAATATGACCCAGAGTTGGGGGGTGGATCTATGTGGACGTGTTTCCCATCTATTGCCCCTCCGCAGTTAGGAAAGTCCCACCGCTGGGCAAATTGGGAAGCCGCAGTCTGCCATTCCTGTGGAATGGAAACTGTGGAGTGAAACAAGAAAAATAAAAATTAGTACTTTTGCACATAACATAACAGGGGCCAGCACAGAGGCGGGTGGAGACAAAGAGGTGCAGGCACTAGCAAAGAGTAGATGGGTGACAGTTATTAAGGGTAGAGGGGGAAGTGCCAGGGAGGCCGATCCAGGACTGGAGCATCCCAATAAGTACGCTCCATTGAGTGACATTGGTGAAACCAGTCAGGGATCAGCACTGCTGGAGCTGAGGGACTCTCCTAGCTGCCAGGGGAAGAACTCCTCCAGTGAGAATGGGGGGGCAATGAAGGGAAAGGAAAGACAGATTCTGGTGGTAGGGGACTCAATTCTTAGAAGGACAGAGAGGGCAATCTGTAACAAAGACCTGAAGCGCCGAACAGTATGTTGTCTACTGGGCGCTCGGGTTCAGCACATCACGGATCTTGTGGACAGATTATTGGGAGGGGCTGGGGAAGACCCAGCTGTCATGGTGCACATTGGCACCAATGACAAAGTCAGAGGCAGATGGAGTGTCCTAAAGAACGATTTTAGGGACTTAGGAGCTAAATTGAGGAAAAGGACCTCCAAGGTAGTATTCTCAGGAATACTACCGGTACATCAAGCCACACCAGAAAGGCAGAGAGAGATTAGGGAAGTAAACAAGTGGCTGAAGAGCTGGGGTAGTAAGGAGGGGTTTGGGTTCCTGGGGGACTGGGCACCCTTCTCAGTCGATAACCGGTACTATAGAAGGGATGGACTGCACCTAAATGAGGAGGGTGCAGATCTGCTGGGAATGAAGATGGCCAAAAAGTTAGAGGGGTTTTTAAACAAGGCAATGGGGGGGAGGGTCCAGAGGTAGAGATAGTCAGCGCGGAAGATATTCCAGAGGGTAGTATTGGGGGCATTAGTGGTAGGTTGACCAAAGCACAAAAACACAAGGTAAGTATAGTAGCAAGTCTTAGTTGCAATCTCGAAACACCCAATACGAGGACAATATGCGTCTAAACTATGTGGCATGTTCACCAATGCCAGGAGCATGGCGGACAAGATAGGTGAACTAGAGATACTGTTGTACGAGGAGGATTTGGATTTTGTGGGAAATTCAGAGACCTGGTTTAACAGCTCTCATGATTGGCTGGCAAACATTCAAGGGTATACCCTTTACCGCAAATATAGAGAGGGTAAAAAAGGGGGAGGGGTATGCCTATATATCAAGAATAATGTACAAGTGAATGTGAGAGATGACATCACTGAGGGAGCTAGAGAGGAGGTGGAATCCTTATGGGTAGAGCTCCAAAGGGATGAAGTTAAGGGGAAAATAATACTGGGAGTATGCTATAGGCCCCCTAACCTGAGGGAGGAAGTGGAGACAGATCTCCTATCACAATTTGGATTAGCAGCAAGGATGGGAAGTGTTGGAAGTCAGTGGTTGGGGGGCGTGACCGGAAGCGGATGGAGCGGACGGAGGTGATGGAGGGCGAGGAGTGAGAGTGTGTGGATACCCTGCTCCACATGTAGCATATAGACAATTCGATTGTGGATCCGCCGCAGCCCTCGGTGCCGCTCGTATTCTTCCCGCTGTGGAACCTGCACAGCTGATCCTGTTTGGGGATATACAAGCCGTGACAAGCTGAGACAGCGAGGCGCTCTGGTATGACAGAGCAAGCTTGTGATCATAGGAGATAACGGAAGGAGAGGAGGAGAGGAGGGACGGCCGTTGTAGGAACGAATGCCGGGAGACAGCAGAAGGAGTTCACTGTAAGGTTTCCTAGGCATATCCTGTGTCGGACTGTGCTGTGAGTAGTGAAGAGCAGTGGAGGAGGAAGAAATTATCTTATCTTGTCTTTGTTGTGGAGCCTAAAGATATGAACGGGGCATCAGAGTGTGTGTTTGATTCCCTGAATCAGTAGACCAGCAGAACGGAGGTATTATCTTATCTTTTCCTGTGTCATAGTCTCCTTGCTGCAGTAAACTGAGGCTGGTGGAAGTTTAACAGGGGGAAGTGAACTGTTAACCTATGTGTATGCCGGTGGAGAGATCAATACACTGCTCTTAGAAATACTGCTCTATGCATGCTGGACTGTGAGAACTGTGATAACCCCCTGTTTTGAGTGAGCAGGGGCAATATATAGGCACACGTAAGGGGATTATGGCATGGGTATTCCCCCTGTACTGGTATTGAGGTGTGATATGGCATCTCTTGTTACCTCAGTGCTGCAGAAACTTAACCTGCAGTAATCTAACAACGGACTCTGATCCTGTGGGGATTGTGTGGTGGCACTTTTGCTTGTCAGTTAAGGACTTCCCTGCTGTAGTATAGAAAATAAGCCTCAAGAGCAGACAGGCATCATGACGACTCGATCAACTAAAGAAAAAGAGAAGGATAAAGGGGCTCAGTCTACTGTGGCAGGCGCAACGGCGGCGGCCGTGGCGGCAACCGCCAAGCTAGAGAGAATGGTCCACTCGGCGGAACATACTCCGAATAAAGGGGGACAGCAAGGGCAAACAAAAACAGTAACGGACAGAAAGAGTCAGGGGCTGCCGAGTATGTCAGTAAGTGCTTCGGGCATAAAGAACCATACTAGTAAAGGGCCAGGAGGAGCCGGGAAAGAAACAGATGCCCCTGTTACTATAACACCCCCTGCAGAAAGAGAGCCATCGCTAAAAGACATTCTTGTGGCAATTAATGCATGCAAACTCTCCCTGGGTGAACTAGGAGATCAAATGAAGGAGATCAAGGAGGAACTAGTGCTGGTGCGACAGGAGCTTAGGAAAACAGTAGAAAGAGTAACAGAAGCTGAGCAAAGAATAAGTCTGTTAGAAGATGATGTGTACCCTATGAAACAAGAAATCAAAGTCTGGAAAGAGAGAATAGATAACCTGACGGGAAAATTTGATGAAATGGAAAACAGACTTCGTAGGGACAATGTGAGGGTGGTGGGATTGCCTGAAAGGAGCGAAGGCCCGGATCCGATAGTATTTCTAGAGGGCTGGCTGATTGAAACCTTTGGAAGAGAGACGTTTTCTCAGCAGTTCTCAATTGAAAGAGCGCATAGAGTTCCATTTAGGCCCCCTCCCCAAGGAAGACCCCCAAGACCGTTGATAGTGAAATTCTTAAATTTTAAGGATAAAGTAACGCTACTTCGAAGGGCTAGAGAAATGGGGAAACTCTTATATTGTGGTACTAGGATTTCAATATACCCAGATTTCTCACCAGACCTACAGAAGCGCAGAGCTGAATTCCTAGGAGTTAAACGTAGCCTGCAAAAGTTTGATGTTACATATGCCCTTCTGTATCCCGCCAGGCTTCGGATAAACGCACTGGGGGGAAGTCAGATTTTTGATTCTCCTGCCAGTGCGCTGACATGGTTGGAAGACAAGAAGGATAATTTATCAATGAAATAACTGTAAAAAATGGTTTAAAGTTATCACTTATAGGTGGGGGAAACACATGAGAAAATTAATATAGTTTATGTGGAGTAGGGACAGGCCCAGACATGGGTATAATGGAAGTTGGATTCGGATGGGGGTGGTTTAAAATAAGTGCTTTTGTAGTTGTAGTGATAGGGGGGGGGAGGGGGGAAGGAGGATTGGGAGATATGAGTTTTGTGTGGGTGGGGTGGTATGGGACGGTCATTAAACAAGCCTCAAGGGGTAACCTAGAATGGTATGGGTGGGGTAGGAGGGGGGAATATTTAAAAATTCTGAGTGGGGGGGAGGGGAGGGAGGGAGGGGGGGTGGGGGGAAAGGGAACACAAGTGGAAGAACACATGGGAGGGTACGAGCGGGTACACTAAATAATAAGAAAACACACGGTACACTAGTTTATACAATAATACAGTTGGCACAACAAAAAATTAGGTATGATATGTGGTACACTGGGTTATGTAATGACACGCAGGGCATAGCAGAATATGGGTATAGTAGGAAAGTGTGGAGTATGGAAACACGGGTATGCGCTAGAAATAAAAAGTTCACTAATTTAATTTTGACAAATAGGGTAATTATTTCATTGATAATGGGGAGTATTGTAGAACAAGGGGTAGATTGGATACAGGCGATATTAGGGATGGTTGGAATTCTGGGGTTAATATGGCAAGACACCCGACGGTGTACTTCTCTCCCGGTAGCTTTTTCTATAGTTGTTGCTAATAATTATGTTTAAGTATAATCAATGGCATTGAATATCGGATCGTGGAATGTCCGAGGGTTAGGTACCTCTGTTAAAAGGGCTGCTGTTTTTGATATGCTTGATATTTTTAAAGTGGGTATTGCCTGCTTGCAGGAGACACACTTGACCAATGACACAAAAGGTCAAATAAAGAATAAGCACTTTCAGTACCAATACCATGCGGTACACACCTCGTATTCTAGAGGTGTGGCAGTGTTAGTTGGTGGAGGGATAGTGTTTACCTGCAAGCAGTGCAAGATTGATGGGGAGGGCCGTTATATTTTCCTACATTGCATAATAGAAAATCAAGAATGTATACTTGCAAATATTTACATCCCCCCTCCTTTTAAGTTAGAGGTCATGTACTGTTTACTGGAGTTTGTAGTTGATAGACCTAACATACCAGTTATTGTAGTTGGGGATTTCAACGTCATAATTAACAAAAAAATGGATAGGTTTCCCCCAGGTAATCAGGGATGGGGGCCACAAGGAAAGCGTATGGGTGAATTTCTTGAAGAAGCTGGATTGTTGGACCTCTGGAGAATACGGAACCCGGTAGCACAGCAATTTTCATGCTATTCGGGTTCTTATTCCACACTTTCAAGAATCGATCTTATATTGGGCAACAATTTAGCTTCCCAAATAATTAAAGATATAGTCTACCAACCTAGGGGGGTGTCGGATCACTCACTGTTAACGGCTATGGTAAATATAAGGAATAATAAATTAGGTGGGCTGTGGAGGATGAACCCAATATGGTTTGAACTAATAGAAGGTCAGAATGAGATTGTAGGCAAGGTAAAAGAATTTATAGATTTTAATACGGATACAACAACAAGAGGGGTGATGTGGGATGCATTAAAGGCGTATTTGAGGGGTTTACTTATCCAGCAGGTTTCAAGGACAAAAAAGAAATCGTTGGAATGGGAAGTTAAGATCAGGGCAGAGTTAGCTGCGGCCGAAAGGGAGTATCTGAAGGAGCCATCCGCCGATACTAGGAGTGAGTGGGAGAATAAGCAACAAACATATAAAGAGGTAATGGTCAGGAATTCGGAAAACAAAAGAATGTTCCAAAAACAAATAGCGTATGGGGAAGGGGAAAAAGTGGGTAAGATGCTGGCCTATATTGTTAGGGCCAGTGCCTCACCTTCTGCAATCCCCGCCATTAGAACCATGGGCGGGGAGATATCATCTGTGACAGAGGAGATAAGTAATACATTTAAGGAATACTATGAAGAGCTGTATAAGTCCCGGGGGGGTGCGGGAGGGGAGGAAATGGACAGTTTCTTCAAGAATATTGAACTACCCTCCCTCACAGACACTGACAGAGAGGTTTTGGAGGCTCCGATAACATTAGAGGAAATAAGAATGGCAGTAGCAGAAATGGCAAATCAGAAGTCCCCGGGTCCCGATGGCCTACCTGCTGAAACATATAAAAAATATGGGGAAATTTTACTCCCGGAGCTCCTTAATGTATTTGACATGGCAAAGAAGGAAGGTAAATTACCCAAATCAATGACCGAAGCTACGATTATTATGCTGCCCAAGGAGGGGAAAGACCCCTTAGAGCCTGGGTCCTATAGGCCCATTTCCTTGCTGTGCGCAGATGCTAAGATTCTCGCAAAGACGCTTGCTATTAGACTTAAGAAAATAATTTCAAAATTAGTCCACACAGACCAAACGGGTTTTATTCCCCAGAGGTCACTTAGTAGGAATATCAGGAGGCTGTTTTTAAACCTGCAAATACCCATAGAGAACACGGGGTCAAGGGCGGTCATGATGTTGGATGTGGTAAAGGCTTTCGACAGCCTGGAATGGGGGTTTATGAGGCGTGTCTTGAAGGAGTTTGGCTTCGGTCCATCCTTTAGGAAGTGGGTTGAAATTTTATACAACGACCCTAGCGCTAAAGTTAAGGTCAATAATACCCTTTCAGCTGGATTCCGATTGGAAAGAGGCACAAGGCAGGGGTGTCCTCTGTCACCCTTGATTTTTGCCCTGGCCATGGAACCAGTGGCCGCAGCAGTGAGGCAAAGTCAGCTTATGGAGGGGTTCCGGAGAAGAGGTAGAGAGGAGAAAATCGCACTATATGCGGACGATGTCCTCATATTTCTAGGAGATACGGAGCGCTCACTTGGGCAGGTGATAGACATATTCACGAGTTTTGGAAAGCTATCTGGTCTCACCATAAATTGGGAAAAATCAATGCTATTACCGGTAGACCCTATTAGGAAAAATGCCTATTTGGAGAGTATACAAATAGAAATAGTGGAGATAGTAAAATACTTAGGTATTTATATAACAAAGGACCCAGGTAATTATATTAATCATAACTTGATTCCCCTGTTGACAAAGTTTAAAAATAAAGTCAATATATGGAGGAGGTTTCCCTTATCAGTTGCTGGACGATGCAATTTGGTCAAAATGCTGTGGTTGCCCCAGTTATTGTTCATATTGCAGAATTCACCAATATGGATTTATAAGAAATGGTTTAAAAAAATAGACACAATATTAAGAGATCTTATATGGAAAGGGGGACAATCAAGGATTAGCTTACAAACCTTGCAATTATCAACTCAAGAGGGGGGTATGGCAGTCCCACATCCCCAATTCTATTTTTTAGCAGCTCAGTTACAGCACATAGGGTCAGGGGATGAAAATAATGAGGGTATAATGACCATGGGAGCGCCACATGAAACATTTATGGAGGTGCTGGAGGCAAATTCTTTTGTCTCTAGACCCCCCACAGTTAAATTAATAATAAAAGCTTGGAAATCCATTAAAGTGCTGGAAGGCGTGGAAGGAAAGGTTAGGTACACTCCCCTTTGGGATAATAAGTATTTACAAGAATTAAAACCAATTGGAAAAATAAAGTCTTGGGAAACAAAAGGAATAGTAAAGTTGGCCCAACTGTATAATGGTAGCACACTCAAAACATTCATTTCACTAAAGGAGGAATTTGATATTCCGAATCATACGTATTATAATTATCTACAAATAAGGCATGCCCTAAAGGCTCAATTTGGGGAACAAGGTCCGAGGTGGAGCCTCTCCCCTATCCTTTGCAGAATGGGTAGTGCGGATGGACACAAAGGTTCCATAGCAGAAATGTATCCATTGTTATGCAGAGGTGGGATGGACAGTCCAGAAAAGCTCAAGTGTAGAAGCAAATGGGAAAGAGACATGGGCAACATATCGGATGAACAGTGGAGAAAGATGTTGGAGGGAGGACATCAGGTCTCGGTATCACCCGCGCAGAAGTTCTCACACCTAATGCTCCTTCACAGGGCATACTACACACCAAAGAGACTGTTTGAATTTGGGCGACGGGCGGATGCAAATTGTCCAAGATGCCAGAATACGGGGGACCTGATCCATATGATATGGAAATGCCCAAAATTACATCGGTACTGGACAGAAATATTAGAACTTATAAATAAGATCTTTAAAGTAGGACTGAAAATGGATCCAAAGTTATGTGTATTGGGAGTTGGGGAATGCCAAGGGAGAGGAAATAATATAAACAAAGCAGTGGTAAGATGCCTATTTCAGGCAAGGAAATTGATAGCCCTGAGGTGGCAGGCGGAGAGACCCCCTTCAAAGGATGACTGGATTAGAACAGTGACAGAAACGGTATGGAAAGAAAAGGTAGTATACGTAAGGAGGAAAAATTTGAAGGAGTTCAAAAAAATTTGGGTCCCATGGTTAGAAGAAATAGGGTATCCCTTGTAAAGTGTGTGTAGGAAGAAGTGTTGTAGAAGTATACAGAGGATTAAAGAACTACCGAAGGAAAAACAGTTAGACCCCTGGGTTGGAGGGTGGGGGGATAGGCACGGGGGGGAAAAAAAAAAAAAAATAGGTGAATAATGTTTTAGGATATTTTATATTTGGAGTGTTGTGCACATGAGTTTGGAATGTTTTATAGTTGATGGAAATTACTGTATAACACTGTGTAATGAATAAAGATTATTTAAAAAAAAAAAAAAAAAGGATGGGAAGTGTTATCATAATGGGGGATTTTAATTATCCAGACATAGCCTGGGCGGAGGGAACCGCACATTCATTTAAGGCTCGCCAGTTCCTTAATGTCTTGCAGGACAATTTTATTTGTCAGATGGTAGACGCACCAACTAGAAATAAAACATTACTGGATCTACTGATTACCAACAATAAAGACCTGATCACGGATGTGGAAATACAGGGCAATTTAGGTAACAGTGATCACAGGTCAATTAGTTTCAGTATAAATCACACAAATAGGAAACCTAAAGGGAATACAAAGACACTGAATTTCAAAAGAGCCAACTTCCCTAAACTACAAACCTTGATAAAAGGCATATATTGGGATAAAATATTAGGAACAAAGAATACGGAGGAGAGATGGGTTTGCTTTAAGAGTATATTAAATAAGGGCATTAGCCAATGTATCCCATTGGGAAATACATTTAAAAGAGCGAACAAAAGTCCTGGAATGGCTTAACTCCAATGTAAAAATGCATATAAAAGCAAAGGAGAAGGTTGGGGGATCATCCTCAGCATTCAGACTTTATAAAGAATGCAACAAGAAATTTAAGGGTGCAATTAGGACGGCTAAGATAGAACATGAAAGACACATAGCGGAGGAGAGCAAAAAAAATACCAAGAAATTCTTTAAGTATATAAACAGTAAAAAAGGGAGGACAGAGCATATTGGCCCCATTAAGAATGAGAAAGGACATCTGGTTACAAAGGATGGGGAGATGGAGAAGGTATTGAATTTATTCTTCTCCTCAGTCTTCACGAGTGAATTGGGGGGCTTCAGTAACCAAAACTGCAGTGTTTATCCTTATGACACAACACAGGAAGCACCTCCATGGTTAACAGAGGACAGAATTAAAATTAGACTTAAGAAACTTAACATTAATAAATCACCGGGACCAGATGGCTTGCATCTGAGGGTACTTAGGGAACTCAGTCAAGTGATTGCCAGACCGTTGTTCCTAATTTTTACAGACAGTCTACTGACTGGAATGGTACCAGCTGATTGGAAAAAAGCCAATATAGCACCAATATTTAAAAAGGGCCCAAAATACATCCCTGGGAATTACAGACCAGTTAGCCTAACATCAATAGTATGTAAACTCTTGGAGGGGATGATAAGGGACTATATGCAAGATTTTAGAAATGAGAACGGTATTATTTGCAGTAATCAGCATGGATTCATGAAGAATCGTTCTTGCCAAACCAATCTACTAACCTTCCATGAGGAGGTGAGTTGCCATTCAGATAAAGGAAGGCCCGTAGATGTGGTATATCTGGATTTTGCAAAAGCATTTGACACAGTTCCCCATAAACGTTTACTGTACAAAATAAGGTCCATTGGCATGGACCATAGGGTGAGTACATGGATTGAAAACTGGCTACAAGGGCGAGTTCAGAGGGTGGTAATAAATGGGGGGTACTCGGAATGGTCAGGAGTAGGTAGTGGGGTTCCCCAGGGTTCTGTGCTGGGACCAATCCTATTTAATTTGTTCATACACGACCTGGAGGATGGAATAAACAGTTCAATCTCTGTATTTGCAGATGACACTAAGCTAAGCAGGGCAATAACTTCTCCGCAGCATGTGGAAACCTTGCAAAAAGATCTGAACAAATTAATGGGGTGGGCAACTACATGGCAGATGAGGTTCAATGTAGAAAAATGTAAAATAATGCATTTGGGTGGCAAAAATATGAATGCAATCTATACACTGGGGGGAGAACCTCTGGGGGAATCTAGGATGGAAAAGGACCTGGGGGTCCTAGTAGATGATAGGCTCAGCAATGGCATGCAATGCCAAGCTGCTGCTAACAAAGCAAACAGAATATTGGCATGCATTAAAAAGGGGATCAACTCCAGAGATAAAACGATAATTCTCCCACTCTACAAGACTCTGGTCCGGCCGCACCTAGAGTATGCTGTCCAGTTCTGGGCACCAGTCCTCAGGAAGGATGCACTGGAAATGGAGCGAGTACAAAGAAGGGCAACAAAGCTAATAAAGGGTCTGGAGGATCTTAGTTATGAGGAAAGATTGCGAGCACTGAACTTATTCTCTCTGGAGAAGAGACGCTTGAGAGGGGATATGATTTCAATATACAAATACCAAACTGGTGACCCCACAATAGAAATAAAACTCTTTCTCAGAGAGTTTAACAAGACTCGTGGCCACTCATTAAAATTAGAAGAAAAGAGGTTTAACCTTAAACTACGTAGAGGGTTCTTTACTGTAAGAGCAGCAAGGATGTGGAATTCCCTTCCTTAGGCGGTGGTCTCAGCGTGGAGCATCGATAGCTTCAAGAAACTATTAGATAAGCACCTGAATGACCCCAACATACAGGGATATACAATGTAATACTGACACATAATCACACATAGGTTGGACTTGATGGACTTGTGTCTTTTTTCAACCTCGCCTACTATGTAACTATGTACCTATGTAACATTGCAAGCAGATTAGACACAAACATTCTTGGCAAACATCAGTAGAACATTGATTTTAAGGAGTATTTAAAGAAAAAAAAACTAAGGTCCACTTATCAGATTCTTCCCCCACCCTCTGAGCTGAATGCATAAATAATGTGTGTTACTTTGGCCGGCCCCTCCTTACTTACACTATTGGCAGCCCACTGGACAGGTAAGAAGTGTCATAATACAAAAATATAAATACACACTGTACAAATTGAAGCACATTTTTACATTCTGCAATTACCTATCAAGATAATAGGAGAAGTACCATTTGAAAGTATTCAGGCAGGCCCTTTTACTACATGCTTTGGTAAATTCATCCATAAATATGAACATAAAAGAGGTAGGTATAGTGTGTATGGGTTTGGCAAAGTCAGCAGATAGAGCATTGGTATCGGTTGACTTAGCGGTTGGAGGGATCAAGGGTTCCAAATGATTTTGGGACCTCAAAAAAAGCCTCTGGCACTCTGCCTGAATTTAAGGACACAAATAACATTTGTACACATTTTAGAGGGTGTTTAGGGTAAAGCACTACTATGGAGCTGACAAAATAAATTGTTAAGTGACTAGGCTAGATGTGTATGGACCCAGGATAGCATGCTGGGGAGGTTAATGAAGGCAAATGTGCATGAAGGACAAAAAAGGAACTTTCAAAACTTCCAGCATGCATGAGGATAAAGAGGACATTCACAGCATATTACAATCATGGTAATTAGGAAATCTTGAAGATCGGAAATTCCGACAACATTTGTGCGACCATGTGTATGCAAGACAAGTTTGAGCCAACATCCATTGGAAATAAACCACAGGATTTAGTTGTCGGAATGTCCAATCATGTGTACGTGGCATAAGACTTTATCAGAGCCAGGGTATGGAAGAATTTGTCAAAATAGACAAAGGTCTACCCAACATGGATGATTGTCTATCCCGGATGAGCCCCCATCTGAAAGGAACTAGTAGGTATTCTGGATGACCACCCTTCTTATAGGTACACCAACAGCACACCAACAGCACCCTCAGATATCTGAAGACACCATGAAAACGAGAAGCAAGTTGCATTCGTAAAATGTCTGCCTTTATTTAGGTTTGTTACAGCTTATATATGGTTCAACATACCAATAGAAAGAGGGGAGGGGGTAGTGGTTATTAAATGATTTATTTGTATAGAAATATATAGTGATTTGGTTATACAAGTCAGTGACCCTTTAAGATACATTATCATGAGGGACGTGGCCGAATGTGATCACGGCAGGAAGTGTCTTTTAGAAGCTCCGGCATTCCTCCGTGAAAATATCCTAATAGCAGCTGACTGACCGTCTATCGCACGTTGGAATTGTGTTCCTGTGTTTGCGGAACTGACCGGGAATATGATGATGCCATCCTCGGCATAAAAGAAGCAAAACAATCAGAATATACAGCTACTGTTGGGTCAGAGGCAACTGTGCTCCCAGGACAGCATGGCGGCTGACTCCACCCACGCCATCTTGGTTCCCGTCTCCTTAACACAGCGCACCAAAGCACAGACAACAGCGGGAGAGCACCACACCTCAGATACCTGAGGTCCCTCCAATCCTGCCACAAGAGATAGAGGTGGACACTGCAGCCATAACGGGTCCGATCCTGGAGGCAATAGCGGCTTCCAAAATGGAGTTTATGGGTCGCATAGACTGTCTATTGTGGGAATGCAATCTCACCCGACATGATCTTGATAAGATCAGAGGCAGACTGACTACCACAGAGGATCGTATCTCTGAAGTGGAAGATGCCTCTCACACACAGGGCTCTCAACTGAGCTTAAGGGTATGGTCCGGTCGTTACAGCACAGAGCTGATGATGCTGAGGACCGCCAGCAAAGGAATAACGTAAGAGTGGTGGGGCTACCTGATGGGGCTGAGGGGTCTGTCCCGTCCAATTTTGCTGAGCAGTTTTTCAAACCTCTACTGGTTTTGGGGGATCTTCCCTGACATATGTTGCTGAAAGAGCGCACAGAGTGCCCATGGGAGCCAGGCCATCTGGCGCCCCACCAAGAACATTTTTGGTCCGGTTCCTCAATTACAGGGACCGAGACATGCTGCTGGCTGAAGCAAGCAAGCATAAAGAGTTGAAATTTGAAAATGCCCGAATAATGCTATTTCTGGATTTCTCAGCGGAGACGCAGAGAAGGCGTCACTCCTTCATGGATGTGAAGAGAAGGCTCAGAGAGAAGGAACTGAAATATAGCATGTTATACCCCAGCCGTCTACGTGTACAGTACAAAGGATCTGTAAAATTCTTTGAAACGCCGCAAGATGCCTGCTATTGGTTGGACCAGAACCCATGACGGCTTACTCTCAGAGGAGTTGCTCTCTTGGAAAAGTTGTTTCAGCACTTTATATTTTGCCACGTTACGGAGTTCTTTTTTAACAGTAAAGGTTTTTATTTTTTGAAATAAACAAATCAGCATTACAAAGATATCGTCAGTGCTTAACATGGGTGACTCAATTCTTACAACATAATGTATAGCAGTCTTTCAACACTACATCGTCACAGGAATGCATCTTAGAAGTAATATGTTAACTAGACTCCGTTGATGTATAGTTCTAATACAGCATAAGGTATCTGATTTACATTATCCCTCCAGAACCATTACCTCGTTATAAATCTCGCTCTAAACCATCCCTACCCAGTCCTATCTGTATTGTTCGGTGGGATCTAAGAACATACCCTTTTCCCTCCAACCCTGAGGATCAGCCGATCGCATATGCCACGCCGCCCAGAAGGCCGGCGTGTTCCGAAGAAACTCTTCCTTCAAGATGACCCGACCGCGTCCCGTGTCCGAGGGGGGACCGCGTCCCTTCCGCGAGGGGGGAATTCCATCAGTAGGTCCCCCACTCCCGGGCCCTCAACCACGTGCCGCCAGCCAGGCCGACCAGACCCTGTCATATTTAGCCGGACACTGCCTACTCTCGTAGGTAAGTTTGTACAGTGGCAACACCGAGTCCACCGCCTTTTTCCAGGATCTAAGGGTAGGGGGCTCAGCTGACTTCCAATGCAGCATGATCTCCCTCCTAGCATAAAATAGCAGGAGCGTAATAGAGAGTTTGGTGTATCTGTCCCCTTCCACGTCTACTAGATAGCTCAACAGATGCAGCTTAGGGTCAAGTGTCAACCTGAGGTCCCAAATGTCGTTAAGCTCCTCCGTCACTCCCTCCCAGTAAGGTCTGAGCCTCGGGCAGTCCCACACCATGTGCCAGAATGTACCCTCTTCGGTTCTGCACCGGGGGCACAAAGGGTCAATATGAGGGTAGATTCTAGCCATCCTATGCGGAGTAAAGTAGGCCCTGTGGAGAAATTTCAGCTGTATAAACCTGTCCTTGGCCGCTATCACTGTTGGAATATAGGTCGACACACATTCCTCCCACTCGTCGTCTCCCAGCTCTGGGATATCTTCCCTCCATTTATCAAATGTGCGTGCGGGCTTAACGTCGTGAGCCACCGTCAGATATAAGTACAGTGAGGACAGGGGCTTCCCCATCACGCCCGAAGTCAGAAGTCTCTCTACAGAGTCCGGTTCAAGAGTCAGCCTGTCTGGAAATTGTGCCCTCATTGCGTGTCTCAATTGCCAATATTTGAACTCAAAAGTTTGAGGTAGGGAGTACTGTCTTTTTATGTCCTGAAAGGGCATAAGCTTACCATTGGCTATGATATGTTTCAGGGTGGTGATTCCTCGCCTAGCCCATTGAGAGGGGTCTGGGATTTCGCAAAGATGCGGGAGGGCGGGGTTGCCCCAAAGCGGAGTGTGTGGGGACATGCGGTTCGGCTCTGCATATATTGCCCTAGCTTCCCCCCATACCTTAATGGTGGTTTTCATTGGGGTCGTCAAATGATAAGGAGCTTTAGGACCCCTATACACTAGGTTTGACAGAGCCGCATAAGAGCCCAAGATGGCCGCCTCAAGTCTAACAGCAGGGTTCTGTCTGGGCTGGGAGAACCACCAGCGCACCGTCACCAGTACTGCTGCCCAATAGTATATCAAAAAATTTGGAAGGGCAAGTCCCCCCCCTGAGAGAGGAAGGTAGAGCACCCTCTTCGCCACTCTAGGTGTCCTCCCGGCCCAGACAAAAGAACTCAGGATCCCCTCCAAGCGTCTAAAGAAGGACCTAGGTATATGGGTGGGTGTATTACGAAAAAAATAAAGAAATTTTGGAAGAAACACCATTTTTAGCAAATTAATTCTACCCACAGGGGTGAGAGGAAGGGTGCGCCAGGCCGTGCACTTTACTGTAAGTTGGGAGATAAGAGGTTGCACGTTTTTTTCCAAGAACTCATGAGTGGTGTTACTTATTTTGATGCCTAAATAGGTGAACTCCTCTACCCATTGTAGTGGGGTGGCCGTGTCCATCCTAGGAAGTAGGGGATGGAGTGGGAACAGGACCGACTTGTCCCAGTTGATACGAACCCCTGAGAACTGAGCAAAGTTTTCGAACAGGACCAGGGCCCTCTGCAGTGATTGGTCGGGGTCAGCTAGGTAAAGCAGGGTGTCATCCGCATATAGGGACACTTTCTCTTCAATTGTGCCTACAGAAATGCCCCTTACCGCCACATCCGCCCTCAAAGCGATGGCAAGAGGTTCTATCGCCAAGGCGAAAAGCCCCGGCGACAGAGGGCAGCCCTGGCGGGTTCCCCTACCCAGGGGGAAGGTTTCAGAGAGAGTTCCGTTTGTACGAACCCTCGCTTTGGGGCTGGCGTAAAGCATCCGCAGCCATGTTAGAAATTTTGGTCCGAAACCAAATTTAGATAAGACCTCCCATAGAAATTCCCACTCTACTGAATCGAAGGCCTTCTCGGCATCTAGGGAGACAACCACTCCCGCCGAGTCTGCCTGTGCCCTATCCATATGAGTGAAAAGCCGCCGGATGTTAATATCCGTTCCCCTCCCCGGCATGAACCCCGTTTGGTCCGGGTGTACTAGAGCTGTTATGACTGTATTAAGTCTCCTGGCCAGCACTTTGGCCAGGAGCTTGGCGTCTACGTTGATTAGGGATATGGGGCGGTATGAGGAGCATAGGGACTGATCCTTGCCCGGCTTAGGGATTACCACAATCACCGCCTCGCTCAAGGAGCTCGGAAGCGTCTCTAAGCGATGTGCCTCCTTCAGCATGTCATGCAGTTTCCCCGCCAGCTCTTCCGCATATTGCTTATAGAACTCGACTGGTATACCGTCCGGTCCCGGAGATTTGCCCGATTGGAGAGTCTTGAGGGCTTTCAAGATTTCGTCTGTTGTGATAGGGGCGTCAAGGTTGTCACGGTATTTTCCAGTCAGAACCGGGAAATCAATGGGCTCTAGGTAGGTATTCAGCTCTTCCCTAGTGTAAGCAACCTTAGAGCTATAAAGAGTTTTATAAAAGGAAGCAAAGCAGTCATTTATCTCGTCCGAGGCGTATTTAAGACACCCGTCTGGTCCTTGTATGTATGGTATGCACATCCCTCCCTGTTGTTCTTTGGACAACCAAGCCAATAATTTCCCTGACCTCTCCCCCTGTTCGAAAATGCGGTGTGTCTGGGCGAGAAGACGTTTCTGGGTGAGAGAGGTGCGGATGCGCACAACCTCGCCTGTCAGTTGTTGAAGTGCGTCATAGTCACTGGGGTCTCTAGTTCTAAGAAAATGTGCCTCCTGCAGATCTGCCTTCCTCTCTGCTTCTTCCAAGTCTGCTCTCCTTTCCCTCCGGACCCTGGCTATAATTGACTGGTAGCGCCCTCTAGTGTATGCCTTGAACGTGTCCCATACCACCGTTGCAGTAGTTGAGCCTAGATTAGTATCCCAGTATTCCCTCATCGCCTCTCTAAAATGGCCATCCACCCCCTCATCCGACACCCAGAACCTAGATAGTCTCCACAGGGAAAGTCCCGACGCGGAGGAGAGTTCCAGCGTCAGGAGGAGCGGTGCATGGTCCGACACCCCCCGGGGAAGAATTCTGATGTCCCTCACCCTAGATAAGGCAGAGCGGTCCACATAAGCCAAGTCTATTCTCGAAAAAGATCTGTGGGAGGCGGAGTGGCAGGTAAAGGCCTTGACATGTGGGTTCCTCCACCTCCACACATCTGTCAAACCATACGAATCTGCCCAGTCCCCCAGACCAGGGTGAGAGCGGCCAATGCCAGACATTCTATCCACCTCCGGGTTGGGGGCTAGGTTGAAATCTCCCAGAACGGCTATATTGTCGCTCTGGAAGTCTGCTATTTTGGAGGCCATCTGGTGCAGGAGAGATATTGATGCTGGAGGGGGTAAATACACTCCCACTATCACCCAGTTCATAGAGTGTATCTGAGCATGAACCACCACATACCTTCCCTCCGAATCCAACACAAGGTCCAGCAGCCTAAAGGGGAGAGATTTATGAACTAGGACACTTACGCCCCTCGCAAAATTAGAGTATGTGGAGTGGTAGTGGTATCCAATCCAGGGTTTCTTTAGGGCCATAGTTTTACTACCCACCAAGTGGGTTTCCTGCAAGATACAGATGTGCGGGCTGCTAGCTTTAATGAATTGGAACACCAGTGACCTCTTGACCGCGGAATTCAGGCCCCTGGTGTTCCAAGATAAAATGTTAAGGGACGCCATAGTCATGCCGTAGAACGGGAGTGTCCGAATTTGAAAAGCACTCTTCCCCTGAGGCTGCCACCCCGACCCTGAGGATACAACATACATGATCGTACAGTACTGACATTTGCAATGCATTCATAGAACATGTTAACAACATCAAACTTTTAACCCAGAACAATGAACCTGCCCTTATGGGGCAACTATCCCCTCCCCCCACCCCACCCAACCCCTTGAAACTGAGGTAGGTATCCATCCCTTGCGAAATCAGCACGCCGGCTGCAAAAGGGGGGTCCTGTGCAATAGGCGTTTCGAGCCCCCCAAGAATTCCTGAGGGTCTCAGGTGAGCCGAGTCACTCCCTGCTGACTTGGGGCTCCGCCGGAGCGTCATCACCAACCGGCGAGGGGCCCTGTCATGAGGAGGGTAAAGGAACAGATAATATAGCATTGGGCTGGGCCCCTCCGCTGCATATATGTAGAAAAGAAAAAGAAAAAAAAAAAAAAAAAAGGGCAAACTAAAAGGGGAAATTCCGCCATCTTAAGTGCATGTGACAATCCGGTTTCCTATGATCCCTGGTGTGTAGGGATCAGTAGTCTTACAAGCAACTTTAACAGTAACGGTCTCCTGGTTCATCCAACCAGGGGTGAGGACTTGGTGGTTTCTGGGTCCTTTGTGAGGACAAGCACTTCGAAACAATAAGGCATGTGCAATTGAACTGCCCCAGATCGAGCACCAAAGTGTAGGATATATTGTTAGACAATGTCAAGGCTTGGTGTTCGGGGCTTAACGGGTGTCAAACATGAATGTAGGATATTCGCAAGTCAAGCTCTCTGTTGTCGGTCTTGGGGCAGTGTGTCCAGCCATGCTGACGCCTCCCTGGGGGAAGTGAAGAAGCGGACAGATTCTCCATCCTGGACCCGCAGGCGTGCAGGGAACAGGACACTATAGCGGATGTTACGGGCCCTCAACCCTGCTTTCACGTGATCAAACGACTTTCTGAGCTTCTGCGTCTCTATTGAGTAGTCAGGAAAGATCATCAGTTTGTTGTTTTGGTACCTTAAGTCACCCACACTCCTAGAGGCGCGTAGAATCTCGTCTCTATCCCGAAAGTTAAGAAGTCTGAGAATGAGAGTTCGAGGGGGTGACCCTGGGGGGCCGGGTTTGGGTGGAATTCTGTGCGCCCTTTCCACCGCGTAGTGGGGGGATAAGCGAGCTTCCGGCAAGAGGTTACGTAACATATCCTCCACGAAACCTGTAGGGTTATTGCCCTCAGCCCCCTCCGCCAGACCCACCACGCGCAGGTTGTTGCGCCGATTCCTGTTCTCTGCGTCTTCTGCCCGGTATTCCAGGGCCTTGACCTTGGTCTGGAGCGTGTGGAGTGCTGCACTGTGTTCCGCTACCGTGTCCTCAGTATTGCTAACCCTCTGTTCCGTTTCAGTCACTCTAGTTCGGAGCTTATCCATGTCCTGCCTTAAAAGTCCCACATCCATTTGTACCGCGTCGATTTTCGCGGTAAGCGTGGACTGACATGTAGCTATGGCCGCCATAACTTCCGCTAGCCAGGGGGGTCTTGCCTCCTCAGCCTCCATTGTGGCAGTCTGTGATGCTCTGTGTGCACTACGGGTGGGTCTGGGGGCTTGTGAAGGTGCTGGCTGTGAGGGGATTGTCTCTGGGGAAGGAGGAAATTTATATTTTTTCCCCTTACCGGCCGTTGCGCCCGACTGGCGTCGCCTCATTCAGGATCCTCCACAGTGTCACCGGGGTCTCTTGCACCTCAGGATCAGGCAGTGTGCCGCTGTGATGGAGAAGGGCCTCTAGGATCCCCAGGCCGCGCCGCGTCAATCCCCGGTGGCTCCGACCGCTAATTTAGGCCGCGGCTTCACTTCGGGCCTAGTGGGCGCCTCCGGCCTCCGCGTCCGCGTCAAAGGTGAGCCGGGTCCGGGGGGAATCCGACGGCATCGGCCGTGGTGTGGGATAGGAGAAGGCCGGGTATGCTTCCCCGCAGACCCGCAACGGCCGTCCGGCCGTCAGTCAGCGCCGCCGCGGCTGCAAATCTAGGCCGGTGCTTCACTCGTGCGGACCGGGCCTCGGGCTAACAAGGGGCTGTGCTGCTCTGCAAAGGCTCCCCGAGGTTCGGGAAGCAGATCCCCCTCTGTACTGCGCCTCCAGCCACTATTCAGGGTGGATTTTGGGGTCCGATGGCTCGGATTTAAAAGTAGGCCCCGGCGGAGCTCTGGAGTGTGCGACTGCTCACGCCGCCATCTTGGACACGCCCCCCTTACGGAGTTCTTTTTACACACCGGAACTTCCATGGGGTATTTTGTTGTTACATTGAGGCTATTGCTGTACTGCGCCTCAAAGTCGTTGCTTCTATAATATTACAGCTCTTCATACCAACTGAGGACATTTGCTGAAAAAGACGCGCAAAATTTGATGGGATAGAAGAGCTGCGTGTTGTTGTGTGCGCCACATTATGTATTCTCCGCTGCTTACTGCGGCTTATGAATCTAGGATGAGTGCACCCAGGTTGTTACAACCTGTTGCAAGTGGTTAGCTGCACATTCTCCTACATGGACTGCCGATGGAGTCTCGTGAAGGACACGGAAATTTCTACATCTTCCAATGCCAAACTGTCGATTCATAAGATTGAACTCCCTCAGGTTTGTTTGTTCCAGGGATGAAGCTGCATAGCGGACAATTTTTTGTTGTAGGTTCTAGGGTTTCTGGTATAACAGCAGGGGTGGGGTTTTTTGATCAATGCCACGGACTATATACTTGTATAGCACAAATGTTATCTAGAATGCACTTATCAATTTGTGGAAAGTCTCCGCTTATCTCCTCTTACCTAACAGTAATCATATGGTTATCATGCTTTTCTACCATATATAATGGATAGTAGACCTAAGATTATGTCCTGGAATGTCAGGGGTTTGAACAACAAATTCAAGAGGGCAACAGTATTCAAATACCTCAGGCAGATCAAACCACATATCATCCTCATCCAAGAGACTCACCTGGGGGGCAGTAAAATATTATCCTTATGCAAACACTGGATTCAGAGGGGCCTGTCAGAGAGGTTACCTGGTTGGGTGCCGGTGCGCGCCAGGGCGCGTTGGTGCCCGTGTCTCCGTGCGTGCTAGGGCGCGCGTTCCGGGGGGGCGCTGGCGTGTCTGGTCTGACCAGCTGTGGCGTGCAGGGTGACGTCCGGGCGGGAGCGCGCTCGGGCGTGTGCGGTGGCGCGCGGTGCTTTGGCGAATCAGCGTACGCACGTGCGCGGCGTTTTGGCGCCAGTCAGCCTATTTAAGTCTGCCTCTGTCTCTGATTCGGTGCTGCCTGATCAAACAGCTCCGTGTCTTGTTCGTGATCATCTTGTGTTCCTGTATCTCCGTAGTGACTACCCGTTGTGAACCGGCTTGCCTTTGGACCTCCCTTGATTGCTGCCTGAACCCGACCCGGCTTATCTGACCTTGTTTCTGCCTTCTCCCTTGTACCGTTGCTGCCAGCCTGTTGCCGACCTCTGCCTGTGTGTGACCAGCCTGATTAGCTCCTGCTCAGCATCTGCTCCACCCAGCCCTGAAGCTCTACCGGTTGCTTGCCAGACCATCTTGCTCCAGGACCCTAGCTCCAGGCCCTCATACCATTCCGCACTCGTGGGCCTCCTGTCTACTCTACCAGGGGCCCCGAATCGGATACGTAAGGGAGCCTACCCTCTGCCCAAGCAGGACTCATCTGTCTGGTAAGTGTGGGACCTGACAGTATCAGGCAGCCATGACTGAGTCCGGGCAGGGGGCCTCCCCCATGGATGAACTGTGCAGACATCTAGCGGGTCTTACCCAAGCTGTCAAAAGCCTACAGGAGGGCTATACCAGACTGGAAGGACAGGTCCAGGCCCTCTCAGCCTCTCCTCCGGGAGCAGTATCTGCTAATCCTGCCTGCACCTTCTGTAGTTATGCTTCCACCAGAGCCCCGGGTGCCTACACCCGAAAAGTTTTCCGGAGATCGTAGCAAGTTCTGGGCGTTCCGTAACGCATGTGAACTATATTTTGCATTACAACCCCGTACGTTCTCCTTGGAGGCTACCAAAGTGGGGTTCGTCATATCTTCGTTAACCGGCGAACCTCAGACCTGGGCCCACCATCTGCTGGAGCAAAAGGCCCAATCTCTAGATTCTCTGAGTGACTTTTTCTTAGCCATGTCTCTGTATGAGGACCCTCAGCTAACAGCCACGGCAGAAGCCGCTTTGCATTCCCTTCAGCAAGGCCGCAGAGCGGCCGAAGATTACGCTGTGGAATTTAGGCGTTGGAGCTCCGACACGGAGTGGAATGACGCAGCCTTGCATCACCAATATCGGCTGGGGCTGTCGGATTCCCTAAAGGATGAATTAGCACGGGTGGGGGTACCTCAGACACTTGAAGAATTAATCAACTTGTCAATCCAGATTGACCGCCGCCTCAGAGAGAGATGCTCTGAGAGATCTGCTGGCCACCCACGCCTCACCTGGATGTTGCCCAGGGCCCCTAGTGCCCCGAACCAAGCTCCGCTTGTCTCGTCTACTCCAGCCCAGGAAGCCCCTGAGCCCATGCAGTTGGGACTGCTCCGTCCCTCTCTGACCCCAGAGGAGAAGACACGCAGACGCACACTCAATCTGTGCCTGTACTGTGGGGAGCCTGGACACTTTGCAAAAGCATGCCCCAATAAAAGACGTAAGTGCCTGCCGTCCTCCTCATTGTGTGCACCTGTTTTACCCAGTGTCGGTAACCACCTAACATTTTCCATTGTATTACAGTTACCTGGAAGGAGCATCCCAGTACCGGTCATCATTGATTCGGGAGCATGTAGTGGATTCATTGACCGGACCTTCGTCGAAAACCATCACATCCCTACTCAAACTAAAGCCCAGGGACTGGCAGTTTTCTTAGCGGACGGCTCCACCCTCCGCTCCGGACCTGTTACCCAAGAAACAGTTCCCCTATTGGCCACCATTGGCCCGGAACATCAGGAACTCTTACGCCTAGATGTCATCTCCTCTCCCCTCTTCCCAATTATCCTAGGAATACCTTGGCTACAGGCCCACAATCCTAGTATCAACTGGTCTACGGGCAAGATCCAGTTCTCTTCTGAATATTGCAAACAACATTGCTTACGAGGGACTCCTTTAACTTCCTCTCAATGCCTGTGCATGGACTCGGAAACTAAGTCCAACCAAGATCTTCCCGAACCTTACCGGGATTTCCTGGATGTGTTTAGTAAAAAAGGGGGCAGAAACCCTTCCAGTACATAGACCCTATGATTGCCCAATAGAACTGTTACCGGGTACTGAAGTTCCTTTCGGGAGGATTTTCCCTCTAACTGAGCAGGAGCTGGGCACCTTGAAAACCTACATAGATGAAAACCTGAAGAAAGGGTTCATCCGTCCTTCCACATCACCAGCTGGGGCAGGCATCTTTTTCGTGGAAAAAAAGGATCACTCTTTACGTCCCTGCATTGATTACCGGGAGCTTAATAAGATCACTATAAAGAACAGATATCCACTACCCTTGGTTCCCGAATTATTTCAGAGATTAGGATCTGCTACCATCTTCACTAAGCTAGACCTCCGTGGAGCCTATAATTTGATACGCATAAGAGAGGGGGATGAATGGAAGACGGCTTTTCGTACTCGATTCGGACATTACAAGTACCTCGTCATGCCCTTTGGTCTGTGCAACGCACCGGCTACATTCCAGCATTTTGTCAACGATATCTTTCATGACCTCCTGGATTTATACGTCATCGTTTACCTGGACGATATCCTGGTTTTCTCTGCTTCTCTGATGGAACACCGCCAACACGTACGAAACGTACTCACCCGGATTAGACAACATGGGCTTTAAGCCAAACTTGAAAAATGCGAGTTTGAGCTCCAATCTATCCAGTTCCTAGGCTTGATCATTTCCCCTGACGGCATTAAAATGGATCCACAAAAAGTATCCGCTATCCTGGACTGGCCTGCTCCTATAGACAAGAAGGGAGTACAGCGTTTTATTGGCTTTGCCAATTTCTATATGAAATTTATTAAGGAATTCTCTTCGATCATAACTCCCATTACAGAACTTATTAAACAAGGAAGCCGGTTCTGCTGGACCCCTAAGGCACAAAAGGCCTTTGAAAAACTCAAAGCGCTGTTCACGTCAGCCACTATTCTCAAGCATCCCAACCCTGCCTTGCCCTTTGTTCTGGAAGTGGATGCTTCCGAAGTTGCAGTTGGAGCTGTGCTCTCACAGAGACAAGGCGCCAAAGCACTCCTGTACCCTGTGGGATTCTTCTCACGTAAACTCTCCTCTTCTGAGAAAAATTACGACGTGGGAGATCGGGAACTTCTAGCCATTAAAGCAACCCTGGAGGAATGGCGTTATCTCCTGGAAGGTACAGCGCACCCCATTTTGATCTACACAGATCACAAAAACTTAGAATATCTAAGAACGGCCAAGAGATTGAAACCACGGCAGGCCAGATGGGCACTTTTTTTTTCCCGATTTATCTTCCACATCACGTATAGACCCGGATCCAAGAATGTCAAATCCGACGCCCTTTCCCGAATGTTTCCCGATTCTGAGAAGACCCTGTCTCCAGACACCATCTTGTCCTCTGGAAATTTCCTTATCTTACAGGAAGATCTAATCTCCCAAATCAGACGAGCCTCTATGGGAATGTCTTCACCTGCTGAAGCTTGTGCCAAAGATGGGCTGTTCTGGTTCAAGAATAAGATTGTGGTCCCTGAGGAGCTAAGAGTACGGGTGTTAAACTTGTGCCATGATCACAAACTTGCTGGTCACTTTGGCACACGAAAGACAACTGACCTTGTTCAACGCACCTTTTGGTGGCCTCACCTTACTAAGGACTGCAAGGAATATGTGGAGTCTTGTAACACGTGTGCCAGAAACAAGACTAGCCGGACAAGAGCATGGGGTCTGTTGAGACCATTACCAGTCCCAGAGAGACCATGGGCCATGATTTCAATGGACTTTATCGTTGAACTCCCCCCATCAGAAGGCTTTTCGTCCATTTTTGTTGTAGTAGACAGACTGTCGAAAATGGCCCATTTTCTCCCCATGAAGGGCACCCCTTCGGCCATGGAGACCGCTTCCATCTTTATTAAGGAGATCGTCAGACTGCATGGGGTTCCGACCAATATAGTCTCAGACAGAGGCGTCCAATTCACCTCCAGATTCTGGAGGGCCCTTTGTGGCGCCCTTGAAATCGAATTGTCCTTTTCCTCAGCCTACCACCCTCAGTCAAATGGACAAACCGAGAGGACGAATCAAACCCTGGAGCAATACATCCACTGTTTTTCTGCATTCTCCCAGGATGACTGGGCTTCCCTGCTTCCCATCGCAGAGTTCGCCTACAATAACTCACTACACTCAGCTACTAATCAGTCTCCGTTTTATGCCAATTATGGTTTCCACCCATCCTTCTTGCCTGGACCATCTCCCGAGTGCCCTGTTCCTGCGGTATCCGAAACTTTGGATTTTTTTTCAAACAACAACAAATTGCTGCAGGAAACCATGACCAAGGCTCAGGAAGACTACAAAAAAATCTTTGATAGGAAACGACGTGGAGAACTTGTCCTGGAACCCGGCAATTCTGTCTGGTTGTCTACCGCTAACCTCAAGTTGGCCTGCCCGTCCAGAAAACTGGGCCCCAAATACCTGGGTCCGTTCTTGATCAAAAGGAAAATCAACAATGTGGCATACGAACTTGACCTTCCTAACTCCTTGAGGATACACCCAGTCTTCCACGTGTCCCTCTTGAAGTCGGTTACCCCCAACTCTTTTTCTGGCCGTAGTATTGGGCCACCCAAACCTATCTTAGTTAACGGCGAGGAGGAGTTCGAGGTGGAGGCAATTTTAGATTGCAGAAGAAGACGCAATCAGATTCAATACCTGGTAAAATGGAGGGGCTATGGACCCGAAGACAATTCGTGGGAGCCAGAAAGTAACCTCTATGCCAGAGAACTTCTTCAGTCCTTTAAAACTTCTCATGCCGCAAAGATGGCCCAGCTGGGCATCCGGAGTCTGCCCTTGAGGAGGGGGCACTGTCAGAGAGGTTCCCTGGTTGGGCGCCGGTGCGCGTTGGTGCCCGTGTCTCCGTGCGTGCTAGGGCGCGCATTCCAGGGGGCGCTGGCGTGTCTGGTCTGACCAGCCGTGGCGTGCAGGGTGGCGTCCGGGCGGATGTGCGTACGCGCGTTTGCGCTAGCGCGCGTTAGCCTATGGGTGTTACCGCAGGCGTGCCCGGTGGCGTTGGCGGTGCACGCCGGCATCGGGAGCGCGCTCGGGCGTGTGCGGGGGCACGCGGCGCTTTGGCGAATCGGCGTACGCACGTGCGTGGCGTTTTGGCGCCAATCAGCCTATTTAAGTCTGCCTCTGTCTCTGATTCGGTGCTGCCTGATCAAACAGCTCCGTGTCTTGTTCCGTGATCATCTTGTGTTCCTGTATCTCCGTAGTGACTACCCGTTGTGACCCGGCTTGCCTTTGGACCTCCCTTGATTGCTGCCTGAACCCGACCCCGGCTTGTCTGACCTTGTTTCTGCCTTCTCCCTTGTACCGTTGCTGCCAGCCCGTTGCCGACCTCTGCCTGTGTGTGACCAGCCTGATTAGCTCCTGCTCAGCATCTGCTCCACCCAGCCCTGAAGCTCTACCGGTTGCTTGCCAGACCATCTTGCTCCAGGACCCTAGCTCCAGGCCCTCATACTATTCCGCACTCGTGGGCCTCCTGTCTACTCTACCAGGGGCCCCGAATCGGATACGTAAGGGAGCCTACCCTCTGCCCAAGCAGGACTCATCTGTCTGGTAATTGTGGGACCTGACAGGGCCATTCATTCGACATATTCAATGTATGCACAAGGGGTTTCTATTCTGATAAGTAAAACTGTCCACCAGATGATTACTGACCCGGGGGGTCGATATGTGTTGGTCCTTTTAGATGCATCCTATCATAAAATTAAAAACATTGTATGATTTGATGGTGACATTGGCCCCTTATCTACATCTCCCAATGCTTCTCATTGGGGATTATAATGCTATTTTAGACCAGGTGCTGGACTCCTCCAATGCTGCTAGGCCAGCTTTGGTGGACCTCTGCTCCTGGGCGACTATGGCGGGGCTCACTGAATTATGGAGGTGGAAGCATCCAAGTGGCACATCATATTCCCATTTGTCCTCCACCCACAGATCCTCAGCTAGGATTGATTTAGCGTTTGGTAGTGCTTCCCTCTTAAAACATGTATATGAAGTGGAATATTTGCCTGGGGATGTCTCAGATCATAACCCGCTTATGACCATTCTAGCCTTCCCTTCGGGGGTAAAAAAGGAGGGTGGAGGCTATTGCCAAGTTGGTTGCAGGAAGAACAGGTGACTGCCCACGTTAAAAAATCCATGGACACCTATTGGGCGACTAACGAAGGCTAAGCAGTGGCGAGAGGGGAGTTCATTTCTGCCATAAAATCAGCCAGGAAAGACCAGAATCAAGAGGGGGATTTTCTCCTGGCCAAAGAGCGAGAGAGTGCTAAAACCCATGCAGACTCTCGATCAGAGGCCAGCTATGTGTCCTTACTGGAAACCAGACACTTAGTCGCACTACACTTTACAAACCTAGTCCACTCCGAGGTCAGACAAAGACAAGAAACAATTTTCGCAGAGGGGGACAAGAATGGTAAGCTTTTAGCTAACCTAGCCACTGAACAAAAGACATCAGTTAGTATCCCTGTAGTGAGGCAGAAGTGGGACCCTAATTACAGACCCAGCAGATATTCTAGAAGAATTTGTACAATTTTACTCGTCATTATATTCACCCATCCCTCCTTTGGAATTGGATGGTCTGTTAAAGAACCTTTCCATGCCGAGATTGTCAGACATGCTGCATTCTTGGATGACCCTATCTCTATATTGGAAATTGAAGCATCCATACTTGCTTTCTGCCCCAGAAGGCGCCGGGGCCAGATGGGTTCCCTGCAGACTTTTATAAAGTGTATATGTCCCAATTAGCCCCCAGGATAAACAAACTTTTCACGTATTGCTGGGAATGGGGAGCCTTGCCGGCTTCAAAGATGGAAGCTTATATGGTGCTCCTCCTGAAGCTGGGCAAGGACCCATTGGAATGTTCCTCATACCACCCCATTGCGTTACTTAATATGGATGTGAAGATCCTTACTAAGGTGCTGGCATCAAGGTTAGCCAGGGTCCTTTCAACCGTGGTGGACGTTGACCAGACGGGATTCATGCCTGGTATGTCAACAGACATGAATCTGAGGAGGCTATTTACTCATCTTCAACTAGAAAATACAGAATCTCTGCCCAAGGTCATTGTCTCCATAGACATTGAAAAAGTCTTCGATTCTGTGGATTGGCTGTACATGCATAAGGTACCGGAGGCAATGGGGTTTGGTCCTAGTTTCCGTCGCTGGATCATGATGTTGTACAGTGATCCTTGGACGGCAATCTGATTAGGTATAACGTTTCAGATTTTTTTGCATTAGGTAGGGGAACCAGACAGGGGTGTCCGCTCTCCCCGTTCCTATTTGCCTTGATGATGGAACCCATTGCCAGGGCACTGGGACAATCTAGGGAGGTGGGGGAGATTCAGGTGGGGATGATTAAAGAAGGTGTAGCACTTTATGCTGACGACTTGCTCTTGTTCCTCAGGGACTCAGGGCCATCTCTTTGAGCTGCCCTTCAGCTCCTGGACAAATTTGCCTTCTTTTCAGGCCTGCATGTGAACTGGAGCAAGTCATCCATTTTACCACTAGGCCCCGAGGCTCAGACACTGAGGGATGATATGTTGCAGCTGCGGTGGGTTTCCTCTATCACATACTGTATTTAGGTGTCAAAATAATGGCAAACATCAGGGACTACATGACACTAAATCTTCTCACGCTTGTGAATAGACTGAAACAAAGAACTCAGGTCTGGAAGAAACTGCCCTTTTCATTACTCGGCAGAGTTAGCTTGATTAAAATGAAATTTCTATCAGTAATTTTGTATAATCTGCATCACTCCCCATGTGGATCCCCAAAGCTTTCTTTAATACTATCAGTGGAATGATAGGATCCTTTCTATGGTCCCCACAGACACCTCGTATTAGTATTAAGGTCCTTCAGGAACCATGGGGGCAGGGGGGGTTGGTGCTTCTGGACTGGCATAAATATTATCTGGCAGGCCAGATGGTGTTTGCCAGATGCTGGTTGCTGGAGGATGAGGGAGACGGCACACTTGGGGTCCTACAAAAGCCTGCAACTGGCCCTTTACAGGGGCCCAAAATCAAGCCTACCTTTGACTCACTGAATGAAAGCCACTATTCAGGCCTGGGAGACTACCACTACCCTGGTGTCACCTAGTTATCTGGCAATCACACCTTCAGCCCCGCTATGGTTGAACCCAAATTTATCACATTCCTGCTCCCTCCCAGATACCATTATATGGGCTTGTGGGGGCGTTAAGGTGTTGGCGGACATCACTAGGGAAGGGGATCTTATTACCTTTGATCAACTAAAGGGAAGACATAATTTGCCAAACTCCTTTTTCTTTCGCTATCTGCAGCTGCACCATGCTTTTCAGGGGCAGTTCAGTGGCCAAAGAGTTGAGTTTCTTCCCTCAACATTAGAGACCCTATTAAAGGATGAGGATCTATCCATGCCCTTGTTGACTGTTTACAAATCCCTATTTAAAAAAAACACCTCAAGGGGTGTCTAAATGCAGATAGAAGTGGGAGAAGGAAATTCCAGACATTCAAGGGGAGGATTGGGAGGATATGTGGGATCACCCTTTTAAACATTTGATTTCCACTAGGGACCGTCTAATTCAGTTTCAATTTCTACACTGCATTTATTTCACCCCAGCCAGGCCAATGCTGGAGGTGCACACCTTCCCCAGCAGACTCAGAACATATTTTCTGGAAATGCCCACAAATTCAAAACTTCTGGTCTGGGGTTACAGCTTGTTTATCGGAGGTGCTCGGTGTTCCAATCCCTACAACTCCTAGGGTCTGCCTAACAGGATTGGTGGAGGAGGTAGTTCCATCACTGGCACACCGCACATTGCTAAACATATGGTTATTTTTTGGTCGAAAGGCTTACTCTTACTAAAGTGTAAGAAATTGAATGCACCAACGCTGCCGTTTTGGAAGGGATTGATCAACTCTGTGATACATCTTTATAAAGCTACCTACAGAGCTAGAGGCTGTGAAAAAAAGTTTTAAAAAATTTGGTAAGCATGGCTCGACTCGTCAGCAACTGTGGGCTAATCGAATAAATATGTAAAGGAGGTAGGGTGAGTTTTAAGTGAATAGAAGTTTGCCAAATTTGGAAATAAACAGAATTTCCCATCCGAGATAGTAATAAATTTATTTGCGTAATGGAAAAGTAAGATAGCTGTGTTTAAAGAGTTAGCTTGTGCATGTCTACTTAAATCAAATGTTAGTGGCAATTGGTCGGTTGGGGGGGTGGGGAAAGGGGGGTTTGATTTTGATTTTGTAAGTTGTATTTCTGCATTTTTGGTGAATTTTAATTGCTGGGCCCTGCGTGGCCAATGCCAGGTTAGGTCTGTTGCCTACTTGGCTTAAGGTGGTAAGTTGTTTTGTATTGTATTGTACTGCATGAAAACTTAATAAAAAGAGTTTGTAAAAGAAAAAAAAAGATACATTATCATGCGTTAACACAGGTCAACAGGCTGTCTGGTTATGAGTCATAAATCATGTGTCTTGTCCCATGGCATGTCTACAGAACAGAACAGAGAACAGATATATATAGAGTGAAGATGCTTGCACAAACATCCTTCTAAGCATTCTTTTATAGTTGCAGATTTAAGCTATCTTGTATACTGAAATGGCACAGCATGTTTTGGGCATATTACTACATATAACTACATTATATATTTACAATTTCACCAATTTAGGGATTTTTTCGGATCTGGTAGCCATAGGAATGCCCAGGGCATCACTCTCAGTGTCGTTTCTATGGACCTCACTAGGTGGCGTCATGCGCCATTAGCTAATTCTGGTTCCCATTAGATTGGTAGCCTTTAAAATCGTTAGGCACCCGCTAATTGTGGTTTATCATTTAGATCTGTTTTGGCGTCTTCCCTGGCAGGTTTGTTGCCATTTTGTTATCAGTTTGGTGTATTTATACATCTCAGCGTCACTTCCGGTGGTGGTTGTCTCTGTTGTGGCTGGCACTTCCGGGTCTGGTGTTTTTTACACCACTACTGGTGTGCCGCCATCATCCTGTCGTCACTTCCAGTTGGCGTCTCATGCCATTCTGATGTCATTTCCGGTGCAACCATGGTTATGCTATTTGGCACTCACAAAGCATCCTCACCCTCTGGTTTTGGTGCCAAAGCGGCCATTTGACTTGAGGGTGGAGGGGGGTATGTAAACATCCCATTTTTTGGTCTTTATTTGTGGTCCAGCATGGGAAGGGGAGAGATCGGTTGCTGAACTTCTGATTTAAGGTAACTTTACTCATCCTTGTGGAATTGTGCTTGTGTTGGTCCTCAGGCTTTGGAATATTTAATCATTGATTGAATTCTCTATTATCTTTCTGATTCAGGGGTCATGATCTGACTTTATGAAATTTCAGAAATGAGTTAATCTTATCTCTCTGATTATCTTTTGTTTTTCTATCCATTCCTTTTTGGAATTTGAGGCGATTGATCAATTTAAAGCCTGGGAACTTATCAAAGGATTCCTGGCACAGGGTAAAAGTTATAGATTACGTTCCTGGGGTTGGAATGAAAATTGGTTTGGGGATTATTCCTTGCCCCAGGTCTAATTGTCTCCATCACTCTCCCTTTCAGTTTGGACCATTACTAGAGGCTGTATTTTTAAGATACATTCCCCTCTGTGGCTATACCTGATGACCTGATGATCCAATTTTTCATATCCCTATGACTCTGGAGCCTCAATATACATACAATATAGTTTTTGAATATACAGGTAATCTATACGACCAATTGTGGTTTTGGCTCTATGCATTTTTACCAACTCATGAATGTTTCTAATTTGTAAAGTTTTGTTCATCTACTTATGTTGTTTTGTGATTGTTTATTACTTTATTCCTCTAAAAATTCTTTTTATTTTTAGTGCTCACTGCGCCTGATATCAATAAATTCTCCTGAAGAAGCCAATAACCAAGGCGAAACATGTAGAGATGAAATTAGTTTGCACTTGTAATAGTACTGTAATTTTAATACTTACCTTTGGATGTTTGTTTTTAACAATGTTCTAATAAATTTCTACTTTTCTATAAATGATTTTGTTATAATTGTGCACCCTAAAAATCCAAAAATACGCTATGAATTTTCTCCACATACACTATAATTAAAATTTATAACCTATCCAGTTCAGTTTTTGATGATACAGAGTTAAATGTCCTATGCAAGGGTCTAAATTTTGCCCCCGAAAATCCCCCAAATCTCTCTGATATATTTGTAGACCTCAACAAATATGTGAGGAATATAACCCTCAATCGATATTTCACTCTTCTAAAGTTACCACCTAAGACACCATCCCTATCTGGGATTGCTTCCTCTGATGAAAATTCTCAAGATGAGGACACTGCCCTCCTAGACTTGGAGAGTCTGTATTTAGAATGGGCCTGTGTGGACCTTAGTATGGAAACATAACTAACGGATCTTATAGAAAAGCACATCATACAGATTTCAAGCTGAAGTCTTCCTTTGATCCCCATTGGGTTAAGGGCAAACATAATCCCACATTCTACAAAGTTGGGATGGACGAGATAAAAAAAGATTTGCCGAAAATGTAACCATAATAACAAACCTGGGAAAACCCTGGGCAGCGATTGTGAAGTTTTAAAGGCAGCCATCAAGAGATTCAATGACAGTGAGGACATTATTATTAGACAGGCAGATAAAGGAGGAGGTCTGGTCATTCAGGACAGAGAAACTTATCTATCTGAGGCATTGAGACTCCTGAGAGAGAAGGATACTTATGAAAAGCTCCCTGCAGATCCATTATCAGACTATACTATCACCCTGGAACAACTACTTGATCGAGCCAGAAAAGAAGGTGTGATCACTAAGAGTAAATATTCATTTCTAAACAAACCACATCCACTAACACCTTATTTTTACTACATCCCCAAGATTCACAAAGATCAGAAGAACCCATCAGAAAGACTGATCATCGCTGGGATAGACAGCCTGACAAGTAACATGGGGTGCTACATTGACCATTTCCTACAAGATTTGGTAACACAACACCCATCTTATGTCAGAGACTCAGGACACATACTTGAGATCCTGTCATTGTTCTCCTGGCACCCCCGATACAAGTGGCTATCGTTAGACGTGTCATCATTATACACGTCCATCGAACACCAATATGGCATCAAGGCTGTTGAACACCATCTATCCACTAGCAATCTGCATCCCCTACAAACTAGGTTCCTCATTGACTCCATAGAGTATACCCTGATTACAGGTAGGTTAGAGGGACAGCCATGGGGTACAGATTTGCTCCCAGCTACACTAATCTGTTCATGGGTTTCTGGAAAGACGTATCGATTTGGGCAGATAACCTCTTCAAGGCAAATCTTGCCTTGTATGCAAGATACATAGATGACATTTGATCATCTAAAATGGATCTGAGACAGAACTGAATAGCTTCCTTGAATATTGGAACTTCAAGACATGCGGCATATCCTTCACCCATGTTGTAGATGAAGTGTCATTTGTTTTTTTAGACCTTGAACTACAAGTGGACGAAGAGGGTAATATCTTCTCCGAAACAAATTTGTAACCTACAGTAGGTGACCGCGATATTGTGTCAATCTCGCCGCACTTCTCGGCGAGATTTGACACCTACGAGCCCCGTCGCAGGAGCCAGCGCCGAGATGGCTCGCTCATCGGGAAAGGAAAACTTTGTCTTCCTCCCGCGATGAGTGACAGGCAGCGCTGACAGCTGTCTGGTATGAATCCTGAGGCGGGAACACCGCTCCAAATTTTCAATGAAAAAACCGGCGTGGGTTCCCCCCTCGGAGGCATACCAGGCCCTTGGGTCTGGCATGGATTGTAAGGGGAACCCCCTATGCCGAAAAAATCGGCGTGGGGGTCCCCCCCAAATCCATACCAGACCCTTATCCGAGCACGCAGCCCGGCCGGCCATGAAAGGGGGTGGGGACGAGCGAGCGCCCCCCCCCTCCTGAGCCGTACCAGGCCGCATGCCCTCAACATGGGGGGGTGGGTGCCTTGGGGGAGGGGGGCGCCCTGCGGCCCCCCCACCCCAAAGCACCTTGTCCCCATGTTGATGAGGACAAGGGCCTCTTCCCGACAACCCTGGCCGTTGGTTGTCGGGGTCTGCGGGCGGGGGGCTTATCGGAATCCGGGAGCCCCCCTTAATAAGGGGGCCCCCAGATGCCGGCCCCCCACCCTGTGTGAATGAGTTTGGGGTACATGGTACCCCTACCCATTCACCTAGGGGAAAGTGTCAATAGAAAAAAAAACACACTACACAGGTTTTAAGAGTCATTTATTAGTCAGCTCCGGGGGTCTTCTTCCGACTTCGGGGGTCTCCTTCCGACTTCTCCCGCTGTCCGGCCTCTTCTCCCGGGCCCCGCCGCTATCTTCTTCCAGCTCTATTGCCAGCGAGGGGCCCGGTCTGCCGCCGCTGTCCGGCCTCTTCTCCCGGTGTTCGGCCTCTTCTCCCGGGCCCCGCCGCTATCTTCTTCCAGCTCTATTGCTAGCGAGGGGCCCGGTCTGCTGCCGCTGTCTTGTCGCCGCTGTCTCGCCGCCGCTGTCTCGCCGCCGCTGTCTCTTCTTTTCTTCTTCCCCGATGTTGACACGACGCTCTCTCCGGCTCGAAAAGAAGAGACAGCGGCGGCGAGACAGCGGCGGCGAGACAGCGGCAGCAGACCGGGCCCCTCGCTAGCAATAGAGCTGGAAGAAGATAGCGGCGGGGCCCGGGAGAAGAGGCCGAACACCGGGAGAAGAGGCCGGACAGCGGCGGCGAGACAGCGGCAGCAGACCGGGCCCCTCGCTGGCAATAGAGCTGGAAGAAGATAGCGGCGGGGCCCGGGAGAAGAGGCCGGACAGCGGGAGAAGTCGGAAGGAGACCCCCGAAGTCGGAAGAAGACCCCCGGAGCTGACTAATAAATGACTCTTAAAACCTGTGTAGTGTGTTTTTTTTTCTATTGACACTTTCCCCTAGGTGAATGGGTAGGGGTACCATGTACCCCAAACTCATTCACACAGGGTGGGGGGCCGGCATCTGGGGGCCCCCTTATTAAGGGGGGCTCCCGGATTCCGATAAGCCCCCCGCCCGCAGACCCCGACAACCAACGGCCAGGGTTGTCGGGAAGAGGCCCTTGTCCTCATCAACATGGGGACAAGGTGCTTTGGGGTGGGGGGGCCGCAGGGCGCCCCCCTCCCCCAAGGCACCCACCCCCCCATGTTGAGGGCATGCGGCCTGGTACGGCTCAGGAGGGGGGGGGCGCTCGCTCGTCCCCACCCCCTTTCATGGCCGGCCGGGCTGCGTGCTCGGATAAGGGTCTGGTATGGATTTGGGGGGGACCCCCACGCCGATTTTTTCGGCATAGGGGGTTCCCCTTACAATCCATGCCAGACCCAAGGGCCTGGTATGCCTCCGAGGGGGGAACCCACGCCGGTTTTTTCATTGAAAATTTGGCGCGGTGTTCCCGCCTCAGGATTCATACCAGACAGCTGTCAGCGCTGCCTGTCACTCATCGCGGGAGGAAGACAAAGTTTTCCTTTCCCGATGAGCGAGCCAGCGCGACATTCACAGTACCCTGTCGCCGAGAACCAGCGCGATGCTATCGCGCTGGAAACACAATCTCGCGGTCAGGTACTGTAGCGCAGGTAATTCTTACCTCTATGCCAAGAGCCACCACCATCCAAAATGGATTCATAACATCCCATACTGGCAACTTTGCAGGCTAAGGAGAACTTGCACAAGAATCAGCGATTAAGAAAAGCAAGGGTGCATCCTAAAAATGTATTTTTGGAAAAAGGATAAAAGGAAGACCATGTGGAGCAAGCCTACACAAAGTATTGGATGCAGTATAATGAAGGCCACCCACTTGACATTTGACATCCAGCGAGTTATTCAGCGCAACTGGAATATTTTGACCCAGAGATTTCAGAAGCCTCATAGCACCAAGCAGAGTATGCAAAGCCCAGAATGAAACCAAGATCCCCACTGGACCCTGGTCATCGATATTTGACTAAAAAGGGAATTACAAGTGTGGGGTCAAGAACTTTGGGGCCTGTGCATTCATGTCACTCATGTTACATCGCAAGAAAGAAGTGGTAGGGATTGATGGCCACAGTCACAAAATTGGACAATTCATCAACTGTATCTAATCTATGGCATAATTTGTCAAAAAACTTGTGTAGCGCTAAAAGGCTGTGACCTAATGAAAGGAAACATCTAGAAGGTCGACCTCAATGAGCTGAGATCGATGTGAGGTGACCCAAAACAACCTGCAAATAAGAGTTATATAAAGGACAATAAACCATACACACAAATATATGTGAAAACAAATATAAAAAATACAGACATAAACAAAAGCAACAAGTTTCAATGTCCACACAGATATATATATATATATATATATATATATATATATATATATATATATATATATATATATATATATATATATATATAAAATATATATATATGGGTGAAAAGTTCTTTCTCCTCAATCTCCAACTGGAGTTAATACATATGTTCAGAGTGGACTGTTAAATACACTTGTGGATTAGGGATGAGCTTCGTGTTCGAGTCGAACCCATGTTCGACTCGAACATCGGCTGTTCGACCGTCCATCGAATTGCGAACGTTATGGGCCGTTCGCGCCAAATTCGTGTGGCGCGTCACGGCCCATAATTCACTGCGGCATCGCAGTGCATTGCTGGCTGATGATTGGCCAAGCATGCACTATGACCCGCATGCTTGGCCAATCACAGCGCCGTCAGTAGAGAGAGCTGTAATTGGCCAAAGCCAGGGTGGCTTTGGCCAATTATGGCTCAGGGGATTTAGTACACGCCCCACACTATATGAGGCCGCCTGCACGGCGGCCCTGTGTAGTGTGTTCCGGTGTGCTGATAGAGAGAGAGACAGACAGTGTCATTTGATTTGAGTTAGCTAGATTAGGCTAGATCTGTTCCTGCTATTTACATTTAGTGCAGTGCGTCCTGCTCACAGTGTTCAGCTAGATCCGTTCCTGCTATTTACATTTAGTGCAGTCAGTGCGTCCTGCTCACAGTGTTCAGCTAGATCCGTTCCTGCTATTTACATTTAGTGCAGTGCGTCCTGCTCACAGTGTTCAGCTAGATCCGTTCCTGCTATTTACATTTAGTGCAGTGCGTCCTGCTCACAGTGTTCAGCTAGATCTGTTCCTGCTATTTACATTTAGTGCAGTGCGTCCTGCTCACAGTGTTCAGCTAGATCTGTTCCTGCTATTTACATTTAGTGCAGTGCGTCCTGCTCACAGTGTTCAGCTAGATCCGTTCCTGCTATTTACATTTAGTGCAGTCAGTGCGTCCTGCTCACAATGTTCAGCTAGATCCGTTCCTGCTATTTACATTTAGTGCAGTCAGTGCGTCCTGCTCACAGTGTTCAGCTAGATCCGTTCCTGCTATTTACATTTAGTGTAGTCAGTGCGTCCTGCTCACAGTGTTCAGCTAGATCTGTTCCTGCTATTTACATTTAGTGCAGTCAGTGCGTCCTGCTCACAGTGTTCAGCTAGATCCGTTCCTGCTATTTACATTTAGTGCAGTGCGTCCTGCTCACAGTGTTCAGCTAGATCTGTTCCTGCTATTTACATTTAGTGCAGTGCGTCCTGCTCACAGTGTTCAGCTAGATCTGTTCCTGCTATTTACATTTAGTGCAGTGCGTCCTGCTCACAGTGTTCAGCTAGATCTGTTCCTGCTATTTACATTTAGTGCAGTGTGTCCTGCTCACAGTGTTCAGCTAGATCCGTTCCTGCTATTTACATTTAGTGCAGTCAGTGCGTCCTGCTCACAATGTTCAGCTAGATCCGTTCCTGCTATTTACATTTAGTGCAGTCAGTGCGTCCTGCTCACAGTGTTCAGCTAGATCCGTTCCTGCTATTTACATTTAGTGTAGTCAGTGCGTCCTGCTCACAGTGTTCAGCTAGATCTGTTCCTGCTATTTACATTTAGTGCAGTCAGTGCGTCCTGCTCACAGTGTTCAGCTAGATCCGTTCCTGCTATTTACATTTAGTGCAGTGCGTCCTGCTCACAGTGTTCAGCTAGATCTGTTCCTGCTATTTACATTTAGTGCAGTGCGTCCTGCTCACAGTGTTCAGCTAGATCTGTTCCTGCTATTTACATTTAGTGCAGTGCGTCCTGCTCACAGTGTTCAGCTAGATCTGTTCCTGCTATTTACATTTAGTGCAGTGTGTCCTGCTCACAGTGTTCAGCTAGATCCGTTCCTGCTATTTACATTTAGTGCAGTGCATCCTGCTCACAGTGTTCAGCTAGATCTGTTCCTGCTATTTACATTTAGTGCAGTGCGTCCTGCTCACAGTGTTCAGCTAGATCCGTTCCTGCTATTTACATTTAGTGCAGTCAGTGCGTCCTGCTCACAGTGTTCAGCTAGATCCGTTCCTGCTATTTACATTTAGTGCAATCAGTGCGTCCTGCTCACAGTGTTCAACTAGATCTGTTCCTGCTATTTACATTTAGTGCAGTCAGTGCGTCCTGCTCACAGTGTTCAGCTAGATCCGTTCCTGCTATTTACATTTAGTGCAGTGCGTCCTGCTCACAGTGTTCAGCTAGATCTGTTCCTGCTATTTACATTTAGTGCAGTGCGTCCTGCTCACAGTGTTCAGCTAGATCCGTTCCTGCTATTTACATTTAGTGCAGTCAGTGCGTCCTGCTCACAGTGTTCAGCTAGATCCGTTCCTGCTATTTACATTTAGTGCAGTCAGTGCGTCCTGCTCACAGTGTTCAGCTAGATCTGTTCCTGCTATTTACATTTAGTGCAGTGCGTCCTGCTCATAGTGTTCAGCTAGATCCGTTCCTGCTATTTACATTTAGTGCAGTGCGTCCTGCTCACAGTGTTCAGCTAGATCTGTTCCTGCTATTTACATTTAGTGCAGTGCGTCCTGCTCACAGTGTTCAGCTAGATCCGTTCCTGCTATTTACATTTAGTGCAGTCAGTGCGTCCTGCTCACAGTGTTCAGCTAGATCCGTTCCTGCTATTTACATTTAGTGCAGTCAGTGCGTCCTGCTCACAGTGTTCAGCTAGATCCGTTCCTGCTATTTACATTTAGTGCAGTCAGTGCGTCCTGCTCACAGTGTTCAGCTAGATCCGTTCCTGCTATTTACATTTAGTGCAGTCAGTGCATCAGTGCGTCCTGCTCACAGTGTTCAGCTAGATCCGTTCCTGCTATTTACATTTAGTGCAGTGCGTCCTGCTCACAGTGTTCAGCTAGATCCGTTCCTGCTATTTACATTTAGTGCAGTCAGTGCGTCCTGCTCACAGTGTTCAGCTAGATCCGTTCCTGCTATTTACATTTAGTGCAGTGCGTCCTGCTCACAGTGTTCAGCTAGATCCGTTCCTGCTATTTACATTTAGTGCAGTGCGTCCTGCTCACAGTGTTCTGCTAGATCCGTTCCTGTTATCTTCCTACTGACAGGCAGGCTTGTCTGGTTACAGTATATAAAGCTACCTGAAGAAAATTACAGGTGTTCTATCCCAGCTTAGTGCAGCTACAGGCCATTAGTATGTCTGGAAGGCCAAGAAGGAGAGGCAGACAGTCACAAGCCAATAAGAGAGGGCAAGCAGGCTCTGTGTCTAGTGCTGGTCGTGGAGACGGTGCATCCTCATCAGCCCGTGGCCATGGGACACGCTTGGCCTTTTTTTCGGCAGCTGGCCGTGTTGAGCCGCAACATGCAGAAAACTTGGTCGAGTGGATGACCAAGCCGTCCTCATCCTCCTCATCCTCTCTCACCCATGCCCAGGGTGCTTTGTCTGGCAAAGCAGCGGCCTCTTCCCTCAGCTCAATGTCATCAGTGACTCCTTCCCTAGCTCCACCATGTCCTCCTGAGGATTCCCTCGAACTGTTTGACCACAGTGTTGGGTACATGCTCCAGGAGGATGCCCAGCTTTTGAAGGCTCTGATGATGATACTGAGCTTGATGAAGGCAGTAACATGAGCACGGACAGAGGGGGTGCCCAAGAAGGACAGCAATCTGGCAGTCATGCTCCCCCTGCTGCAGCATACTGCCAGGTTTGCTCCAGTGATGAGGAGGGAGGGGATGATGAGGTCACTGACTCAACGTGGGTGCCTGATAGGAGAGAGGAGGAGGAGGAGGAGGAGGAGGAGGCGGCACATCACCAACGAGGCAGGATGCCCTCCAGGGGCCAGCCTAAGGGCAGCACATTGACTGCATCACACCCCAAAGCTCCACATGTGCAGGGCGCTGCAGTCTCTGCGCGTTATTCAAAAAGTTCTTTGGTGTGGGCCTTTTTTGAGACGAGTGCATCAGATCGCACCGCTGCTATTTGCAACATATGTCTCAAGCGTATCTCGCGTGGCCAAAACATCTCCCGCTTGGGTACCACATGCTTGACCAGACATATGTTGACCTGCCATGCAGTTCGTTGGCAAGCATATCTAAAAGACCCACACCAAAGAACAAAGAGGATCTCTCCTTGCTCCTCATCAGCTGAGATTTCCAACCCCACTATACCTTCAGTCCTCTCTGAGACCTGCAGTGAGAGGAATGAAGGTGTAGAATTAGGTGTGTCACAGCCAAGTACTTGTGGGCAATCTGCTTTTGGTACACCGATGTCAGATTGTACCAGGCAAATTTCCCTGCCCCAGCTACTGCACCGCCGAAAGAAGTTCGCTCCCAGCCATCCACATGCCCAGCGGTTGAATGCTAGCTTGGCAAAATTGCTAGCACTTCAACTGCTGCCTTTTCAGTTGGTAGACTCTGCCCCCTTCCGTGAGTTTGTGGAATGTGCGGTTCCTCAGTGGCAGGTACCCAAACGCCACTTTTTCTCACGGAAGGTGATTCCGGCTCTCTACCGGCATGTGGAAGGCAATGTCCATGCCTCGCTGGACAGGGCGGTCAGCGGTAAGGTGCATATTACCGCTGACTCATGGTCCAGCAGGCATGGACAGGGACGTTACTTAAGTTTCACGGCGCATTGGGTGACTCTGCTGGCAGCTGGGAAGGATGCAGGACAAGGTGCAGTAGTGTTGGAGGTTGTTCCGCCACCACGCCTCCAAAATGCTGATTGTGACACACCTCTCTCCTCCACCCCCTCCTCTTCTTCTTCCTCCATGGCCTCTTCCTCGGAACCAGCGGTGCTCCGTAGGTGTTCAAGGGGCTACGCAAGTACGCAGGCCAAAAGATGCCATGCGGTGCTTGAGCTGGTGTGCTTGGGGGACAGGAGCCACACTGGGGCAGAGGTTCTGTCAGCTCTGCAGGGGCAGGTTCAGAGGTGGTTGACGCCACGCCAACTTAAGGCAGGAATGGTGGTTTGCGACAATGGCACCAACCTCCTCTCTGCCCTCCGACAGGGACAACTGACCCATGTGCCCTGTTTGGCTCACGTCCTTAACTTGGTGGTGCAGCGGTTCTTGGGCAGGTACCCGGGCTTACAGGATGTCCTGAGGCAGGCCAGGAAAGTCTGTGTGCATTTCTGCCGGTCATATAATGCCAGTGCTCGGCTGACGGACCTCCAAAAGGAGTTTAACCTGCCCAAGAACCGCCTAATCTGTGACATGCCCACCAGGTGGAACTCGACATTGGCCATGCTGCAGCGGCTGCACACGCAGCAGAGGGCCATCAATGAGTACCTGTGCGACTATGGCACCAGGACAGGGTCAGGGGACCTTGGTTTTTTTTCCCCACGCCAGTGGGCCATGATCAGGGATGCATGCACTGTCCTGTCACCATTCGAGGAGGCCACGAGGATGGTGAGCACTGACAGTGCATGCATCAGTGACACTGTCCCCCTTGTCCACCTGTTGGAGCACACGCTGCGTGGAATAATGGACAGGGCACTTGAGGTAGAACAGAGGCAGGAAGAGGAGGACTTCCTTAGCTCTCAAGGCCCCCTTTATCCAGACAGTGTTCCTGCGTGCCCGCCGATCACACAGGAAGAGGACGAGGAGGAGGAGGAGGAGGAGGAGGAAGATTGTGTCAGTATGGAGGTGGAGCCTGGCACTCAGCATCAGCAGCAGTCTTTAAGGGATCAGTCCCAAGGAACACATGGACTTGTACGTGGCTGGGAGGAGGTGGCTGCGGACGTTGTTGTCCTTAGTGACCCAGAGGACTCCGGACCGAATGCCTCAGCAAACCTACGCTGCATGGCCTCCCTGATCCTGCAAAACCTGCGTAAGGATCCTCGTATTCGTGGTATCAAGGAGAAGGACCAATACTGGCTGGCAACCCTCCTTGATCCACGTTACAAGGGTAAGGTTGCGGACCTTATCTTGCCATCGCAGAGGGAGCAGAGGATGAAACATCTTCGGGAGGCCTTGCAGAAAGGTCTGTGCAACGCGTTCCCAGAGACTGGGAGGTTACAAACTCCTGTTTCTGGACAACGTGTTGCTGAGGCTTCGGTCAGTCAAAGAAGGAGCGGTGGAGAAGGTGGCCGTCTGACCGATGCGTTCAGACAATTTTTTGGTCCGCAGCCCCAAGGTATGATCGGTTCCAGCAACCATCGCCAGCGTCTGTTTTACATGGTGCAGGAATACCTAGGGGCAAGATCAGACTTGGACACCTTTCCCACCGAAAATCCTCTGGGTTACTGGGTCTTGAGGATGGATCACTGGCCAGAGCTTGCACAGTATGCAATTGAGCTACTGGCCTGTCCTGCATCCAGCGTTCTTTCGGAACGCACATTCAGTGCTGCTGGAGGCGTGGTAACCGATCACAGGGTGCGTCTGTCCACTGACTCGGTCGATCGGCTGACCTTCATAAAAATGAATCAGTCTTGGATCACCACCAGCTACCAAGCACCTGATGCTGATGTAACTGAATAATTTTTTTCAGATCCCTTCAAAGACTGCCTATGCTGATGCTGAGTGACTATCCCTGAGTAATTATCCTCTTCCTCCTCAATCATCACGCTGATAGCTTGTAAGAACATTTTTGGTTCTGGGCGCCACCACCAGTGCCTAAGGCACAATTTTTCAGCCCCTGTTTAACAGGGGCGTGTAATTACAATTTTTGATGTAATACTTTGCAGCAGGGCTCATTCCTGCATTCCAACTAGAGTGTCTGTGAGGGGTTGCAGTGTTGTGGCACCAGCACCAGTGCCTAAGGCCCAATTTTTCTGCCCCTGTCTAACAGGGGCGTGTAATTACAATTTTTGATGCAATACTTTGCAGCAGGGCTCGTTCCTGCATTCCAACTAGAGTGCCTGTGAGGGGTTGCAGTGTTGTGGCACCAGCACCAGTGCCTAAGGCCTAATTTTTCAGCTCCTGTTCAACAGGGGCATGTAATTACAATTCTTGATCTAATATTTCACAGCAGGGCCCTGTAAGGGCTTACAGTGTTTTGGCCACAGCAACACCTAAGGCCCAAATTTCTGCTGAGTATATAGGGCAGGACCCTACTTTCAAACATCTAACTTACAAACGACTCCTACTTGCAAACGGAAGGAGACAACAGGAAGTGAGATGAAATCTACCCCTAGGAAGGGAAATTCTCTCATGTAAGAGTTAATATGGGAAAACAATTTCTCCTTTCCACTGATGCTTTCCAATCCTTGTTCCACAAAAAAACCCAAATTTTCAAAAAACATTTTTCATTGGGACAAAAAAGTGAGGTGAAATCTTCTGAAGAGGAGGAAAGACGCAAAACAAATGTCACAGGGGTGATAACCCTTCCCTATGTTTTCCAAAAAGCTTAGAAAAGATTTTTTGGCTGGAGCTAAACACGTTAAAAATGTTCAAAATTACAAACAGATTCTACTTAACAACAAACCTACAGTCCCTGTCTTGTTTGCACCGCCTGTATACTGCTGTTCAGAGTATATAGGGACCTTTCCTTATTTTAATTTGGGTGCGGGGTTCCCCTTAATATCCATACAAGACCCAAAGGGCCTGGTAATGGACTGGGGGGTACCCATGCCGTTTGTCTCACTGATTTTCATCCATATTGCCATGACCCGACATGACATTAAACCCGCAAGCAGTTTTAAATGAGATTTTTTCCTTTAAAAATGACATTTGGTGCAGGGACTGTTCTAAACATGGGAAACACGCGTCACTTTACAGGCATACTATAGACACCCCCCAGGTACGATATTTAAAGGAATATTTCACTTTTTTTTTTTACTTTAAGCATCATTAAAATCACTGCTCCCGAAAAAACGGCCGTTTTTAAAAGTTTTTTTTGCATTGATACATGTCCCCTGGGGTAGGACCCGGGTCCCCACACCCTTTTTAGGACAATACCATGCAAATTAGCCTTTAAAATGAGCACTTTTGATTTCGAACGTTCGAGTCCCATAGACGTCAATGGGGTTCTAACGTTCGTGCGAACTTGCGGTCCGTTCGTGGGTTCTGGTGCGAACCGAACCGGGGGGTGTTCGGCTCATCCCTATTGTGGATACTCCTGACAAATAGATAAGAGGTTGGGTACTCTTACCAAATAGGGTGAACACACCTACCATAGGGCAGTGCATCAAACAGGCTTGTAATGCTGGATTCCAGATGGTATATGGGTGCCAGGCTGAATTGTATCAGTGGGTCTGTGACTCCAGGCCACTCGCTAGTTGATATGCGGTTCCAGAACTAACACCTGCCAATTCATGGGACAACAGCGATGTCGCAAACACCAAGCCACCCGAGCTCTGCAGAGGAGCCGCATCCACTGCCACCACCAGCTATCCCCATTATTATGCTATATTATGGCATAATTTGCCCTTGTCCTCTATGTTGGACGCACAACAGGCCCACTAAGGGTTAGGTTCAGTGAGCATAAGTGCAACATCATTAATGGCAACGTGAACAACCCTAATACAAAAAATAAAAGGAGACACAGTACTCAGTACCATGCCATTTCAAGGAATGCCACAACGGGCACCCAGCTGGCATGCAAGTGTTCGGCATAGAAACCATTAACAAAGGGGAGAAGATTTCAGAAGCTGTGCAAGAGAGAGACATTCTGGATCTTCACTCTTGGTTCCTTGGCTCCTGATGGAATGAACGAAGACCTAGAGGTCCATGGGGTAGTTTAATGGTTGGGGTAGTTTAATGGTTGGAGTAGTCTTCTCCCAAACCCCGTCACCCTGCATGGGATGAGCTCCGCTCTGTTTAATACATATGTAGAGTTCATACCCCTTTGGTCTTTCACTATTATATGCCCTGTTGGTTTATTGCACTTAATGTATCAACTATCATATACACAGGGCTACCAGTAGCAACAATAACAATAGTAATAATAATAATAATTTCATTCTTCTTTCATCTTACTCATTTATACAGTTAATGATATCAATACTAGGATCTGGCAGGTCATAGGATGCTGTTGCGGTCACCCCACCCACATCGTATAGATGATGGCGTGCGTTCCAGCAGCCAGAAGAAGAACCTCCATGGTCCTGCTCGTTCATCATACGGTCGCAGTGCGCAGCCGCATCCCTCTGCCCCTCTGAGCACCCACATTGGGAGCAGTAACGCTGCAGAGTGCTGCACGGCTTCAAAATCGCAGGGGAACATGCACAGCTCCACTAAAGGCTCACCGTCAGGATAGCCTAGTCCCCACTTGGACATCCAGCCACAAATCATTATTTGGGAGAGAAGATGCAATTCCAACACTAACCATTGAGTAGGTCAGTAGCACTCACTTTTCATTTCAACCCCACTAAAACCCGTTACATCCAAGTATATTATATTAAATCTACTATCATACCTGGCTACTTATAGACATACCCTGTCACACAGAATCTGTCCATCATCATTACACAGTTAAGCACTATGTAGCTAAGTCCATTTTCTAGGGGCTTACTACATTATATTGCATCCATAGGTCTTCAAGAACAACGGACGACTTGATTGTTTTTTTTTTTCCTCCTTTATTTGATACGCTTGCAAGCAGTTTTTTTTTTCTCACACTTTTTAAACAGCATTTTTTTTTCTTCCTGCTAATTAAGTGGCTTGCATGTGGGTTTTGTGAACAAAAGTGGAATTTTGAACTAAAGTGGAGAGTTAATAACCAGGAGTTGTGCTTCTGCTTGCAAGTGTTGTTTTTGTTTTTGTTTTTTCCTCCTTTATTTGATATGCTTGCTAGCAGTTTTTTTTCTTCTCACACTTTTTAAACAGAATTTTTTTTTCTTCCTGCTACTTAAGGGGGGTGGTTAATTGTTCACAGGTGTATAAAAGTATCTTTAAAAACTCCCCTAGGAGCTTGCTCCCTACTGGTGGCTTGCATGTGGTTTGATGTGAGCAGGTTGCCCTTCTGAAAGCTCGCATTAGAGATCTGGAGGAGCAAGTTGCAACACTGGGCAGAAAGGACAACCTTGAAAGAGGTCCTCTGCTCGCTGAGCAGGTGGTCAGTAGGGTTGATAGGAAGATGGGTTAATGTAGTTAGAGGGAGTGGAAGGGGCTCACAGAAAAGGAAGGCCAGTCCTCTATTTGTGCATCAAAACAAATTTGCCAAGTTGGGTGAAGATGTGGAGGTGACAAACACAGAGGTGGCAGCCCTAGATGTCACTGCTACCCCTAACAGCCGGGAGAGCAACCCATCTAGTAGAGGTGGTGAGGGGAGTGCAGGTAGGCCTAGACAGTTGGTGGTTATAGGGGATTCTATAAAAAGAAGAGCCTTCAACCTCTGCAGCAATGCTGGCAGCACTCATACATCTATTTCCCAATGACAACCTCTGGATATGACGCTGAGCATATGCACTCAATTTCTTTGGTTAACCATGGCGAGGCCTGTTCTGAGTGGAAGTTGTCCTGTTAAACCGCTGTATGGTCTTGGCCACTTGTCCTGTTAAACCGCTGTATAGTCTTGGCCACCGTGCGGCAGCTCAGTTTCAGGGTCTTGGCAATCTTCCTATAGCCAAGGCCATCTTTATGTAGAGCAACAATTCTTTTTTTCAGATCCTTAGAGAGTTCTTTGCCATAAGGTGCCATGTTGAACTTCCAGTGACCAGTATGAGAGAGTGAGAGCGATAACACAAAATTTAACACACCTGCTCCCCATTCACACCTGAGACCTTGTAACGCTAATGAGTCACATGACACCGGGGAGGGAAAATGGATAATTGGGCTCAATTTGGACATTTTCACTTTGGCGTGTACTCACTTTTGTTGCCAGCGGTTTAGACATTAATGGCTGTGTTTTGAGTTATTTTGAGGGGACAGCAAATTTACACTGTTATACAAGCTGTACACACAGTACTTTACATTGTAGCAAAGTGTAATTTCTTCAGTGTTGTCACATGAAAAGATATAATAAAATGTTTACAAAAATGTGACGGATGTATTCTCTTTTGTGAGATTATATATATATATATATATATATATATATATATATATATATGTGTGTGTGTGTGTGTATTTACAGATACTATATACATATACTATATACTATGAATATACTATTCAATCAAAGAGGGCATCTGTAGTAGTTCAGCTATAGTGTCCGCAATGATGTATGTTACCAATTAATAATAATAAGAGTTCTTCTGATATATACATACCTTTTTACTAAGCTATTTATGAGGCATTTTGTTTTACTATACACATTACACATTCATATATATCTATATATATATATATATCTATATATATATCTATATATATATATATATATATATATATATATATATATATATATATATATATACATATAGATATGTATATATTTAAATGTACTTAAATGTATATATAGATATATCTATATATATATTATATATATATATATATATATATATATATATATATATATATATATATAATTTTTATTTCTATATTACATGTCTTTTTAGCATTTGCAATAGCGTCTGCAATTCTATCTATTTCTATTCGGTGTTTGTTTAAGGTAGAGTGCTATGATGTAGAAAGAATATCCCTATAGCGAAGGAGAATTCTTCTGTGAGGTTATACCACTCACCCAGTGATATACCACTCATCCAGTCCTCTATTTCTTAATATGCAGACCAAATCTGGTTTCCTAAGGCTCTGAAGAAGGGGAAAATCCTCAAAACTCTTTAGCCGAATATTCACCTTTTATCCCTTGTATGGGCATTATTTTAATATTTAATACTGTTAAATTAAGTGTTATTAATATCATTGTAATTCATCTGCATCTATGAATACGTAATATTTTCTGAATATACCATTTTGTTTCAAATAATTCAAAGGTTCGCCTATATTTGCATGCTTTTCCGTTCACCTGTTCGCCTAGTTGAGGTTGTTAACTGAGAGTAAATATATATAGAGTGACCATTGTTTCTCTTTTTTTCTTAGTAAATCAACCACAAAATTAGTTGGATGTCACCATATTTACACATATTATTTTTGTTTAAACAAATATTGATTTAGGATATAATCACTTGTTTATCAATTTAACTCTGCTTCCATACATTATTATATGTTCATTATCTATGAAGAATGATACTTACCGAAAAAATAGGTGTTCGGCTGAATGAACCTCCAGCTACAGAGTGTAATGAAATGTTTAGCAGTGGTGATGTTACCACCAAAAAATTTAACAAATTCCTCCTGGTTGTTAGAAAGCCAGCACATTTACTAACAACCAGTGACTCATTACCTCTCTTTCGTCTTTCAACATACCATCCGGTTGATGTCATTGACCATTTAGGGTCATGTCCATATAAGAGCAATGACATCACCTGGATACCCTGTCCCTTTGCTTATATTGCAGTGATAGGGACCAGAAAATGACATCCTGTGGAAGTCAAATGACAGGTTTTGACGTGTTGGCATGTGACTTTTTGTTTTTCATTCATCACATCGGCAGCAATCGGGCATCGTGATTGACATAAATCTACATGACTGGATGACATGATTGATAGATTTACAGTGGGAGGTTTTCTATTAACCACTTCAATACTGGGCACTTTAACTCTTTTCCTGCTCAGGCCAATTTTTAGCTTTCAGTGCTGTCCCATTTGAATGACAATAGCGCAGTCATGGAACCTTGTACCCAAATTTAATTTTTATCATTTTTTTCACACAAATAGAGCTTTTTTTGATGGTGTTTAATCATCCCTGGATTATTTATTTTTTTGCTAAACACACAAAAAAGGAATGAAAATTTTGAAAAAATAAATGTTTTTCTTAGTTGCTGTTATAAAAGTTTGCAAACAAGTATGGTTTTTCTCCCTCTCTGATGTGCACTGATGAGACTGAACTGATGGACACTGATAGGCTTCACTTTTGGGCACTAATGAGATGGCGCTGATGAGGCGGCACTAATATGCAGTACAGATGGACACTAATAGTCGGCACTGATGGGCACTGATGGGCACTGATAGGAGACACTAATGAGGAGGCACTGATAAGCGACACTGATAGGCTGCACTCATGGTCACTGATAGGAAGCACTGATGGGCACTGATAGGCACTGTTGGGGCTGCACTGATGATCAGGACACTGATGATTAGGGATGAGCCCTGCGGTTCTCGTTCGATTTGAACATCAGGTGTTTGTTTGTTCTAAAATGAACTGAACATTGCAATGCATTGTCGTATGATGATTGGCCAAAGCATGCACTTGACCTGCATGCTTTGGCCAATCACAGTGTGCTCTGCTGAGAGAGCTATAATTGGCCAAAGGCAGGGTACCTTTTGCCAATCATGGCTCAGGGGGACTAAGTCCACACCCCACACTATATAAGACTTACATAGCAGCCATGTATAATGTGTGGACAGAGATAGATTAAGCTAGATTAGGCAGGCAGGTTAGTTAGTGGCAGTGTATTTGATATATATATGTACACTGATAGACTAATGTATCTAGCAGCCCCACTACCTATTTATTTTTTATTTTTTAAATAACACAGTGCATTGAAGTGGTTAAGGGGAACCCTGCGCTAAAATGAAAAAAAAGGCAAGGGGTCCCTCCAAAATCCATACCAGGCCCTTACCCGAGTATGCAACCTAACAGGCCGCAGGAAAAGGGGGGGACAAGAGAGCCCCCCTCCTGAACCGTACCAGGCCACATGTCCTCAACATGGGTAGGGTGTTTTGGGGTCCCCCCAAAGTACCTTGTCCCCATGTTGATGGGAACAAGGGCCTCATCCCCACAACCCTTGCCCGGTGGTTGTGGGAGTCTATGACAGTTTTTGACAATTTCTTTATTAAAAAAAAAAGTGTCCCACTATGTCCATCCTTCTTTAATCATGGCACTGACAGACCCAAAAAATAGAAGAAAAAAAGCCAATGGCCAAGGTTGTGGGGATGAGGCCCTTGTCCCCATTATGGAGAGAGTGCTTTGGGGACCCCAAAGCACCCTCTCCATGTTGAGGGCATGTTGCCTAGTACGATTCAGGGGGGGAGTACTCTCTCGCCCCCCTTTTCCTGCAGCCTGCCAGGTTGCATGCTCAGAAAGAGTCTGATATGGATTTTAGGGGGACCCCCATGCCATTTTATTTTTAAATTCATGGTCTGGGTCTGGTATGGACTGTGGGGGGGGGGCACGCCATTTTTTTCAATAATTTTTAATGTATATTGCCAGGATCCGGCAATACATTACAGCCATAAGCAATTTGAATTGACATTTTTTCCTTTAGAAATGTCATTTTGCTGCGGTACTGTTATAAACGTGGTAAAGATTAACTACTTTACAGGCAGACTAAGGGGACCCCACAGGATGAAATTTAAAGAAATATTTCATTTTTTTGTTTCACTATAAGCATTATTAAAATGACTTCTCCTGAAAAAAACAGCCATTTTAAAAACTTTTTTTTTTCATTGATACATGTCCCCTGGGGCAGTACTAGAGTCTCCATACACTTTTTATGGCAATAACTTGCATATAAGGCTTTAAAATTAACACTTTCGATTTTTCACATTTGTGTTACATAGACTTTAATGGTGTTCGCATGTTCGCACAAATTTTTTATCTATTCGCATGTTCTAGTGCCAACCGAACCAGGGGTTGTTTGGCTCATCCCTACTGATGATCAGTGGAAAGGTTCCCTGTCACAATTGCCTGTTACCAGCTCTCCTCTCCTCATACTGTGACAGTGCGTGAGAAAAGGAATAGTGATAAACAGCAAGTTTGTTTACAAGTGATCAGCTGTGATTCGACACAGCTGACCACATGGTAAAGGGCCACTGTGGTTAGCCCTTTACCCCCATCTGGGATCAGCTGTGTCAGAAAAACCGTGATGAGCTTCTACGGGCTGCTCAGACCATGAGGGAGATCTTCTATCAGAACAACAGACTGCTCTTGTTCCCAGATTATAACTTGGAGACACAGAAGCAACGCAGATCATTCAACGTGGGCTAAAGGAATTAAGTATAGTATCCTGTTCCCGGTGAAGCTGCAGGTGGTCGATGGTGAGACGGTCCAGTTCTTTACCAATCCTTGGGATGCCACTTCGTAGCTGGAGTCACTACCACCCTTGAGATGAGTGGGTTCTGCTTCTTCCTCTTTCATCTACAATCGGGCCTTTCCCACCTTTGTTTGTGGCTCCAGGGGACCATAGCTGAGCCTTTATGCCTGATTGGTGCCCTGTATGAGCCCTGGAGGGTAGGCATCACACCCTGAGGATTGGCGGTATGCCCGTTTATATGTTCTATTAACTTTATATTCTTTTCCTTTAGTACTATGATCATGGCCATACTCGCTTCAGGGATATGCCCAGCCATGTTTACCTTACTGAACTGTTCCAGGTTTTCATGCAACAGACTTCCAAGTTTCTGCTCCTGGCTAGATCAGGTGAACTAGACTTGAATAACATATTTTTTCATTTTCAAATCTCCGTTGCTGACTTTTTTGGTTTTGTTTTTTTTTCAAGTTTTTTTTTCCTACTATATCGAATTGTTTGATGTTATGGTCTTTAATGCATACACTTCTAAGCACATGGGTGTATATGGTACTGATTTAGAAACAAAATGGTCTCCCCCCCAGATAGGTTTTGAGCTCCTTGTGGCCTGGGGTTGTGAAGTTGTACTAGTTCTCCTGTTTACTTGCTTTATTCTTACCCTCTATGGCTAAGTTTTCAGTACTTTCCTGAAATGTCCAGGGATTGAATTCACGTATTAAGTGCTCCCTTGTCTTCACATATCTTTAAAAATATACACCGCAAATATGTATTTTACAGTTACATAGTTACATAGTAGGTGAGGTTGAAAAAAGATACAAGTCCATCAAGTCCAACCTGTGTATGTGATTATATGTTAGTATTACATTGTGTATCCCTGTATGTTGTGGTCGTTCAGGTGCTTATCTAATAGTTTTTTGTTAAAAGTGGAAATGTCCTTCGCGCTATTGTGAGAAATAATGGAATGGTGACAACAAAATAGTCTAACGTGAAAAATAGTGTTCAACTTAATGTGATGATGTCTAATACAAACTGCAGCAAAATCAAAAGTGTTCACATTACACTCTAATAGGGCGTACACACGGTCGGACTTTGTTCGGACATTCCAACAACAAAATCCTAGGATTTTTTCAGACGGATGTTGGCTCAAACTTGTTTTGTCTACACACGGTCGCACAAAGTTGTCAGAAAATCCAATCGTTCTAAACGCGGTGACGTAAAACACGTACGTCGGGACTATAAACGGGGCAGTGGCCAATAGCTTTCATCTCTTTATTTATTCTGAGCATGCGTGGCACTTTGTTCGTCGGATTTGTGTACACATGATCGGAATTTCTGACAATGGATTTTGTTGTCGGAAAATGTATCTCCTGCTCTCCAACTTTGTGTGTCGGAAAATCCGATGGAAAATGTGCGATGGAGCCCACACACGGTCGGAATTTCCGACAACACGCTCCGATCGGACATTTTCCATCGGAAAATCCGACCGTGTGTATGGGGCATAATAGTTATGGAAATGAAGAGATTTTGCGCATCAAATCTATCACCTTATACTGTGAACTGTGATTGATACATATAGTGTAAAAAAGAAAACAATTACACAAAATAAATAAATAAATATGCCAGTGACTTGATATACGATAAATATCAAAATATAAAGTTCATAGTGACAAAGTGAATCAGCTTGTGTCCAATGTATGGGAAAAATACGTAGATAATATGTAGATAGTCCCATACATTGGACACATCATTACATTCATATTTAAATTTTTCTACATTAAAAATCATTTGCCATGTAGTTGCCCCATTAATTTGCTCAGATCTTTTTGCAAGGTTTCCACATCCTGCGGAGAAGTTACAGTGGAACCTCAGATTATGAGCATAATCCAGTCAAGGAGTATGCTCGTAATCCAAAGTACTCGCATATCACAGCGAGTTTTCCCATTGAAGTCAATGGAAACGAAAATAAGTTGGTCCACAGAGACAACACTCGCAAACCGAGTTAAGATTTTTAGAAATAAAGTTCTTGTTTTGCGAAACGCTCGTTAACCGCGTTACTCGCAAACCGAGGTTCCACTGTATTGAACTGCTTAGCTTAGTATCGTCCGCAAATACTGAGATTGAACTGTTTACCCCATCCTCAAGGTCATTTATCAACAAAATAAATAAGTTTGGTCCCAGCACAGAACCCTGGGGGACCCCACTACTCACCCCGACCACTCCGAGTACTCCCCATTTATCACCACCCTCTGAACTCGCCCTTGTAGTCAGTTTTCAATCCATGTAATTACCCTATTGTCCATGCCAACGGACCTTATTTTGTAAATAAAAGTTTATGGGGAACTGTGTCAAATGCTTTTGCAAAATCCAAATACACTACGTCTACGGGCCTTCCTTTATCTAGATGACAACTCACCTCCTCATAGAAAGTTAATAGATTGGTTTGACAAGAATGATTCTTCATGAATTCATGCTGATTACTGCTAATTATACCGTTTTCATTACTAAAATCTCGTATATAGTCCCTTATCATCCCCTCCAAGAGCTTGCAAACTATTGATGTTAGGCCAACTTCCTAATTCCCAGGGATGTATTTTGGGCCCTTTTTAAATATTGGTGCTACATTGGATTTTCTCCAATCAGTCAGTAGACTGTCAGTAAAAATTAGGAACAATGGTCTGGCAACTACTTGACTGAGTTCCCTAAGTACCCTCGGGTGCAAGCCAGCTGGTCCCAGTGATTTATTAATGTTAACTTTCCCAAGTCTAATTTTAATTCTGTCCTCTGTTAACTATGGAGGTGCTTCCTGTGATGCGTCATAAGGATAAACACTGCAGTTTCGGTTACTGAAGCCCCCTGATTCCCTCGTGAAGACTGAGGAGAAGAATAAATTCAATACCTTTGCCATCTCCCCATATCCCCATCCTTTGTAACCAGATGTCCTTCCTCATTCTTTATGAGGCCAATATGGTCTGTCCTCCCTTTTTTACTGTTTACATACTTAAAGAATTTCTTGGGATTTTTTTTTGCTCTCCTCCACTATGTGTCTTTCGTGTTCTATCTCAGCTGCCCTAATTGCACCTTTACAGGAGACTCACCTGGTGGGATCCCAAATCCTTGGCCTTCAAAATGCCTGGGTGACCTGTCATTATCATGCTACCAACTCTAGGGGGGTGAGCATACTGGTCCACAGATCCCTTCCCTTCCAACTTCTAAATGTCAGGATAAATCCGGGGCGGAAGATAAATAATTATGCATGTAACTATTGCCGCTACCGAATATGTACTGGTGGAACTTTATCTACAGCCACCTGCTATTTCCCTCTTATATAGTATAATGCAGCATATAACGCAATATGAAACACAGAATTTTCTCATATTGGGGGATTTTAATTTGTCTCAGTGTTCGGACCTGGACAGACTTCACCCGTCGGCTAGATGGTCACCATATCTTCTACAGTGGGCAACCACCTTTGAGTTAATTGATGCTTGGCATCACTATAATTCCTCAGACAAAGAGTACACTTGTCATTCATCTATGTTTTGGACCCTCTCCCATATAGACTTGGCATTCATTACTCAGACCTTGCTCCAGAGAGTGATGAAAGTGCAGATCCTTTCTAGGGGTATTTCAGATCATGCCCCTCTCATGATTACTATGCTCTTGGGGTCCCCTGTTCGACGGACTCTGTGGAGACTGTCTGGGCACTGGATAGCAGACCCAAATGTACAGGAGGACATGCCAGAGGTGTTATGTAATCACTGGTTGGAAAATGCAGATATATTTGACCCTTTGATGGTATGGGATGCTTTCAAGGGGTGGCTTAGAGGGGAATATATCTCCCGCATTGATAAAGGCAAGAGGCAGTCTGTGCGATCTCTGGAGGAACTGGAAAGAGATCTATGCAGTAAGGAGGCTAGCTATGTTGCTGATCCTACTTCCCTGAACTATGAGTCCTGGTAGTATGCAATTAAAGGGGTAGCATTACATAGAATTGATATGACTAAGAAATCTATGCTCAGTGCGGCCCAATGTGTCTTTGAACATGGCGACAGAAATAATAAGATGTTGGCGTGGTTGTCCCGAGGGAAATTTTCGACTAATCATATTGGTAGAACCTGGGATGAGAGGGGGGCTCCCCTTACAGGCCCTGATGAGATTAATAATAGATTATTGCAATACTATAGTTCCTTGTACTCTAATAGGGTGGATTATGAGGTTTCGGATCTTCAGACATATTTAGATGGGGTGACCTTTCCTACCTTATCCCATGAGACTAGTGTCAGGCTAGACCAAGATATTTCTCTGGAAGAGGTACAGATCGCTATGGCCCAATTAGAGCCCGGTAAGACTGCTGGAGCGGATGGAATTCCAGTCAAATTCTACTCCACTTATCAGGAACTTCTTGCTCCCAGGCTCACTAAATTGTTTGCCCAGATCTCCCAACTGGGGTCTCTGCCGGAGTCTATGTCAGAGGCGGTAAATGTGTTGGTGCCTAAACTGGGTAAGGACCCTGAGAAATGTGCGTCGTACAGGCCGACCTCTTTAATTAATGTTGATGCGAAGATACTAACCAAAATCCTTGCAAACCGGTTGTCACGGGTCCTGGATGAGCTCACCCACATTGACCAGATGGGGTTTATGCCAGGTAAGGGCACCGATATTAATTTGAGATGCCTCTTCCTTAACTTGTCCGTTGCCCATGGCAACGGGGGCATCAGAGTCATTGCTTCTTTGAAAGCTGAAAAGGCATTTGATTCCATTGAGTGGGGCTACCTTTGGGAGATAATGGGCAGATATGGCTTTGGTCCTCAATTCCTAAATTGGCTGAATCTGCTTTACCAAGCTCCTAAGCTTGTATATGTTCTAATAGTAGGGATTGAAAAAATGTTTCTTTGCAGCGAGGTCCACGCCAGGGGTGCCCCTTCTCCTCTTCTCTATTTGCCCAAGGTTTGGAACCACTGGCCATCTTGACTTGGGCCTCCCATCTGGTGGAGGGGTTGAGGGTCGGTACATTAGAGGAAAAGATGTCACTATATGTGGATGACAGCCTATTATATTTGTATGATGCGGATTCCTCCTTGCGAGTGTCAGGGCTGGGCTCAGCCCTTCCTTCTCTGAGCTGGCTGCTCAGCTGTCGGCTAATTGCCAGCTCCCAAACTCCCATCTCTCTCCACAGTTACTCAGCTGTTGATGATATCCTGCTTGTCAGTCCTGCCTACTTAAGCTGTCCAGTCCAGAGGTGCTCTGCCTTTGCCTTGGTTCTTCAATGAGTTTGGGCGCTACTCGGGAGTCCGTACATACTGGTCAAAATCTATACTTTTTTCTCTAGACCCTTTGTCACGAGTTACTGCAGCAAATACTCCCTTATTATGGGTGGATAATTTCAAATATTCAGGTATCTAGATACAGTGTGACCCTAACAAATTTTATGACCTAAATGTCCATCCCGTGCTGGTGCAGTTGCAGGCTAGGTGTTCCTCCTGGGGGACTCTTCCACTAAACTTACTGGGGCATATTAATCTTATAAAAATGGTATTCCTCCCTAAATTCAACTATCAGTTTAGAAATTCCCCTGTATGGATTCCAGATTTGTTTTTCCAGGAATTAGACTGATGCATTGGAACCTTTATATGGGGTGGATTTTCTCCGTGCCTGGCAAGCTCTACCTTGTGTCTGCCTGTACAATGCAGAGGATTGGCGTTGCCTAGCTTCCTTGTATACTATCGGGCAGCTATATTGGTCTCTGTCTGCTGGTGGTTCTTCCGCTCAAGAGCCAACGCAGCTGTATGCTTGGAAGCGGCCCTGTTGGGCTCTCTCAATGACCTTGGGAACTTGGTGTAGCAGGGCTTCAGGGCTTATGCTGGCCTTCCACATCCGATTAGGATGATTTTCCAAGTGTGGGTTGTCACTAGGAAGAGATTTTGTAGACAAAATTGTTGGTCACTGTGTCAGCCATTATGGGGAAACCCTAATTTTCCACACATTTTCGGTCCATCCCGGACCCTCAGGCCTGGGTGAAATGTGGTGTAAGGGTCCTTCGGGACATTATACCATCAGGGACATTACTCTAATTCAGGGACCTCTCGATTCAATTTAATTTGCCTAGATGGATGCATTTTAGTAATTATCAGCTGGGCCATGCTGCCCGGGCTTATTGGCAAAGCCATGAACCCCATTGAGGAGCTTTTGGCTCAGCAGTCATTAACCAAGCCTCTCTCTTCCCTCTATCTGTCGCTACTCAGCTTGGACTCACCTAAGGTGGAGAGGCTCTATCAGCCTTGGAAAGTGGATATCCCCTTAATAGAGAGAGAGCATTGGGAGGATTGTTTTGAGGACATCTCTAGGCTAGTTATTTCCTCCAGAGATAAATTAGTACAAACCAAATTCCTACATAGAGTTTATTACACCCCACAGAGATTGCACAGACTTTATCCCCAGAGGGACCCCATATGTGAGAAAAGAGAAACAGGGGTGCACCAGCCTTGTGCATTAACTTTTAAAATATTTATTGAATAAAAATGGTAAAAAGAAACAACTCACAAGCAATTGGTAGAGGAGGCACAACGTGAAAGTGCACCGACAAATAGCATGCGACTTAGGATGAGTGATACCTTCCAAAGGTCGTGGAGGAACGCACAGGCATCACAATCAGCTAACACATTTCGAAGGGACCATCCCTTCTTCATCAGAGCTATGCAGTGAACTCTCATTCAGCAGTCCCTATTTATATGTGCCTGAGTGTCAGTGGAACAAGGATGGGATATGGGGCTCCTCCCCCTCAAAATATCCCTCCCTCTTGTGCCCTCCAATCATACGGGCAAAACTCCAAATAATATACACAGAATAGTTTGTATATATATAAAAACAAATATATAATAAAAGTATAATAGAGGCAAGCTGAGCCATTGATAATGAATCGTGGCGTGCTATGCACACAGAATGCAGAATGATAATAGCATGAAGTGTATCAAACATACCAGATACAAACCATAGTGAACAGTAGTAACCATGGTGGATGGGGAACCCTGACTCCAAAAACCACCAGTCGCATCAAAGAATATAGAAGAGTATAAGAATATAAAAATATATAAAAAAGTGTGTAAATACCTACAGTATTAACTCAGGGGGTCAGTGCATGTGGAGCGCCTCCGCATCGAGTGCACAGAGGGCCGGTAGCAACAGCGTGGCAATGTCGAAGTGGAACACACGCCGATGTGTTTGCGTTCCAAGCTGGAGAAGGGGGCGGGATCCACATCGCCCCTTCCGCATCTCACACAGCCCGCTGACGACATGAGCGGCGAAAGACAGCCCGGCGGCATGCAGCTGGGGGCGGGACCAGAATGTTAAAGGCCGTCCGCGGAACGCAAATGCAAAAAAAAAGTGTGTTCCACTTCGACATTGCCACGCTGTTGCTACCGGCCCTCTGTGCACTCGATGCGGAGGCGCTCCACATGCACTGACCCCCTGAGTTAATACTGTACTCAGGCACATATAAATAGGGACTGCTGAAGCAGAGTTCACTGCATAGCTCTGATGAAGAAGGGATGGTCCCCTCGAAACGCGTTAGCTGATTGTGATGCCTGTGCGTTCCTCCACGACCTTTAGAAGGTATCGCTCATCCTAAGTCGCATGCTGTTTTTCGGTGCTCTTTCACTTTGTGCCTCCTCTACCAATTGCTTGTGAGTTGTTTCTTTTTACCATTTTTATTTAATAAATATTTTAAAAGTTAATGCACAATGCTGGTGCGCCCCTGTTTCTCTTTTCTCTCGGTTTCTACTAGGATCTCCCATCCTTTTTTGCTATTTCACTGGACCCCATATGTTCTGGAGCTGTCCTGAGGAGGAGCAGTTCTGGGCAACAGTTTTTTAAGCTATTAACAGGTGTCTTCAGCTATCCCTAGAGCTGTCTCCCGAACTGGCTCTGCTAAGTATACAGGAGGATGAACAGATGCCTCGCAACACTAAACTCTTGATTTCTTATCTTATGTATTATGCTAAGAAAGCTATTTTGCTCAAGTGGAATACCGCCTCTCCCCCAACATTGGTCTTTTGGGTAAACTCTGTTAGCCACTAGCCGACCAGCCGTTGCAGTTATACTGCGGCAAGTTGGCACAGCTGCGCAAATCGCCATAGCTGTACGTCGCTCCTTTAAGACATCACAGCAGGTGCGCACGCCACCACGTGTTCCCGGAGCCGATGCGCATGCCCAGTGGGCGCGATGACCACTGAGCAACCACTATCGCTCGTGACAAAGCGAGAACCGGGATTGTGTGTGTACACACACAGATCCTAGTTCTCTCAGGGGAGAGGAGACAGATCGTGTGTTCATACAAAGTATGAACACCAATCGGTCTCCTCCCCTGGTCAGTCCCATCCCCTCTACAGTTAGAACACACCTAGGGAACACAGTTAACCCCTTGATTGCCCTCTAGTGTTAACTCCTTCCCTGCCAATGACATTTATACAGTAATCAGTGGCTATTTTTAGTTCTGATTGCTGTATAAATGTCAATGGTCCCAAAATAGTGTCAAAAGTGTCCAATCTGTCCATTGCAATGTCGCAGTCCTGATAAAAATCGCAGGTCGTTGCCATTACTAGTAAAAAAAAAAATAATAATAAAAATGACATAAATCTATCCCCTATTTTGCACTATAACTTTTGCCCAAACCAATCAATATACACCTATTACCTTTTTTTAACCAAAAATATGTAGAAGAATACATATCAGCCTAAACTGAGGATTTTTAAATTTTTTATAAATTGGGATGTTCATTGTTTATTATAGTAAAAAGTACAAAATATTGTGTTTTTTACAAAATTGGCACTCTTTTTTTTGTTTATAGTGCAAAAAAAAAAACTGCAGAGGTGATCAAATGATCAAAAGGTGACCAAACCACCAAAAGAAAGTGCTATTTGTGGGGAAAAAAGGACATTTTATTTTTTTTGGGTACATCGTCACACGACCAAGCAATTGCCAGTTAAAGCAACGCAATGCCATATCGCAAAAAATGGCCTGGTTAGGAAGGGGGCAAATCCTTCCGTGGCCGAAGTGGTTAATAGTGCCTTACCACTATATAAACTGACCTATTTAAACAGGAACTGTCCCACTAAGTTTGACAGAATCTGGCACCATGGACAGTGTGAGTAGCTTATTTACCCCATATTATTAAAATGGAATGCACCCCAGCTTTTTTTTTTTTTATTAGTTTTTTTTTTACCAAAAGGTTCTGTTTGATATTCTAGGATAAACAATTGTTATATTTTCCAGTCGAATATTGTTAGCCTTAGAATCAAGGAAGCAGTGTACATGCTATAGCTGTACTCGTTGCTTGTCTATACTTAATCTGTATACACAATTTTGCTTTTATTATGTACCATCTACTATCTCATTGGCTGTCTACCATATTTGTTCTTTTCTTCAAAATAAAACAAAATTATTGACTGTGAAAAAACAACTGACAAGTGTAAGTGTAAGTGATTTTAAGTACACCTTTTAATACTTTTTGGATAGGTGACTATTTCTGATGGAATGAGCAGGCAAATTTCTGCAATAAATATAAACACAGAATCTTTGCATAACCATAATGTAACTAGTGTACAAATTTGCTGCAAATAATCTCACCCTTATCATGTATATATATATTATATATGAGAGATCATAAATGAGATACAAAGGGGATAATTTTGAGGCAGAGATCAGCTCTATTTCAGCCACAAATATTACCTGGAACTGCATTGTTTCCGATACAGGTTGTAACCCTTTTTTTTAGTTTAGGCGGATGGCTTTTAAATTGGAAAACCAACCTTTTTGAGAAAATACATTCTTGGTACATAAAATAATATAAGCCAACATGGCCAAATCAGTAATATATACATGAGCACATTAAGTCATCTACCTGATATAGGATAACATATCCATCGGACATGAAGCCGGTACATAATAGAGAAGAAGGGGAAAAAAAAAGGGGAAGAGGAGAGAAGAAGATAAGAGATGAACATGACAACATTTCAATACATGTTTCACCATCCTCCAACCATCTGTTCCAGACCTGCTCGTATTTAAGCGGGCATCCTCTATGTACATAAATCAGCTTCTTATATGGGAGAGTGTCATTGATTTCTTTTTTTCAACACTGGATTGTAGGGGGTAGGGCCTGCATCCAATTACGTGCAACCGCTTTTCTCGCCAAAAATAGCGTTTCATGTAAAAAGGTACAGAGGGGTTTGTCAGCATCTAAGTCAGGTAGCAGACCAAGTAGAGACATCTTAGGATCTACTGTAGCCGGGGAGCCCATTTGATCGTGCAGGAAGCGTATTACTTGTATCCAATACGCTTGAATAGTTGGGCAGGACCATATAAGGTGATAGAAGGTGCCCGGGGTGTAGTCGCATAGTCGGCATCCTGGATTATACATGGGTTTGAAGCGCACTAACCTCTGAGGAGTCAGATATGTCCTATGTATAATATATAACTGTGTTAGGCGGTCCGACAGTTTAGGGGAAACTTTTTTCACGTCTTCCAAGATCTCATCCCAATCCTCATCCTCAATCAGTCCGACGTCCGCCTCCCATCTAGTCTTAGCACTATAGGCCAAAGCTACGGAGTTGGGAAGACGGATGGCAGAGTAGAGAGTAGAGATTAGTTTGGCTGGCTCGGCACCTGTAATCGTGTCAACTATGGAGGGGACTATAAAGGATGGGTTAGAACCAGCAAACTGAGTGTGTATAGCATGGCGGAGTTGTAAGTACCTGAAAAGGAGGTGATTGGGAAGTGAGAATTCGTCTTTTAGTGTTTGGAATGTTTTAAGTCCCGTGGTGGTCATGATCTGGTGTATATACAAGAATCCATTGCGTATCCAAACCTCGGGGTCTGGGATAGACAACAGCTCAGGCAGGCATGTGTTGAACCAAAGGGGGGGTGTGGGAATGAATCAGCGGAGTTCCGAGTTTTTGTAGTGCCAACCGCCACACCCTCCGATGATGTGTCATGCCTGCTTTGTATTGGGGGGTATGTCCTGTCGATGGAGCCCTTAGGACTGACTGAAGTGGGGTATGAGCAGGGTTATTAGGGTGTTCACAGATTAGTAGCTGGTATCTTGGTAGCTCGTTCTTGTCAAAATGATAGAAGTGGGATAATTGGGAGGCAAGATAATAGTCCTGAAAATCTGGAAGAGCAACTCCTCCCAATGTCACTGGGTTCTTAAGTATTTTCCAGGATAATTTATGTCTGCTGTGTCCCCATATAAACAAATTAAGAATAGATTCAATTGTCTTGAAACATTTTTGTGGTATATACAGGGAAGCATGCCACACCAGATAGAGTATTTTTGGGAGAAGTATCATTTTGACTAGACTGATGTGTCCCATGAAACTCAGGGGTAGTCGAGCCCAATTTTGTGTCTTAGTCTTGATCAGAGTGTACAAGGGTTCAATATTCAGGAGTGTGTAATATGTAAGCGATCTAGCAACCTGCACACCGAGGTACTTAATTACAGAGACCCTGGGGAGCGTCGGGGGGGTGTGAGTGCGGGGGGGGGAAATGGTCAATCGGAAGGATCTGGGATTTAGACCAATTTATGCTTAGGCCCGAGTGATTACCAATATGCTCTATGGAGTGGAGGGCTGCTACGAGGGAGGGACCCGAGTCGGCCAAGTAGAGGAGCGTATCATCTGCATACATCCCAATCTTTTATTCCAGATTCCCTATCCTAAAGCCTTGAATATTGGTGTCCGCACGAACCATAATGGCCAACGGCTCCACAGCCAATGCATACAGCATGGGGGAAAGGGGGCAGCCTTGTCGGGTCCCTCTCTCCAGTGGGATTTGATCGGAGAGCCAGCCATTTACAAACACCTTAGCCTTCGGGGATTGATACAGGAGCTGGACCCAGCGGACAAAGTTGGGGCCAAGTCCAAATCTTGAGAGGCACTCCCATAGGTAGTTCCACTCCACGGAATCGAAGGCCTTGGCGGCGTCCAGAGCCACCATGACCCTTGAGCCTACTTCATCGTGGGACCCCTGAATATTCATAAATAGACGGCGAATATTCATAGCAGTGTTCTTCCCCGGCATAAAGCCTGTCTGATCAGGGTGGATCAGGGAAAGAATGACCTGGTTAAGGCGGGAGGCCAGAATCTTGGCAAGTATTTTTATGTCTACCTGTAGTAAGGTGATGGGTCTAAAAGACTCTGGGTATTTGGGGTCCTTACCAGGCTTAGGGATTAACACAATTTGAGCTTCTCTCATAGAGGGGGGTAGGATTCCCGTGTCAAATATGGATTTGTATAGATCATGAAGTTTAGGGAATAAAATTTCAGAGTAGGTGGCATAAAATTCAAGTGGTAGGCCGTCTGAACCTGGAGCCTTAGATGTAGCCAGACAGGAGATGGCCTCAGAGATATCTTCCTTAGTAATGGGAGCTTCTAAAAGTTCACGTTGGGCATCAGTCAATCTAGGGAATTTAATTCTCGTTAAATAGTCTTTGGTGTCTTGGGGAGTGTGAGTGACCCGGGAGGTGTAAAGCGCATGGTAGAATCTTGCAGATTCCTCCGCTACTTGTTGCGGATCAGTGACGTCATTCCCCTGGGGGTCAGTCAACGACACCACCACCGGGGGACGCAAATCTAAGTGAGCAAGATAAGCAAGGAGTTTGCCCGATCTTTCTCTGTACTCAAATACCCTTTGCCTACAGAAAAAGATGCGTTGCTTGGCCTTCTCAATATGTAGTTGGGAGACCTGTCGCGTCTGGATCTTGAGATTGTTGGCAGCGCTAGGCGAGGGGTCCCAGTGGAATGCCCCCTCCAGCACCTGTAGGTGTTCTGTAGCCTGTTGGACAATAAGTTTCGATGATCGCTTAAGTCTTTTAATACGTGTGGAGAGCAGGGAGCGGGCGTGGAGCTTAAACGTCTTCCACACTATATCAGGTGTGGCTGACCCCCTGTTGGCTGTAAAATAGTATTGCAATTCCGTGGGGATGTCATCCTGGTCCTGCAGGGCAGTCAGCCAAAATGGGTTTAACCGCCAAGGAGAAGCAGGGGAGGCCTTGAGGAGCTGAATCATAATCCAATAAGGGGCGTGATCTGAGAGTATTCGCGGAGCAAAGCCCGCGTCTCCCAGTTTAGGTGTCAGGGTCTTTGAAATTATAATAAATTTGATTCGTGACATTGTGTTATGACTGGCTGAGAAACATGAAAAGACTTTAGAGTGTGGGTGTTTGTGGCACCAAGTGTCAACAAGAGCAAAATCAGTCAGTATCCGGTGTAGTCTGGTATGGGCCGGTGGGTCTAGGGGGAGGTCCGGTGTGCCCATTCGGTCTAGAGTGGGAATGAGGGTCATATTAAAGTCCCCCATCCACACCGCCGGTACAGAGGTGTATTGTGCCATAAAGGCAAGGCCCTCCTTAATCACAAGTGAGTTGTATGGGGGGGGGGATGTAGCAGGCTAGAATCAGAATAGGGGATCCATTAATAGCGGCATGTATAAATACATATCTGCCCTGCTGGTCCGTCTGGAGTAGTATTAGCTCAAACAGAACCCTTTTAGCAATCAGGACCGATACACCTCTGGAATAAGAAGTGTGGGTGGCGTGATATGCCCAACCAATCCAGGGTTTTTTAAGAGAGGATTTCAAGGGGCCCATGACGTGGGTCTCAACTAGGGTGATGATATCGGCATGTTGGGACTTAAGGAATGTCAGGGCGGCTGTGCATTTAATCTTATTGCCCAAGCCTCTAACATTCCATGTGAGGAACTTCAGAGAACTCATGGCGGGAAAAGGGTATAGATAATGAACCGCGGCTGCACCAGGACCGGCAGAGCAGACATAGCCACATCAGATAACATAAAACATAATGATAACCAGTAACGACAGTGCATGTATGATAATAACATAGTACCTTTAGCGTAAACAAACAGTTGCAAACATGGTGGTGTGAGAAAAATAACAACCACAACATTTTCCCTCCCTCCCAGTCCAGTGCCACCCAAACTTGGCACAGACATAATATCCCATAACCAGGTATCAACAGGGGACATCCAACGTATAGGACCCGTTGGAGGCCAGGGACTTAATTTCAGAGGAGCATAGATACCCATAAGAAAAGGAAAAAAAACAAAGGGGAAAAAAAACAGTCAAACCAACAGGAAATGAAAAAAATCACAAAAACACTAGGGGGGTGACTTCTTCTCTGAGAAGTGCATGGGGTGTAGGGGCCACAAAAATGTAGCACCATTACAGTTGTGCAGGGGGGGGGCTCCGCATGCCATCAGGGTGGTAGATAAAGTAAAGTAACAGAGTCATGAATGACGATTGATTTGTTATTCTCTAAAGGCATCTCACAGGTAAGGGGAAATCGGGGAACATGAGTCAATGAGGTCACTTGGAGACAGTAGGTACACTGTCAGATCCAGTATAGGGCTGGAAAGGATTTGCAAGTCCACCCTCCAGTTCCAGCAAAGGATATGTACGTGCAAGGTGCCCACTGAGAGGCTCAGTAGTAAAGCAGTGGATGATATTGCTGGCACCGGGGGGAGTAGGGGGAGAAAAAAGGGTAAAGTACTCACAGCTTAACGGCTCAGTGATACATTCAGTCTCGGTGATCCCTCTGGTCAATCCAAGCGGATGCTATTTCAGCGTCTTCAAAAAAGTGGGTTCGGCCGTCACACTCGACACAAAGCTTTGCAGGGTACAGCATAGCGTATTTAAGGTGCAGTACTCGGAGGCGTCGTTTAACATCCTGAAACTTGGATCTTTGTCGTTGTATCTTCGTTGGAAAAGTCCGGAAATACGACCACACTAGTGTTGGTATAGGGAATATTCTCCTTCTCTCTGGTCAGGCAGAGGATCTTGTCGCGGTCCCTGAAGTTGAGAAACTTCGCTATCAGGGTACGCGGTGGAGCCCCCGAAGGAGGAGGACGAGCAGGGATTCGATGAGCCCTTTCCACCGCAAACATTACCGAGAATGCATCTCTGCCAAAGTTGGATGTCAGGAGGTTTTCAAGAAAACTTGCCGCGTCGCTGCCCTCAGCAGTCTCAGGAAGGCCGATAAATCGGAGATTACATCTCCGGAGGTGATTCTCCTTGTCATCCTGTTTTGCACTGATCTGCTGAAGCTGCCGGCGCACCTCGTCAGTAGTAGTGATGAGCCGAACACCCCCCTGTTCGGTTCACACCAGAACATGCGAACAGGAAAAAAGTTTGTTCGAACACGCGAACACTGTTAAAGTCTATGGAACACGAACATGAATAATCAAAAGTGCTAATTTTAAAGGCTTATATGCAAGTTATTGTCATAAAAAGTGTTTGGGGACCCGGGTTCTGCCCCAGGGGACATGTATCAATGCAAAAAAAAGTTTTAAAAATGGACGTTTTTTCAGGAGCAGGGATTTTAATAATGCTTAAAGCCAAACAATAAAAGTGTAATATCCCTTTAAATTTTGTAGCTGGGGGGTGTCTATAGTATGCCTGTAAAGGGGCGCATGTTTCCCCGTGCTTAGAACAGTCTGACAGCAAAATGACATTTTGAAGGAAAAAACCCATTTAAAACTACTCGCGGCTATTGCATTGCCGGTCCGACAATACACATAGAAGTTCATTGATAAAAACGGCATGGGAATTCCCCACAGGGGAACCCCAAACCAAAATTTAAAAAAAAATTACATGGGGGTCCCCCTAAATTCCATACCAGGCCCTTCAGGTCTGGTACGGATTTTAAGGGGAACCCCGCGCCAAAAAAAACAAACGGTGTGGGGTCCCCCCAAAAATCCATACCAGACCCTTTTCCGAGCACGCAACCTGGCAGGCCGCAGGAAAAGAGGGGGGATGAGAGAGCGCCCCCCCTCCTGAACCGTACCAGGCCACATGCCCTCAACATTGGGAGGGTGCTTTGGGGTAGCCCCCCAAAGCACCTTGTCCCCATGTTGATGAGGACAAGGGCCTCATCCCCACAACCCTGGCCGGTGGTTGTGGGGGTCTGCGGGCGGGGGGCTTATTGGAATCTGGAAGCCCCCTTTAACAAGGGGACCCCCAGATCCCGGCCCTCCCCCCTGTGTGAAATGGTAAGGGGGTACTTACCCCTACCATTTCACTAAAAAACTGTCAAAAATGTTAAAAATGACAAGAGACAGTTTTTGACAATTCCTTTATTTAAATGCTTCTTCTTTCTTCTATCTTCCTTCATCTTCTTCTTCTGGTTCTTCTGGCTCTTCTGGTTCTTCCTCCGGCGTTCTCGTCCAGCATCTCCTCAGCGGCGCCTTCTATCTTCTTCTCCTCGGGCCACTCCACACCCATGGCATGGGGGGAGGCTCCCGCTCTTCTCTTCATCTTCTTCATCTTCTTCTCTTCTTCTTTTCTTCTTTTCTTCTCTTCTTCTCTTCTTCTCTTCTTCATTTTCTTCTCCGGGCCACTCCGCATCCATGCTGGCATGGAGGGAGGCTCCCGCTGTGTGACGGCGTCTCCTCGTCTGACGGTTCTTAAATAACGGGGGGCGGGGCCACCCGGTGACCCCGCCCCCCCTCTGACGTACGGTGACTTGACGGGACTTCCCTGTGACGTCACGGGGAATGCTACAGGGAAGTCCCGTCAAGTCACCGTGTGTCAGAGGGGGCGGGGTCACCGGGTGGCCCCGCCCCCATTATTTAAGAACCGTCAGACGAGGAGACGCCGTCACACAGCGGGAGCCTCCCTCCATGCCAGCATGGATGCGGAGCAGCCCGGAGAAGAAAATGAAGAAGAGAAGAAGAGAAGAAAAGAAGAAGAGAAGAAGATGAAGAAGAAGATGAAGAGAAGAGTGGGAGCCTCCCCACATGCCACGGGTGCGGAGCGGCCCGAGGAGAAGAAGATAGAAGACGCCGTGGAGGAGATGCTGGACGAGAACGCCGGAGGAAGAACCAGAAGGGCCAGAAGAACCAGAAGAAGAATAAGAAGATGAAGGAAGATAGAAGAAAGAAGAAGCATTTAAATAAAGGAATTGTCAAAAACTGTCTCTTGTCATTTTTAATATTTTTGACAGTTTTTTAGTGAAATGGTAGGGGTAAGTACCCCCTTACTATTTCACACAGGGGGGGGGGATCTGGGGGTCCCCACACCGTTTTTTTTTTTTTTTTTTAGCGCGGGGTTCCCCTTAAAATCCATACCAGACCTGAAGGGTCTGGTATGGAATTTAGGGGGACCCCCACATCATTTTTTTTAAATTTTGGCCAGGGTTCCTCTTAATACCCATACCAGACCTGAAGGGCCTGGTATGGAATTTAGGGGGACCCCCACGTCATTTTTTTAAAAAATTTTGGTTCAAGGGTTCCCCTGTGGGGAATTCCCATGCTGTTTTTATCAATGAACTTCTATGTGTATTGTCGGACGGCAATGCAATAGCCGCGAGTAGTTTTAAATGGGTTTTTTCCTTCGAAATGTCATTTTGCTGTCAGACTGTTCTAAGCACGGGAAACATGCGCCCCTTTACAGACATACTATAGAAATCCCCCAGCTACGAAATTTAAAGGGATATTACACTTTTATTGTTTGACTTTAAGCATTATTAAAATCACTGCTCCAAAAAAAAACGGCCGTTTTTAAAACTTTTTTTGCATTGATCCATGTCCCCTGTGGCAGGACCCAGGTCCCCAAACACTTTTTATGACAATAACTTGCATATAAGCCTTTAAAATTAGCACTTTTGATTTCTCCAATAGACTTTTAAAGGTTGTTCCACGGCATTCGAATTTGCCGCGAACACCCCAAATTGTTCGCTGTTGGGCGAACTTGCGAACAGCCAATGATCGAGTCGAAAATGAGTTCGACTCGAAGCTCATCCCTAGTCAGTAGTATGTTGCAGGGGGTGCAATATATCTTCCGCTCTACTAATACGGGTCTCTGTCTCTGCCACGCGGTCCCGCAGGGCAGAGAGGTCTTGTCGGATAAGAGACACATCGATTTTGACTTCCTCGATTTTGGTGGTGAGCGTTTTCTGGCATAGGGCAATAGCATCTAGTACTTTGTTTGTGGCCACCGTAAAATGTTCCGTGGCCGGAGAGGGACTGGCACCATCTTTGGCCTGTTGGTCTTCTTCAAGGCGACAGTACTTGGCAAGCTTGTCAGTAGCCTCGGAAGCCTTTTTCGGTGGAGACAGTGCAGAGGTGGTCGGGGGAATCTCAGGGTGTACTAATATGGCCGCTGCTTTCAGGGCTGAGTCCTTGGTGATCCCCACTCTTCGCATTTTTAGAGCGGCACAATAGGGACTATAGATTGCGACCAGAGGAGTGTGGGAGCAGGTGGGTATAGCAAGGAGAAATCGGAATCAGGGAAATTAGGTAGACTAGTATTGCTTGCACTACTACGGGTGAAGCAAGATGGCCACCGGCCCGAGGACCAGGCCCGAAGTCGCTTACCGTCTCGCTGGCTATCACTGACAGAGAAGATACTGCACCATCTGCAGACTAAGCCCCAGTGGTCGAGGGAAGCAAAGATCATTCTCCGGGGAGCCGGGCAGGCCAGGGGATCCTATAAGGCCGTCTCTGGGTGTAGCAAGATGGCCGCCGCTCCAGAGACCAGGTCGGGGCCTTAGACCTTCCAACCAGCTGCTACAGGGTGTAGAGATGCTGTGGCAGTGCCCACAGGTAATCTGGTGGCCAAGGCAGGTAACCAGGAGTCTCTGGGGAGCAAGATGTGGCAAGAAAATGTGTAGGAGCCGCCGCCGGGTGCAGCAAGATGGCCTCCGCTCCAAGGACTAGGCGAAGCCGCGGTCTATCCTACAGGCAGTCCCGGGGCGGAGAGATCCGGCGATCGCAGCCACGGATGGTGCTCCAGAAGGCTGGATAACTTCAATGGCCAGTCAGGGGACAAAGCAGGCTTGCTGAGTACTGTATATCAGGTGAGATCGTCAGGATTAGAGCAGGATGATGTTGCAGGAGTATGGGCAAGCGGAGCTCTCAATGCACACGTCCTACCCCATCGCTCTCCAGGCCACACCCCAGGTTGTAACCCTTTTACTGCCACCGATGTATGTAGAAGGTCAGTGCGAGCAAGAAGGAGGGTTTACAGACACTCTTGGTGGCTATAGCCACTGGGAATGTCTGTAAATCTGACAAGCTGACTGTTGGCTGTCAGATGGAATTATTTTGGTGGCTCTGGCTGCTCCCCATGCATGTGCCATTGCCATGTTTCCCAGGCTCCACATGTCCATTCATGCATCCTGGACCAGCATGGTAATTGTCACCGGTTAGAAGGGAGGGAGACCAGTAAACATCAATTTTGTTATGGACATGGAAATAATATGTAAAATGTCACATACCGGTCCTTGTGTCACTTTTACTGACCTGGAAGCAGTGTGTAAAATGTCATGTATGGGTCCCTATGTCACTTTCCCCAGCCAGTATGGTGGGGTAAGAAATGAATGCAGTGTAATCTGCACTGCATTCATATTATTTAAGGACAAGTGAGACATTAGGGGTCTTTAATTTTTTTATTACATAGAGGACAAAAGTAAAAGTAAAGAAAAACAGAGTAACATTTTTTAAATAAGCCCAAACACTTATAATCCACCCCCAAAAAATGTAGAGTCCCAATCCCCATATACATGCATCTACAAATGTAAATGTATGTATGGGGGGTGCATATGCATGAAAATGTTGATTGCCCTACACATTACATATCACCGCACACACTGGAGAGAGAGCAATCATTCGTACCCCATTATTCATGGTTTAATCTAAACTGATGACCTGTAGGGTTTTAAAAGCATGGCCTATGGAAACAAATTAAATAAAGGTTGCATGGGTGCACATAATTTTAAGGCTTGACATAATGGGCAGACACCCAATTTACTTGGCACAACCTATTTTTTTATAATTTACCAAACAATTGGGTAATATATTGTGGTTATGTGCCCCAAAATTCACTTTAGCATACTTCTTACTGAAAGTTTCATCAATTGTTGTGCTAATAACATAAAAAAATATAAACTACCTCTATTTTAGTTTTTAGGGAATCTACTTTCAGAAAAAATATAATGTATGGGGGTTTTATAAAATCTTCAGGCCTAAAATTATTTTTTAAACGGAAACCTAAGCCGACACAGGGACATGCAAGTATCGCTCTTTAGGTACCACTACTCCCAGTTCGAACATTCTCTTTACGTTGCACCTGTTGTACATAATTAACATTACCAACACAACATGACTCTCTCTTGCACCGCTGCAGGGTTTATAAAGTTGACTTATGATTCTACCAGTTACCTAGTCTGAATGTTGGGCAGACCCAGTGAGATGAAGTAGAAAGGGTCAATCAGACCATGCAGAAACTCTACATTAAGACACTCCACTCAGCTGCCTCAACAGCAAAACTGGAACATATCTGCAGATATGGCTCTCATGGCTGAAGTCCAGAAGGAAGTGCCTCAACACACACAGGGTGTTTAAAGGTCTCAATCTGACCTAGTCCTGTTATTAATTCACATCTGTACTGGATATATTGTGTTTTGTTTATGGCGGGGGGAGTTGGGGGTCAGACCTCAGACCGGAGAGTCCGGCACTATTAGGCATTAAAGTTCTCCATGACACAACATCACAAATGCTAGTTTAGATTTACAGGTAATAACGCATACACAGGGTTGTTACCTCCCACTTGTGGCTTCATTGAGCTTTTTTATATTTTTAGTGCTCCTACCAGGGGCCCTCTGTGCATTTGTGTCTTGGGGAAGGCAGGTCTTTGACATTGGGTGGGGTGCTGGGCTGCGTCCCCTCCCTCTAGCAATTTCAGAATTATACGCCTACTCAAACTCAGGTACACTTTATAGGAACATTAACCTAGTGTCATATTTCCTGTCTGTTTTCTTGCTAGCATATATAGGAGGACACTAACATTAAGTTATACGTCTAATACCCTGTTCCTAAGGAGTATTGCTCATACAATGGTTGACTACCCTCTGGTCTAAATATAAAAGGGAAAAAGTTATTGTGGGTTTTTTGTTCTTAGTACAGACATGATATGTAACTTAAGCATGTGATGCAGGTTAATAATTTTTTCTCCCCCCCCTTTTTTTCTTCAAATTATGGTGCTCTTGGAGCAATAAATTTAATGCTTGCATGATCACATTTTATGCGGTTGGTTTACTATTTTATTATCTTGGGGTTCAAGCTCCTGAGACTCGCCCTTAAATTATAGGCTCATGTAAGTCCTCGGGGTTGGGGAAAACTGTTGGTCTCGTCCATACTATTACCCCAACGAGCAGTAGTATTTATACTACATCTGCTAACCCACCGACTCTATTTTCTTCCCTTTTTCTCTTCTTTCCCTCTTGTTTAGGTGATATAGAACCGCTATTTTCTACTATTACACACAGTGTGTGACCCTCACACGAGCATCCCTAATTCCTTTCTCTATTTCTGTTCCTATGCCTTCTTTCTCCCGTCCCTTCTCTTTTTTTTTATTCCAATTTTACCCTTTTTCACCTAGTTTCCCTCCTCTAGCCTTTTTCTCTATCTGTGCTCTTGCTTTCTCCCTCCCTTTTTTTCTCTTTTTCCTCTCTCCTTCTCCCCTTCTCTTTCCCAATTTTCGCTCCCCCTTGCTTGGGACATCCTGTGCATCTCTGCTCCCCCTTCGATCGACCCTCCAATGGAGTTTGGAGTTCCTCTCGCCCATTAACTCGCCAAGCCTTATTAGGTCTAAACCTCAGTGAACCATGCAGAAGATCCCAAAAAACAACTGTCTTTATCATTAAAATGCATTTCGCTTAACGTGTAAGGGTTAAACACCCTAGAAAAAAGATTGCAGGTCTTATCCGCACTCTCCAAGCATAAAGCTCAATTTCTCTTTCTCCAAGAGACCCGCTTTAGATCAGACTCTATACCCAAACTTACCAATCATCTGTACCAGACAGCGATTTATTCCACTAACGCTTCTGCTAAAACTAAGGGAGTATTCATTTTAATTTCCAAACATGCACAATTCAATATTAAAGATTCCCTCATAGATCCAGAGGGTAGATTTATTTTTATAAAGGGCCAATTCACTTTCAAACCAGTAACACTGGCCAACATATATTGTCCAAATGAACATCAAGGTTCATTTATGAGGAAGGTAGCTAATTTACTGTCTACTTTTACAGAGAGAATAATCAGCCTGGGAGGGGACTTTAACGTGCCACTGAATCCCGACATAGACACCTCATCAGGCACATCTACTTTACATACCGGGCCTTACGCCAGATCAAATTGCAACTGCAGAATCTAACTTGGCATGATACTTGGCAGACTTTATTCCCAACAGAAAGAGATTACACGTTCTATTCTGCCCCGTTTCAAAAATATTCTAGAATTGATTATTTTTTTCTCTCCCAAAGAGATTTAACCCACCTTACTCAAGCAATGATAGAGTCAATGTTTTTATCGGATCATCATCCAATCTCTTGTACTTTGACCTTTCCTGAAACAGTGTACAGAACTAAAACTTGGAGATTAAATCCTTCTTTATTGAAGGACCCAGACAATCTTTCCAGACTTAAATCACAAATTCAGCTATACTTCGCGGAAAATGACAGACCAGGTATCTCCCCAATCTAGCTATGGGAGGCCCACAAGTGTGTGATCCGAGGAGAATTATTGGCTCTAGCGGCAGCTGCTAAAAGAAAACACCAGGAAACGGTCGAAACACTAATAGACAAAATTCATAGACTTGAAACTTTCCACAAACACTCACAGTCACAAAAATCCTTGCAGGACCTACTACACACTCGCTCCCTTCTGTTGGAAGAATTAGGGAAACGTACAAAACACCAATATGTGCTTCGTCAGAAGGTATTCTATGAGCACGGTAATAAAAGTGGAAGACTTCTGGCAAGGGTAGTGCAAGCATTGAGAGCCTCTCTTACAATCCACCACATACGCGACCGACATGGTACATGACATGCGACTAATGAGGACATAGCTAAAAACTTTGAGAGGTATTACTCTAAGCTTTATAACCCAAGTTCAAGACACAAACCCAATGTCCCTGAAATCAAGAAGGGAGGCAATTGCAGATTTTTAACCCAGTATGGTACACAAACAATTACTATATAGCAGGCTGAGGAGATGGAAGGCTCCCTTTCTGAACAGGAGTTACAGACCGCCATGAAACAAATGAAACCAGGTAAAAGCCCAGGACCTGATGGGCTTTCATTACAATATTATAAATGTTTCATGGATGTCTTGTCTCCTAAGATGATTTCGACTTTCAATTCCCTCTCAGTACCGAATATTTCCACAGGTCACATGTTAGATGTGCATATAAAGGTCCTCCCTAAGAAAGATAAAGATGTCATGCAAGTATCAAATTATAGACCCATCTCTCTACTTAACGTAGACATAAAACTATATGCTAAGATTATGGCCAATAGACTTCTACCCCTCCTTCCTAACCTCATATCATTAGACCAGGTAGGTTTTGTTCCCGGTAGAGAGGCCAGGGACAACACTATACGTGCATTAAACGTCCACATCATCTAAAACCCCGGGGTTTTTTTTGTCATTGGACATGGAGAAGGCATTCGACAAAGTGGCCTGGGACTACATGCGTGAGGTTCTGAAAGCGATAGGACTTCAATCGTGAATGTTGATATTCTGGCATTATATTCCAACCCTATCACAAGTGTACGAGTGAATGGCCACCTGTCGGACGCCCTCACCATTGCCAACGGCACCTGTCGGGGTTGCCCCTTGTCCCCCCTGATTTATGTCCTTACCCTGGAACCTTTCCTAAACAAATTGAGATTGAACACTAACATCACGGGAGTCCAGATTGGGGACAGGGAATTTAAAGTAGCCGCTTATGCAGATTACATTCTTTTATCACTGAGGTCACCTCTCATTACCCTTCCAAACTTGTTGAAAGATATAGAATATTTTGGCACCCTATCCAATTTTAAAGTCAACTATGCAAAATAGCACGCATTAAATATCTCGCTTCCCCCACAGGACACAGACCGTTGTCAGCACTCTTTTCCATTTCAATGGAAGGAAGATGCAATCACATACATGGGTATCCAGACCACTACTAAATTGTCCTACTTGTACAAACACAATTTTCATGTAACTCTGAACTAAACAAAATCGGATCTAAAAGACTGGGCAGGTTTAAATGTCTCATGGTTTGGCAGTACGGCCTTGCGTAAAATGACTATTCTTCCACCCTTTTTATATTTGATTCAGACTTCAGAGCATTCCAATCCATCTTCCAACAGCCTTCTTTGCGATGTATAGGCAGGCCTGCTCAAGATTTATCTGGAAGGACTCCCCACTGCATATCAAATATACTCGATCGACTCGCTTCAAGATTAAGCAGGGGATAGGCTTGCCTGACCTCTATAAATACTATTTAGCTTGCCATCTCATCAGAATCACTGACTGGAATATCCATTATGATAAAATGTTATGGGTACATATAGAAAACTCTTTCTTACAATTCCAAATTCATGATCTCCCCTGGCTCCTGCCTAGACACTGGCCAACAGAGTCTTTGATACACCCACTCATTCAGCCATCCCTGGTGGTCTTCACATGGACAGCTAAATCTACAGCCCTTTTCTCTGCTACAGGGCCCCTAACCACGCTTAAAGGAAATCTTGATTTCCCACCAGGAAACATAGGCTCATTTCTAAGTCGCGAATGGCCCTACAAAGATATGAGGGCACAACACTTCTTCTCGAAAGGTGCCCCTGGCTCCTATGACAATCTGGTAGACCTTTCACTAACCAAATCCTTCCCCTTTTGGACTTATAGGCAGATACAGAACTTCCTGTCTACACAACCAACATCATCAACATGGACAAGACAGCTCACACTATTTGAATCCCTCTGCACAAGAAAAACACCACAAAGGCATTTAAGATCCTTTATGTACACATTGTTACTAGAAGAGCCTAACACCACTAGAGAGCCTGCACACAACGCATGGGATAGGGAATTGCAAATTTCCTTATCCGATGAGGAATGGGAAACCATATACAAATACGCACACAAGGGCTCCATGAATGTAGCTGTTCAGGAAAATTGCTACAAAATCGAAATACGTTGGTACAGAACCCCCTCTCTCCTACACAAATTCTCACCATCTATACCTAACACGTGCTGGAGGTGTGGTACAGCAGAAGGCACTATGCTCCACGTTTGGTGGAACTGTGATTCCATCCAACCTTTCTGGAAAAAGGTACATAATATCATCACAAAGGTCACCACATACACCTTAAACTATACTCCAGCACAATATTTTTTGCATCACACGACAATGTCTAAAAGTGATTACTACAAATCACTAGCTATGCACATGGTGAATGCGGCAAGACTTTGTGTTCCAATACATTGGTGATCTAGTACCCCCTCCAAATGTTAAAGAGTGGTTCGCCAGGCTCTCCAAAATAGAAGAGATGGAGGAACTGATATATATTTCACAAGAGTGGATACAAAAATTCACAAACATTTGGGCATGCTGGACCCACTTTAAGACAACCGAACACTTTCAAATTGCCAATTCCTAGACAATGGACTGACAAGTGCATTACATATATTGCTCACAATAAATTAGCCATAAAGGAGTGGGGCGGGGGGGAGCAGAGATGACAGGGCATGTTATTTTTACCCCGCTAATCCATACCCCACTGACTTCTCTTTCCTGTGTCCCCCGTTTCCTTTCCCCGTTATTTTCCTACCATCTCCCTCACCCCTCCCCCTCTCCTTTTTATTTTTTTTCTCTTTCTCTCCCTCTCTTCAGTCTTCATGTCTTTCCTTCTTCCCGTTTTCATTCTTGAAATCGGGTTTCTGATAAAATTAACATACCAGATATAGCAGGGTTGTTGTCCATTGGAATATAGAAATGATTAGGTTTATAACTAATGTGCTAAATGGAGAATATGCTTATATGATTCCCTGATTGTTTTGCATTTTGTCTTTCTCTCTGGTACACAGTATGACCTGAAGAACATTTGTAGTTCACAAAACCTTTTGTATGATGTTCATGATGTTCAAACTGTAACATTTATCTGTTATTGACTTCAATAAAAATGTATTCAAATAATTTTTATTGAGTTATTCCAGTGTACAAGAAATAGAACAGTAGGTTAGTTTTAGAATAAACAATAAGGCACTTACAGAGTATGGTCATATTAAACTGTATCTGCATAATATGTTCATGAGTCTCACTGTTCTCAATTAACGTACCATGAGCTATTAACTATAAAGGGTGTACCAAAGTATGTATCGATAACTTGTGAAATTAGACTCTAATGCCTTTTACATTATTATATTTACAATGTAAAACAACATTTAGTAGCAAAAATAAACTGATAATCAATAAAACAAGAAAAACAAGAAGGGAGGGAAAGAGAGGGAAAGAGAGGGAAAGAGATATCATACTGATCATCCAGTCAACCGGATACAGGACTACTTCTCGGGATAGATGTATCTTACATGTGAGCCATCCTTATCTTTTTGTATTCTGCCACAACATTATTTTTTGTGATTAGTTCTCGTCTACTTGGGATCTTGTCAGTCTTCCATTTGCTCAACACCAGAGACCTTGCAGCAAATATGATGTGCATTGCTATTGACCTAACTGAGATTGGATATTCTGACATATTAATGCTCAGGACTGCTTTCTCGATAGAGGGTTGAGTGAAAACCCCCGTGATTTTCGCAATTAGCTTAAAAGTCTCAATCCAGAAGCCTCGAAGGTGAGGACATGCCCACATCATATAGGCCAATGTCACCACCAGTCCACAACCCCTCCAGCAGAGGTTTGAGTTGCCTGATTAGAATTTGCCAACTATGATCGGGGGGAGTGGCCTGAGGAAGATGGAGTAGAGACACACGCTCGCAGAGGCTCCGTTCACCCCCCAGACCGTCCGGCTGTTTAAACCGCTTCATAAAGCTAATAATGCAACGGACAAACTAAGTGGACCTGAGCCCGTAAACCTAACCTGTAATGAGGAAGAGAGACAGCAAACCCCAGCAAACACCTGTGCAGCCCGAGATCCAGCAATATTTCACACGAGCGGCGGTATTGCGAAGCCGAACGGCAGAGAAACAGAGAGGCGCGGACTTTGAAAAACAGACGTCCAAGGCAGCACGTGAGCACCTCGATTCAACAGAGCATACCCGACCGGCACCTTCAGAGAGGCTGGAATCGGAGGAGGGAGTGCAAGGCAACATGGATACACACCTGCTGGAGGAGACAGCTATAAGGTATGATGACAGAGATCTCAGAGCGCTCCTGCAAGCCCTGCCGACACGGGTGGACATAGAGAGGATGATTGCCTGCCTGGAGGAGGCACATAGTAGAGAGATAAAGGCTGTTCAAACAGAGGTACAACAGATAGCTAATAAGCTTGAAGTGGAAAGCACCGCACTAGCCTCCCTGGAGACCCGGGTCAAACAGCTGGAGCAGGCACAGATAATACAATCTGGTTATGCCCCCTCACTGCAGCTTCGAGTGGAGGAAATGGAAGACCGCAGCAGGCGTAAAAACTTGAGGTTCAGGGGGGTACCGGAGGCAATAGGGAAGGAGGACCTGCAGCCCACGATCATGGCAATATGCCATCAGTTGGTCAACTTCACCCCACCTCAGACCCTAGAGATTGAGAGGATACATAGATCCTTAGGACCCCGCTCAACTGACTTAAGTAGACCCCGAGATGTTATATGCTGTTTTCACCGTTACGGACATAAAGAACTGATTAGCCGTAAGGCATGGGATGCGGGTGAAATTATCCATAAGGGGTTCTCAGTAAAAATCCTACCAGACTTATCGCGAGCTACCCTACAGCGAAGAGCAATGCTACGCCCCCTATTGGACAGAATTAAGAGCATGGGGGGGTCATATCGATGGGGTTACCCTATCTCACTAACTGTAAAAAGGGGTTCATCATCATTTAAGCTGAAACACCCCACTGACCTCCCAGACTTGTTTATTTTCCTGGGGGTGGATAATATGGCGATTCCAAACTGGCTACAACCCACCCCAGGGTCTATAGGAGTAATGAGACCCCCTCCGAGGGGGGATGAGGAGTTGATACTGGGGGAGGGCGGGAATGAGGTTGCCCATTAACAGGGAAGATATGAGAAGTGAGGGGTGGGGGGAGGTGGGATGCCCCTTGCCCAAGGGTCCTCTCCCCCTGCCTCCCCTCCCCCTCCTCCCCACCACTGTGATATGTTTAATTTTTTTTTTTCTCTCTTCTCCTCTCCCCCTTTTTCTGGTTCCCTTTTTTTTTTTTTTTTTTTTTTTTTTTTTTTTTTTTTTACCCCTTCTCTCCCAATTGTCTTTTGTTTGGTGAGTTACCGGGACATGAAATCTAGTGAATGGACTGGGACCATCTCTTAATTTGGAGTTTCTTCTTCTTTTTTCCTTTTTTTTTTTTTTTTTTTCTCTAGGGGGTATCCCCCTTTTTTTTTTTTTTTTTTTTTTTTTCCTCCCAAATATATATATACATTCTCCCCCCTCCCCCTTTTTTTTTTTTTTTTTTTTTTTTTGGGGGGGATTGGTCGTATGGGGGACCTGCAGGGAATTAATTAAGGAAATTACCACATAGGATTGAAGTTGGATTAATGTCACTTATTGGTGTTTTATGTTGAATTACTCACGTTAGAAGTGTTTTGGTTTATGTATGTTGGTGGGGGTCACAGATACATGGAATCTGAATTAATTGAATAGGAAAGATTGTCACAGAGGGTTTTTTTTTTTTTTTTTTGTTTTTTTTTTTTTTTTTTTTTCACGAAATAATGTCACAAATAATGTCACGAATGTTGATGTAAGTTATCAGGAAAAGAGGAGGTCTTTTTTTTTTTTTTCTCTTTTCTTCCTCCCATATATATTTGCACTAAAACTGGTTGGAATTATGACACAGAAATGTCACTAAATGTAACTAAAGGATGAATTAACTCACTGGGAGGTGGGGGACTTCTCTCCCCCCCCTAGTGGAAAAGAAAAGGAAAAAGTGAAGGAAAACATTCCCCCCCCCCTTTTTTTTTTTTTTTTTTTTTTTTTTGGGGAATAGAGGTGGGGTCCCTGTTGGGAGGGAAGGGGGGAGGGTAGCCGGAGGGGATTGATATAAATAACCTAGGACAATGGAGATACTGGATTACCTGTAGGGTGCTCTCACTGACTATCCCGTCGGTGATATACAAAGGAATGGAGGGGCATTGTTGCCAGATAACAGAAAATGAGGAGGGGGGTGGGGGGAGGGTGAGAAAACATTGGATGAGGCAAATGAAGAGGTAAAATAAGATGTGATATGATACTTCGGCATATGGACGGTGGGGGGGAGGGGGATGGAAGCTGAGCTTCGCATCCGACTCAGGCCAATCCCCCATATAGGCTAGGGCCCACAGGGTATTAAGGTTAGAGGTGGGCCTAACTCCTGAGGGATTTAGAGGGGGGATTGGTAATAGGGGTGGGGGGAGGGATTCTTTATAGGTAAAGAAGGGGGGGAGGGGTAGGGTTTGGGAGGGTTTTTATCTTTTTTTTTTATTTTTTTTTTTTTTTTCCTGATTATTGCCCTTTTTCTTTTTTTTTTTTTTTTTTTTTTTTCTTTCTTTTGTTCTCCCTCCTCTTCCTGTTCACCCTCAATCTTAAGGTGAAAGATGGAAGGAGTGAAGGTGACTTCCTTAAATGCCAAAGGACTTAATGTCCCAGAAAAAAGAAGGATGCTCCTCAATGATTTGAAAAGATCCAGCACGGATATTGCATTTGTGCAAGAAACACATTTTAAAGCTGGAGGACTCCCCTTCTTACAAAATAGATTCTTCCCTTGCACCTATCACGCAGTCAATCAGAAAGCAAAATCCAAAGGTGTATCAATACTGATATCCAATCGGGTGCCATGGTCCCTTACAAGTAAATATTTAGATAAAAATGGACGGTACCTTTTCTTGAAGGGCCATATTGGAGGTACCAAAGTGACGTTAGCCACCGTATATGTACCGAACGTACATCAAGACTCCTTTTTAGGGAAAGTTCTATCGGAATTAACAGAGTTCGCGGAGGGAAAGCTGATCCTTGGGGGGGACTTCAACATCCCGTTGGACCCTAGAGTAGACACCTCCTCCGGGACCTCCTCAGTTCCAAAGGGAACCAGGAAGGGTGTAATACGGAAGTTGCACGAATTACAGCTGGTAGACGCATGGCGGACTGTACATGCTGGAGAGAGGGATTACACTTTTTTTTCGAATCCCCATCAAGCATACTCCCGTATAGACCTATTCCTGGTTCCACATTATTTACTTGATTCAGTTTTGGGGATTTCCATAGGAAGTATAACGTGGTCGGACCACGCCCCGGTCACGCTGTGCCTCTCCCTGCCAGGCGTGGCTCCCCCCCCGGAGTGGCGATGGCGCCTGAATGAGAGCCTGTTGCAAGACCCCGAGATTCGGGAAGATGTAACTAAAGAAATTATGGCATACTTTCAAATAAATGACACTCCGGGGAGTGACCCGGGCATGGTATGGGAGGCTCATAAAGCCGTGATCCGGGGGATTTTGATTAAACATGGATCCAGGCGTAAGAAGGAACGAGAAAAACAGATAAAAAAGCTATTAGAGGAAATACAGGTCTTGGAATCTCAACATAGGAGGACACAGGCACCCGCTGCGGGGAGAGAATTAATGCATCTGAGGCGGCAGATCACGGACATCCTTAGATATAAAGCTAAGGCAAAAATACAGCTAGGCAGGAAAACAACATATGAACTGGGAGACAAATGTACTAAATTATTGGCTGGGAAACTTAAAGAAAGAGGCACGACAACATATATACCTCAAATAAAAGGGGGAAATGGACAGTTAATATCACTGCCAAAGGGAATAGCGCAGAGGTTTGGAGAATACTACTCCTCTCTATATAATCTGAACCCAATAGCTTCACCTCTTACCACAATGGAGGAATACCTTTCCTCAGCACGGCTCCCACGGATATCATCTCCAGATCGACATAACTTGGAAATGCCCATTTCCATCAAAGAAATTAGTGAAGCATTAAAAACAGTCAAACCTGGGAAAGCCCCAGGCCCTGATAGATTTTCCATACAATATTATAAGAGTTTTTTTTCGATACTGGGTAATCAGATGACAAAGGTATATAACGAGCTGGGCCGAAGTGCTGCGCTACCCCCGGATGCGCTACTGGCACACATTTCAGTGATTCCAAAGGAAGGGAAGGATCCGGCGGAATGCGGCAGCTATCGGCCCATCTCGTTATTGAATGTGGATTTAAAGCTCTTCACTAAAGTACTAACCCTACGGCTCCAACCATTGCTCACCCAGTTAGTGGATTTGGATCAAGTGGGGTTTGTCCCGACCCGTGAGGCGAGGGATAATACCATTAAGGTACTTAACTTAGTGCAACATGCCAATGACACAAATATACCTTGCGTTTTTTTGAGCACAGATGCTGAAAAAGCATTTGATAGAGTAAATTGGCAATTTATGTTTGAGGTTCTTAAACAAATAGGAGCGGGAGACCGCATGACCCAATGGATATCTGGAGTTTATACTACACCACAAGCATCTGTTAAAGTAAACGGAGTATTTTCGAAACCCTTTAAAATTACAAATGGCACGCGCCAAGGATGCCCGCTGTCGCCACTATTGTTTGCGCTTACGTTAGAACCCCTACTTAACAAGATTCGCCAAAACCCGGATATCCAGGGGGTATGCTTGGGAAATAAGAACTATAAAGTGTCAGCATATGCAGATGACCTATTGTTTTCCATGTCTAACCCGCTTATCTCGTTGCCCAATCTTATGAAAGAATTTAAGATATATGGAGACCTATCAAATCTAAAAATTAACTACGCGAAATCAGAAGCGATGGGGGTGAGGCTGCCACCTCCAACACAAAAGGTCATACAGCCAAATTTCAATTTTAAATGGGTACCTGCGGTGCTAAATTACTTGGGTACATATGTACCATCAAAGATAGGGAATACTTTCAGGGCAAATTTTATACCATTATTTAATTCAGTACGGTTATTATTAGACAAATGGCAACACGGACTACACTCGTGGTTTGGCTGCTGTAACAGTATCAAGATGTGTATTCTACCAAAATTCTTGTATCTTTTTCAAGCGTTACCCATTACCATCCCAGTGGTTTTTTTTCATCAGATAAGTAAACTTTTTTCGAAATTTATATGGGCAAAGAAAAGCCCTAGGATTAGTAGAAGACTAATGACGATACCCAAGTGTTATGGGGGGGTAGCTGTCCCGGACGTATTTAAGTACTACCAAGCGGCTCATTTAGGGAGATTAGTGGATTGGTGTCGACATGGGGAATCTAAGCGATGGGTAGACATGGAACAACAGCTAAGCCCCGTACCTCTACGTAGAGCACCTTGGTGCTACAAGGAGTTACCCCACACCCTTAGAAAACATCCCATTATAGGATCTACACTACGTATTTGTGCTAAGTTTTGCAGTATCCCCAGATTTTCCTCGACCCACTCACCTATATACCCTATATTGGGAAACCCCAGATTCCAACCAGGAATGGAAAAGGGAGCATTCAGTAAACTGGAGGAGAAGGGAGGGTCTCAAGCATCACATTTTGCGCAGTTGGAGGCCTGGCCAACAATTACAGAACTGATTAAACCAGGAGGAGACTATGAAGTAAATTTCTGGCAAGCAATACAAATTCGACACTTCCTAGGGACCTTGGAACCACCAATAAACTATCGGCGTCAACTTACGGTATTTGAATTATACTGTGAGGAGAAGGAACCTCTCGCTCGGGTGATCTCTAAGATCTATTCACTGATAATTACTCCGTCGGAGGAATTTGTGCTACCATCCATTAGTAAATGGGAAAGAGATCTTAATAGAACTTTTAATCCAACTCAACGTAGGAAGATCGTTTACTTAGCAATGAACTCGTCAATAAATACACGGACACAGGAATTAAATTACAAACTGCTAACTAGATGGTATTACACCCCGTCGAGGCTCAGTAAATTTACAGCAGAATCTTCAGACCGATGCTGGAGATGCGGGAAGGAGGAGGGAACACTCCTTCATATTTTCTGGTCCTGTACTAAGATCAGAAAATATTGGTTAGAGGTTCAGAGAATTTCCCAAAAACTCACAGACTTCTTAATACCAGATGACCCCGCTTTTTTCTTGCTACACTGCTCACAGATCCCGATGCAAATATATAAAAAGTCCGTGTTGTGCCACCTGGTAAATGCTGCTAAGACCTGTGTCACTATGTGCTGGAGAGATACAAGACCACCCTCTATTGCAAGGTGGCTTAATAAAGTCAGAGAAATTGGAGCCATAGAAGACTTGGTCCACGCAGCACAAAACAGAAAAGAACAATATGTACAAACTTGGTCAATATGGGACCGATTTGTATGTTCAGAAGAAGGGAAGAGAAAGATGGAAGATAGAATAGAAGAATGAGAATGACTTAGGTAGGACTACTTTATATCTCGCTGCGTAGAGGGGAACAGGATGAGGAGGAGTAGGAGATTGGGGATGTGTTTTTTTTTGGGTTATTTTTTTTTTTTTTTTTTTGGGGTATAGGCAGGGTCTGGGGTATTCAACAAAAGGAACTAAAGGGAGGGTTGGAGAAATAAATAGGGAACAAGATATCGGGAATAAGCCGGGTAGTACCGAGGTCCTAATTTGGGTAAAATTATTATAAGGGTATAAACTATGAATACCAACGTAGAGACTAAGGAAATATAAGGAAATATTAGAAGCAAAAATTAAGTACCGAATAGATGTATTTGTAAATGTTTAAATGTGATGTAATCATGTATTCTCCAACACCCTTTATATGAATAAATAAAGAATTGTAAAAAAGAATTTGCCAACTATATAAGGGGTAAAGTGCCAACTTGCAAGAAGCTTCGCCGCCAATTCTTCATAGTTCGAGCACCTCGAAAACTGACGATTATTTTTAATCACTAAGAGCCATTGTTTGTCCATAAAGGTCTTGCCTAGGTCTTTTTCCCATTTGGTAAAAGGAGTAAGTTTGAGAAAGGTTGATTTGGAGTTAAGTAGGTCATATATTAAAGATATTCCTTTCACTTTGGGGTTAGAGGAATTTAGGTGTTTCCATAGTTGAGTGGGGATTTGGACATATGTTGTATCTAATTGTTGAAACAGGGAAGATATCTGCATGTAGGTCAGGATCTCTGATGAAATTATATTGAATCTGGTTTGGACCTCCTGGAGTGATGTAAGTCTACCCTCCTTCAGTAGGTCTTTCAAAAGAATTATATCTTTTATCAGCCATTGAGTCAAAGATATGTTCGGGATTAGCCAATGCAGAGATTCCAGAGGGATGGGGACACTTGTAGTTTGGGCACTTGGATGATATGTTTCTTTTAAGTATGTCCATGCATTGAGTGAAGCTTGTATAGTAGGGTGATCTATATAAATATTTGTAGGACATTTATCATGTGCCAGTAGTGGGGACATTGGTGTTTTGGGGTGTAGCCATGCCTGCTGTAGTTAGCACCATGGTTTGGTTTCAGATGTGTCTAACCAACTCCTGAGCTGATCTAGAATTGCCACCATATATTAGTCTTTCAAGATTGGGATGCCAATCCCTCCTGCTGATTTATGTTTCCCTAGCATTGAAGAGGGGAATCTTACTCCTTTCCCTGTCCAGACAAAATAGGCTAATTGCTTCTGCACAGATGTAAAAAAGGACGACGGGATGATAATTGGGAGCGCCCTAAAAAGTTATGTTAATTTCGGTAGCAGTAGTATCTTGTACGCTGCTAGGCAACCATTCCATGAAATAAAGTGTTTTTGGATTCAGGTAATTTCCTGTTGAAATGTGTTCAATAAGGGAATGAAGTTAGTTTGGAACAGATTTTTAATAGATGAAGTTAGCTGGATTCCTAACTATGATATACAGTAGGGTTCGGGGACCACGGGTATGGGAGGTCCTTTTGGATAGCTGCTTTAGTGGATTTTTCAATTGCTATGCCTAAAATACTAGATTTGTATGCATTAACCTTATAGTAGACTACTTTGCTAATGAAAGGGTCTTGTGAGCTGCGGTAAGAGAATTGTAGGGGTCAGGCAGAAGCGGTTCTCCTGCTGGGAAATCAGATGTGTACGTAATTCTTGTCTAGTGTAAAGCTTAGTGCTCATTTGTATGATTAGACCTCTTATATATACCTTGTGAGTATTCCAAAGAGTGAAGGGATCGCTTACCAGGGGAGCGTTTATATCAAAGAATTCCTTCAAAGCAGATCTAAGTGATTTTAGATTCTCAGGTTGAGAGATAGTGAAAATGTCATTCCTCCATCTATTTGCTCTCGTTCCGGCATTGCGATCCCCCACTCCAATGGAAATAGGCACATGGTCAGACCAGGATATGACATGTATGTCAGAATTCACAATCTTTTGCAACAGAAATTTGTCCACTAAAAACATGTCTATATGTGAGTACGTATGATGCGCATTTGAAAAAAAGGTAAAATCCTTCTTGGAATTATGCTGCCACCTCCATACATCAAAAAGACCTGAGAATGTAATAAATTGGGCTAAAGTTGGCCATCGGAGTTGCTGGCACTTTGGTTGAGACGAGTCCAAATCATTGTCCGGAATTGCATTGAAGTCTCCGCACAGAATTATATGACCCTGCTTTATAGTCGCCACTTTTTTCCAGATCTTCTTTAAATATCTTAGTTGGTTTGTATTTGGTAGGTATAAGTTCACCAGTGTGTATTTGATTTTGGATATCTCATAGACAAGAATGACATATCTTCCCGAAGGGTCTAAGTGAGACTCAATGTGTGTGAAGGGGATAGAATCCCTGATTGCTATTGCTACTCTGCCCTTCTTTTTTGGGCCATTTGCCATGTATACGTGAGAGAATTTGAGATGGCTGAAAGATGTTGGATTGGGCAACTTAAAGTGAGTGTCTTGAAAGCATATAATGTCACTTTTGAGCCTGATTGCTTCCTTCCAAGCCATTTGCCATTTGTGGGGGCTGTTTAGGCCTTTCACATTGAGTGAGGAAATGTTTATTTACATTTTGAGGATTTGTGAAGTACGTACCTCTTAGTTCTGTGAATTGGATTGGAGGATTCAGATTTCATCTGACGTTAGTGTTGCTGTTCTCAATCCTGTGGTAGGTGGCAAAGAGATGTTGGAAGCCAAATGCTCAGATGGCTTTTGTCCACTGTAGAAGTCCCGAGATACTAGTCCTGTAAGGATAAACAAGGGCAAACAAACAAGGGATAACAGTATTCAAAGGAATTAAAAATGAGCGATTCTGTGAGGAATCTGTGCGGGCAACAACCGCTATAACTTGGGGGGGTAACGAGAAATGAACTCTGTGTCATTCTCCTGGGCCAACAGGGGATTTCAGGAATTTAGTGGTTAGTTAATGTGCTATAGCCTGTTTGGGTGTCGGAACTTGTCTGGGTAGATGGAGGTGAGTGCTGCATGTCCTCTTCATCGGTGTGAGGGTCCAGTATTTGCCAGTCACTCAATAGTTGAAGGCCATCTTTGATACTTGCAATCACATGCGACTTGCCATCTTTGGTGATCAGCAATTTAGCTGGATATAGCCATCTGTATGGAATGTGATGGTTATTCAATGGTTTAGTAATGGTAGCAAGTTGCCTTCATTGCTGCACAGTAAACGCAGATAGATCTGCAAAGAAATACAGTTCCTGCAGCTCTGGAGGCAGATCTTCTCTGCGTCTTGCCACCACCATAAATTGGTCCTTAATGTGATAAAAATGGATCCGAACTATAGTGTCCCTGGGGAGATGAGAGAGATGTTTTTGGGCCTTTGTAGGCGATGAATACGATCAATCACCAGGTCCTCTAATGGCGCTTCCGGGAGTGTGGCCTTCTTTCAGATTTGGTGGTTTGACCAATTCGGGGATCCCACGTATTTTAACATTGTTATGTCTCGATCTGTCTTCCAAATCAGCCATTTTTGTTTTGATATTCATTATCTCGTCATCTCTGTCATTATGGGCATCAACCATAACATTGAATTTAGCTGTAAATTCTCCCATTTTAGATTCGATATGGAAAACTCTATTAGATACTGCTGACACTTTGGATTTAAATTGCTGGGTGATGGACAACATGTCCGCACGGAGAGTGGAGCAGAGTGACACCAACATATCTTTAAGAGTGGTGTCCATTACTGGCTGATTTAATGTGAGGAAATCAGTAATGGAGTCTTGCAGCTCCCTTGTATCATCAAGAGAAGAATTGAAACCTCTTACCTCCTCCTTGTCTGCCGGCGTAATTGGATGTCTTTTGTTTGCTTTTCGCTGCACTTGAGGAGGCTGAGGGAGGCAGTGGAGCATATTCATACTCCTGGTTAGAGTTGTTGTGGCCACGGCTCCTGTGTGGCATAGAGGCCACTCCATGTTGTTTGTGCAGGCCGCGTGTATCTCCTCTGTGTTCGCCGGTGCCCTTTTTGGCTATGGGGCTGGTGTGGCAGTGTAAAAAAGTCTGTCATCTTCCCCAGTCTGGTGCACTCCTTTCTCTTGCGGGATGGCATCGGAGAGTATGACTGCTCTGTGTCTGCTAGATGGTAGTGAAAAACAATGCTTGTGGTTGCTGTTATTCCCCTTTACAGCCCTGGAGTTGTTGAAGCTGTCTTAGTGTGCTTCCATCCGCTCCACTGGCTAGCCACTCCCCTTCAATAAAAATTTATAAAAAAATATATATATATATATATATATATATATATATATATATATATATATATATATTTAAACATGTGTGCAAAACCTACCACTGAGGAACCGCACATTCCACAAACTCACGGAAGGGGGCAGAGTCTACCAACTGAAAAGTCAGCAGTTGAAGTGTTAGCAATTTAGCCAAGCTAGCATTCAACTGCTGGGCATGTGGATGGCTGGGAACTTCTTTCGGCGGTGCAGCAGCTGGGGCAGGGAATTCGCCTGGTACAATCTAACATCGATGTACCGATAGCAGGTTGCCCCCAAGTACTTGGCTGTGACAAACCTAATTCTACACCTTCATTCTTCACAGTGCAGGTCTCAGAGAGGGCTGAAGGTATAGTGGGAATGGAGATCTACTCTTGCCCCTAGATATTCCTGCACCATATGATGCAGACACGGGTGATGGTTTATATGGTGCAGAACTGAAAAATTGTTTAAAGGCATTGGTCAGCCGGCCACCTTCTCCACCACTTTTTCTCCGACCGAACAAAGCCTCAGAAACACGTTGTCCAGAACCAGGAAATGGTAACTTCCCAGGGTCTGGAAAGGCATTACACAAACTTTTCTTCAAGGCCTCCTGAAGATGTTTCATCCTTTGCTCCCTCTGCAAAGGCAGGATGAATTCAGCAACTTTACCCTTGTAACGTGGATCAAGAAGGATTGCCAGCCAGTAATGATCCCTCTCCTTGATACCATGAATCCTAGGGTCCTTTCGCAGGCTTTGCAGAATCAGTAAGCCAATGCAGTGTAAGTTTTCAGAGGCATGAGATTCTGGGTCTGCTGGGTCACTGAGGATGATATTATCAGGCACTACCTCCCCCCAGCCACATACAACTCCTTGGGTTTCTGGGGACTGAAAACCATCCTGTCAGAGAGGTTACCTGGTTTGGCGCCGGTGCGCATTGGCAAGCGCGTTCCTGTGCATGCTGGCATGCGTGCTCATGTGGTCACTGGTGTGCATGCTCCGGCTTGCCCTGGTGTGTGCGATGGTGCTCGGATGCGCGCGTGTGCGCGCTGGTGCACGTCCGTCTATGGGCACTGGTCTGCATAATCCTATGGGTGCTGGTGTGCGCGCCGGTGTTCGGGCACGCGCCCGTTCGGGTGTGCGTGCACCTGTACGCATTGGCGCACACACGTGCATGGCGTTTGGTGCCAGTCAGCCTATTTAGGTTTGCTGCACACTCTGCTCGGTGCTGCCTGATCATCAGCTCCCTGTGACCTTGCTCCTGTACCTATATCTGTGTTCCTGATCTCCTGACAACCCGGCTTGCCTTTTGGATTTCCTTGACCTCTGCCTGCATTTGACCTCTGCCTGTTTGACTTCGTTTCTGCCTGCTCTTTTGTGCTTCACTGCCCGCCTGTTGCTGAACCCGGCCTGTATCTGAACCTACCTACTCTGCTCCTGCTCAGCACCCATTGCCTGTGTTCCTGTTTACCAACTTGCTGTCTGAAGATCCCCTACCTTCCAGCATCAGGATCCTCATTACCAGGCTCTCATATCACTCCGCACACCCGCGCTACCTGTCTTCTCTACCAGGGGCTGCGAGTCGGACACGTAAGGGAGACCTCCCTCTGCCCAAGCGGAATTGTCGGTCAGGTACGTAGAAGTCTGACACATCCCTTGAAGACTGCTGTGTGTCATCCTCCACATCCATGCTGTCACAATCCCCCTCCTCCTCCTTCTTTTCTTTCTGTGTGTTTGGTGGCCCCGCAGGAATGTTATCTGCATAAAAGGGTCGTTGAGAGGAAAGGAAGTCCTCCTCTTCCTCTCGCTGTTCTGCCTCAAGTGCCTGTCTATGATTCCACAAAGCGTGTGCTCAAGCAGGAAAACTAGAGGGACAGTGTCACTGATGCATGCATTGTCGCTGCTCACCACCCTTATGGCCTCCTCAAAAGGTCCCAGTAGAAGAACGTTAGTTTGAAACATGTCAGGTACGTAGCCTGCTGTGCTTTTTATACCACGCTGTTCTTACTATTTTTTGTGATCACTCCATGTACACACCTTGATTGATGGTCTGTACGTTTTTTATTTCTGTTTTTATCAAATAAATATTTTTTATCTTGGATCCATCTGCATTATGTGGAGGCCCTTTTTTTCTTTTTTCCCATGATTTGTGCTGTCAATTGGATGTCGGTCGGATGACTACAAACACCCGTCAGTTGGAGCCCCTACCGTGAACATCTACCATCGATCCTCTTGGATACGGATGCAGGTACACATCACCTAACTGCAATGGTCCTGGTTGGAGAGCCTGCTGGAAATGATCATTTCATGCATGAATGACCCACCGCCGTTTGGCGTGTGTGTCCACACTTTGAGGTAAGAGTATTCATTCCCTCTGTTTTTGATGCACATCCCAGATTGCGGTGTGTGGAAGTTGTTTCCCATTTTACATAATTTTCATCATCAGAAAGAATATTATTCACTGCTTTCTCCAACAGAGTATATATCTGTACATAGAGGAGTCCGGGGATTTGTTTCTGTGTTTATCACAGGCTTATTATTATCTGGATCAGCCTGTTTCATATGACTATATGTACTATAAGCACTTGTCTGTGCCATGTACACATGAGTTCACCCATCATCATTTATGCATTTGACACTTTTATTCATTTTTGTACAGTTGTAATTTTTCTCATCACTTATTGCTCACCAGTTAAATATTCACCCCTAAGGTGACCCGTGGGGGTGCTCGTATTCCTTTAGCACTGCATTTTTTATTATTCATTCTATACACAATTTGTCACATTGTTGATGCTAGCTGCTGTTTTCTAGGAACTTTTTTGTGTCACTAGTAGCGCAACTTTTCTCACATATTTTATATTTTTTCATTAATCAGTAGCCACTGGCATGGCAAAAGAAGCCAAGCTCCCATGAGCCTGTCCTGGTGCCATACTCATAGAGGTACTCATTTATGGCCCTTTTCTGTGTGTGCAGCCACTGCAGCATTGCCAATGTTGAGTTCCACCTGGTGGGCATGTCACAAATGAGGCGGTTGGTGAGCAGGTTGAATTCCCATTAAATGTCAGCCAGTGGAGCACTAGCATTGTATGACCGCCAGAAATGGCCACAGACTTTTCTGGCCTGCCTCAGAAGTTCCTGTAAGCCTGGGTACCTGGTCAAGAAATGCTACACCACCAAATTCAGGATGTGTGCCAAGCATGGAACATAGGTCAAGTGTCCCTGTCACAGGGTGGAGAGAAGGTTGGTGCCATTGTCACATACAACCATTCCTGGCTCAAGCTGCCATGGTGTCAACAACTACTGAGCCTGCCCCTGCAGAGCTGACAGAATCTCTGCCCCAGTGCGGCTCCTGTCCCCTAGGCAGACCAATTGAAGCGCCTCATGGCATCTTTTATCCTGACTGCTTGCGTAGCCTCTTGAACGCTTACGGAGCACTGCTGGTTTAGAGGACAATTCTGCAGAAGAGGCCATAGAGGAAGAAGAAGAGGAGGGGGTGTAGAGATGTGACAGAATCACCACCAGCTTTTTGGAGGCATGGTGGCGGAAAAAGCTCCAGCACTGAACCCTGTCTGGCATCCTTCCCAGCTGCCAACAGAGTTACCCAGTGTGCCGTGTAGAAAAGGTAATTTCCCTGACCATGCCTACTGGACCATGAGTCAGCGGTAATATGAACCTTGCTGCTGACTGCCCTGTCCAACGAGGCCAAAACATTGCCTTCCACAAGATGGTAGAAAGCTGCAAAGGACTTACGTGAAAAAAAATTTGTTTTGGAACCTGCCACTGTACATTCCACAAATTCACGAAAAGGGGCCAAGTCTACCAGCTGAAAAGGCAGCAGTTGTAGTGCTAGCAATTTGGCCAAGCTAGCATTTAGATGCTGAACATGTGGATGGCTGGCACAGTATTTTCTTTTACAGGTTATGCAAATAGGTTAGCAAAATTTGCCTGCTTATATCAACTGTTGGTGTACTGCTAGAGGATTGGCTGCCAGTACTTGTGGCACCTATTATTATACCTTCATTCCTCCAGGTTTTTGAGAGGACTGGAGGTATAGTAGGTGTTGAGATCACAGAGGAAGAGCAAGGAGAAGTCTGTCCTTTTTGTTTTTTATTATGTGGGTCTTTCAGGTGCTGTTGCCAATGGACTGCATGGCAGGTCGTCATATAACTTGTCAAGCATGTGCTGCCCAAGCAGGTGCTGTTCTAGCCATGCTAGATCCGCTTCAGACATACTGCGATCTACTGCACATGTCAAAAAAGCCCACACCAATGAAATTTTGGAAGTCAGCAGCGCTCTGCACCTGTGGAGCTCTGTGGTGTAATGCAATAGGGTGGCTGCCCTTAAGCAGGCCCCTGGAGGACATCCTGTTTCATTGGAGTTGTGCATCCTCCTCCTGACTTTCCTCTTCTCTTCTCTCAGGCACCCAAGTACATTCAGTGACCTCATCATCCCTTCCCTCCTCGTCACTGGAGCAAACTTGGCAGTATGCTGCAGCTGGGGAACATGACTGCTAGTTTCTTGTCCTTCTGTGGCACCCCCTCTCTCTAAGCTCACGTTACTCCCTTCCTCAACCTGGGAACCAACATCAGAGACTTCAAATTGCTGTGCTTCCTCCACCAGCATGTAACCAACACTATGCTTGAATAATTCTGGTGACTTCTCCGTGCATGATGGTGGGGCTACAGAAGGAGTAACTGTGGACAAGGAGCTGATGGATTAGGCTGCTTTGGCAGCTGTGTTGGAAGGCAAACTAGTATGAGCCTAAGTGACAGAGAATGAGGAAGATGAAGATGGCTTAGTTATCTACTTCACCAGCTCTATTGAATGTTGTGGCTCAATAACAAGACCAGCAGCAGAAAAAAAGGACAAGTGTGACCCGCCTGCAGAGGATGCACCATGTCCGCCACCATCACTTTTCACTGTAGACACAGAGGCTGCTTGCCCTCTTTTAGTGGCCTGTGACTGTCTGCTTCTCCTTGGTGGCCTACCGGACAACATAATTGGGATTTTTTTCACACCACACTACACTGTATGATATACTGTATACACCGCCTGAAGTGTATTAGAAACTGTAAACAATGTATTATATACTGTGTACACAGCCTGCACTGTATTATATACCATACACTGGCTTCACTGTATCATATGCTGTGTACACTGCCTGAAGTGTATTAGAAACTGTACACATTGTATTATATACTGTGTACACCGCCTGCACTGCATTATTTGCTGTGTACACCGACTGAAGTGTATTATATATTGTACACCGTCAAATGCACTGTATATATAGTCTACACTGAATGCAGAGTATATGTCAGAAACCATGAATCAGACTGAGACAGAAGTACAGTTAAATCCCACTTGTTTAATAATAATAAAAAAAAGGGTAAACAGAGTAAACGTACTAGACAATGAGCATACTAGAACAGCAAGTGGAATCTGGAGCCAGAAGGAATGTCAGCCAAGCAAGTCTTTAACAGGAACACAGGAGAGCGTCTCTAGAGATGTGACCAAGGCAAAGGCAGAGATCATCTGGGCTGGATGGTGGCTTAAGTAGGCAGGACTGATGAGCAGGGTTTCATCAACAGGTGAGTCACTGTGGAGAAATAGGGAGAGGAGCTGGCAATTAGCCCACAGCTGAGCGGCCAGCTCAGAGAAGGAAGCCCAGCCCTGACACCTGACAGTATATATATATATATATATATATATATATATATATACTAGACTGTATAAATATATATATATATATATATATATATATATATATATATATACTAGACTGTATATATATATATATATATATATATATATATATATATATATATATATATATACACAGTATAAAGTCAGGTCCATAAATATTGGGACATCAACACAATTCTAATCTTTTTTGCTCTATACACCACCACAATGGATTTGAAATGAAACAAACATGGTGTGCTTTAACTGCAGACTTTCAGCTTTAATTTGAGGGTATTTACATCCTAATTAGGTGAAGGGTGTAGGAATTACAACAGTTTGTATATGTGCCTCTCGCTTTTTGAGGGACCAATGGGACAATTGGCTGCTCAGCTGTTCCATGGCCAGGTGTGTGTTAGTCCCTCATTATCCCATTTACAAGGAGAAGGTAAAAGGTCCAGAGTTAATTTCAAGTATGCTATTTGCATTTGGAATCTGTTGCTGTCAACTCTCAATATGAAATCCAAAAAGCTGTCACTATCAGTGAAGAAAGCCATCATTAGGCTGAAAAAACAAAACAAACCCATCAGCGAGAAAGAAAAAACATTAGGTGTGGCCAAATCAACTGTTTGGAACATCCTTAAAAAGAAATAACGCACCGGTGAGCTCAGCAACACCAAAAGACCCGGAAGACCACAGAAAACAACTGTGGTGGATGACCGAAGAATTCTTTCCCTGGTGAAGAAAACACCCTTCACAACAGTTGGCCAGATCAAGAACACTCTCCAGGAGGTAGTGTGTATGTGTATCAAAGTCAACAATCAAGAGAAGACTTCACCAGAGTGAATACAGAGGGTTCACCACAAGATGTAAACCATTGGTGAGCCTCAAAAACAGGAAGGCCAGATTAGAGTTTGCCAAACAACATCTAAAAAGCCTTCACAGTTCTGGAACAACATCCTATGGACAGATGAGACCAAGATCAACTTGTACCAGAATGATGGGAAGAGAAGAATATGGAGAAGGAAAGGAAGTGCTCATGATCCAAAGCATACCACCTCATTAGTGAAGCAGTGAAGGTGGTGGTAGTGTCATGGCATGGGCATCTATGGCTGCCAATGGAACTGGTTCTCTTGTATTGATGGATGATGTGACTGCTGACAAAAGCAGCAGGATGAATTTGGAAGTGTTTCGGGCAATATTATCTACTCATATTCTGCAAAATGCTTCAGAACTCATTGGACGGCGCTTCACAGTGCAGATGGACAATGACACGAAGCATACTACGAAAGCAACCAAAGGGTTTTTTTAAGGGAAAGAAGTGGAATGTTATGCAATGGCCAAGTCCTGAATCTCATTGAGCATGCATTTCACTTGCTGAAGACAAAACTGAAGGGAAAATGCCCCAAGAACAAGTAGGAACTGAAGACAGTTGCAGTAGAGGCCTGGCAGAGCATCACTAGGGATGAAACCCAGAGTCTAGTGATGTCTATGCATTCCAGACTTCAGGCTGTAATTAACTGCAAAGGATTTGCAACCAAGTATTAAAAAGTGAAAGTTTGATGGATGATTGTTAATCTGTCCCATTACTTTTGGTCCCTTAAAAAGTCAGAGCCCTAGACCTCCTCTGTAGCTCAAAACATGCAACCTGTAGAATTTCAAGAAGAACAGAAATGGAAGGCACGCACACCTAGTGCATTACCAAAGATAATTTAATAATAAAAATGTTTTATACAAAAGTGGGTACTCACAAAATGCAACTGACAAAAGGCCATAAAAACACTGCATGGACATGCACAGAACATGGGGTGCAGCTAACCCATTTCGGGAGTGCACCCCCTTCCTCAGAGCTAGGTGAGAGAGGTGAGAGCAATAATTCTAGTACTCCTCTGTAACTCAAAACTGGTAACCTGTAGAATTTTTTAAATGTCACCTAGGGAGATTTTTAAGGGTAAAAGTTGGTCGTCATTCCACGAGTCGGTGCAATTTTGAAGCGTGACATGTTGAATATCAATTTACTCGGAGTAACATTATCTTTCACTATATAAAAAAAAATTGGGCTAACTTTACTGCTGTCTTATTTATTAATTCAAAAAATTTATTTTTTCCCAAAAAAGTGCGCTTGTAAGACCGCTGCGCAAATATGGTGTGACAGAAAGTATTGCAATGACCGCCATTTTATTCTCTAGGGTTTTAGAAAAAAACATGTATAATGTTTGGGGGTTCTAAGTAAATCTAAGGAAGAGGCTCAATCATTAAGTGGTTAAAAAAGAAAAAGGTCCCCAACTTTTTACGTTATTACCATGCTGCCCAACTAGCTTACATTGTACCATGCGAAAGCCGAGACATCACTGTGAGTGAGGCCCTTTTAAACTAGTGTTTCCTCATACCCCACTACTCTCCTACTTCAACCATTGAAATTTTTACCCTGCTTTTAATGACCCAGCCTCTTTTCAAGCCTGGTCCTCCTCGGGACTTAGACGCATACGTGACCTTGTCACCAGCAGCACCCTAAAATCATTCCCAGCCTTGCAAGAGCAAGCACAACTCCCTCCCAGAGAGTGTTTTTGGTATCTTCAGATTGCTTATTTTGCTCAATCAATCACACGCACACACTCATCTCTAGACAGCTTATAGGTAGTGTGGCAGAGCAAGGCTCTGTCCCTATAAAAATGAGGTTAAAGTGGACACAGAGTCTGCATATTGGCTGAGTGCAGAGCTACAGAGTGTAAATTTGAAATGGAGGAAACTGCTCTGGCAGTTTTCTCCAGGTTTTGCTAGTTCCTTATGGGGCTCTGTAGTTTGGAGATCCTTCAGAGTCTTGGGTGGGACGGGATCTCCAACCCTGTGTCCGGGTCTTGTGGACAGCCAGCAGGGTGTGTGCCCAGGTGCACACAGCCCATATAACGAGGGGCTAGTGAGAGCAGAGAGTGGAGGAAGGTGAAGTTGGAGCAGTGGCTGCTAGTAACTGTCTCTGTGTGAGAATAGATGCTGTGTGCGTTGAAGGGCTTCAAAGCTGTGTGCGTCCAGGGAGCCAGAAGCTGTGTGCATTGAAGGGCTGTAAAGCTGTGTGCGTCAAAGGAGCCAGAAGCTGTGTGCATTGAAGCTCTTGAAACTGTGTGTGACCAAGGAGCCTAAGAATGTGTGCATCCAAGCAGCTTGTTTGAGGGGCCTGTTCCCTATAGCAGCAATACTGCTGAAGAGTAGCCAGGTGGGCTAGCATTTTCATTTGGATTTTCTATTGTATTTACTTGCTGAAGCTTGGACCCCTGTGTGGGATTCCTGGATGGACTTTTGTTTTGTTTTTTTTCTTTAATAAACGTGGGCTACCAGGCCCTTAACTATAAATGCCTCTCTGTTTTGGACTCGCTGCACCAAAACGCATCTATCCACTTGAGCTGAACAATCCCCAATGTCACAAGTGGTGGAGAATGCGGGCATATGTAGACGGTGGAATCTAGGTCCTTACTCCATGGTGAGTCGCATCAGGAACTACTGCTAGCTGTGTGTGGCAGCCAGGCGAACAGCATTGCACAGAAGTTTGATGGACTGTGTTGCATGCAGGTTGTGTACCTGTGAAAGGAGAATCGCATAATTTTTCTCTCTGTGTTGCATGCAGGTTGTGTACCTGTGAAAGGAGAATCGCATATTTTTTCTCTCTCTGTGTTGCATGCAGGTTGTGTACCTGTGAAAGGAGAATCGCATATTTTTTCTCTCTCTGTGTTGCATGCAGGTTGTGTACCTGTGAAAGGAGAATCACATATTTTTTTTCTCTTTGCTATGAAGTGTGTTGCAAGTTGCTGTGTGTAAGACAGCAAGCATGGGGCGTTCAAAAGAGAAAAAGGAAGCAATCCTTGCTGAAGCAAGGGAAAGGGTTCTATGGCTAGAGGGTATTTCACCACATGCCCCAGCCACGCCAGAGAATTTTTCCAAGTGTGAAATTTCTGTGACCTGGGGTAAATTAATCATGTCATCCCCAGTTAAAAAGGAAGTAAAAGAAGTTTCCCCTGGCAACAGGAAGCCAGGTGGACAACAGCGTGTGAAAAAGAGGAATATGGTCATCTGTGGAAGCAATGTCCAGGCCAACAGGGATGTCGGGGATCCAAGGAGTCTGTCTGCTGATGGTCATGACCAGTGGTATCCTGTGGCAACAGAGAGCCAGTCATTAAGGAGATTCCAAGAAAGTAAAGTTCAGCTACCAGTACCGTGCTTGGAATGTGGTCAAGTGGGGCATGGAATTTTTACTTGCCCAAGGTTCTGGAACAACGCTGAAGAGTCTGGAAAGGCTGCAGTGTCGTCCTGTGGCCACACAGAGGAAGTAGCTGGTATGGATGCAGCTGAGAGACAGCGCACTCAAGTGAAGGGTATGATACCAGCCACTGAAAATGGTAAGACTGTTTCAGTTTGTGGGACTGAACCTAGTGACATGGGAGTGTGTCCAGCGGGAAGATCCGCAGTGCAAATGGACATAGACTTGCTGCAGTGTGCTACCCGGAGCAGTGGGGAGGCACATGGTGAAGTCCAGCTGACAGCAAGGTTAAAGACTCAAATGAACATGGGGACTATGCATGTGCCTGCTATAATCCAGCAGAGTGCTGGAGAGGTTAAACTAGGGGTGACCAAAACTGTTCTTGTGCCATGTTCCCTAGTGACAGGTGCTGCAGAGTTGCCCAGGGAAACTTCAGAGGAGCTCGCAGTGACGGAGCAGAGAGTTTCCCAGGTCAGCTATGGAGCTGCCCAAGGAGGAAAGAGTTCCCCTTTAAAGATAGAGGGTGATGTGAGGAGAGGCTCACAGGCTGTGGTTGGTAATAGACAATCCACAAAAGTAGCAGTTATGTCTTTACGTAATGAAAATTCTGATGGTTATGCTGACAAAGGTGTTACTGTTGGCAAATGTGATGGTATTGGTGATAATGACATTGAAAAATGTGTTCCCTTTAATGTCATGTCTGAAAATGTTGCAAATGTGTTCACTGATAATGATGGGAGTAGGATATCTCCCGTGACAACCAGAAGCGCAGGCTTGTCCATGGAAGTCTCATGGGGTCTCCATGTGTTGGAGCCAGAGGTTTTCCAGGATGGCTGTGGTGCTACCCTGGTGAAACAAAGGAAGACTGAGTCACACAGTGAGAGTGTATGGGCGCAGCCCCACAACCCTAAGTGTAACCCAGGTGTCAAGGGGTTAATTCAGCCAGCAAAAGCTGAAAGTGCAGAGATGTGTGTGTCAGTAGCGCCCCCAGAGCAGGCAGGGCAAAAGCATGTATTACAGCCTGCCTTGTCAGATGATGTGTCAACCCAAGGGGATATGTATAGAAATTACACAGGTGATGTTTTGGCTAGTGAATCCCAGGTTCCTGTGGGGCATTCTAGAGTAGGTGATGGAACCACAATAGACTGGGATAATTGGTATGAGAATGCAATTGCAATATTAAATAATGTGGTGGACAGAACACCTGCTATGCCCAATGGAGGGATTGCAGATCGGCTGGTGCTCAAGGACACGTTTGTCCCTGCGAAGGTTATTGCCCTCCAGTCTGAAGGAACTGTTCAGGGTGCTGGCATAGCAGATGTGTTGTCCACAGCCCAACAGCTCGGGTGTCAAGGTGACAATGTGACTTGTAATGACCTGCAGTGGCTCACTGACACTGGTGCAGAAGGGTTAAGTGTGAGACATGTGTCTGACAGCGCTCCAGGGGAGAAACAGGCTGTGATGAGGGGTACCTCCAAGGAGTTGGAGGTCTCTTCAAATGTCTCAACCTCAAAAGCTGCAGTGGATGAGCCCCTCCATGTCTTGGACAGGGAAAAAGACCTTAGAAAGGTCTGGTATTTAGACATTGGATGTTTAGAGATAACAAAAACCTTACTTGAAATGCTGGAGTTGGTAAAAACGCACTCACTGTACACTTGGGTGTCTCCACCGCAGTCGGACCAGGTGGTGCTGCGTAGTACCAATGGGTGGAGCCAGGTGGTACAGACTGTGCTGGGAAGTCTTTCTGTAGTCTCTCTACAATGGTATTGGTGGGGCCAATGCTTATTAACAGTGTGGCAAATAGTCTTGAGGTTCTCTGAGAGGGTGCTCCCAGTAACTGAGTGGTATGGAAGGCGCCCAGGAGAATTGTTGGAGACATCAAAGGTCTCTCCGGCTGGTGTAGTGACTAGAAACATCTCTGCTGGTGTGGTCCGAGGTGCGGCTGAGCAGTGGTCAATAGAGGGCGTGGATACTGTCTCACCCGCTAAACCTCATGAGAAGGTAGGGCCCAAAATAGACGCAGCACTAGCAGAGATGCTTTCTATCACTCAGAAAGAGGTATAACTTAAAGTACCCGGAGACACTGTAAAGGAAAGTGCTAATGTTGGTTGCTGCAAAAATGTAATGTGTACATCAGAAAAAAGTAGTTTGTGCTTGGATCAGTGTCATTTGTTAGATCAGTTACCCATGGAGTGTTGGACAACAGGTGAGGTGAAGTTGTGCTATGGACCCGTGGGGGGTAATCGCTTGCCTGCGTTTTGTCCCTCCTCAGGTCTGGTTCTAACAAGTACTGATGTAGATGGCACTGATTGTGTTCGACAGGGTGTCATTGAAATGTATGATCTGCTAATGTTTGGTGCTGTTAAAAGTGGTGTGGTTGCCGTGGGTAACCAGAGAGAGGTTTTTGAACCTGAAAGTACTGTGGTGAAAGATAAAACTGACTTCTGTAAGCTGAAAGGTAGGATAAGAGAAGGCAGAGTTCCCCCAAGAGAGGAGAGTATGCTCAGGAACCCCAAGAGAAGAAAGGGAAGGCAGAGTATAAGGAATTATAGGACCCTGTCAAGATCCAAGGTGGGACGTACCTGGAAGCACACCCGAAAAAAGGGTTGGGCCTACGTGGCTAATGGCCAGAACAGAGGTGTCCCAACTGCTATGGTGGGTGCAGGTGTTTCTCCCTCTGGATCGAAACAAGAGGGGGGGGTATGTGGCAGAGCAAGGCTCTGTCCCTATAAAAATGAGGTTAAAGTGGACACAGAGTCTGCATATTGGCTGAGTGCAGAGCTACAGAGTGTAAATTTGAAATGGAGAAAACTGCTCTGGCAGTTTTCTCCAGGTTTTGCTAGTTCCTTATGGGGCTCTGTAGTTTGGAAATCCTTCAGAGTCTTGGGTGGGACGGGATCTCCAACCCTGTGTCCGGGTCTTGTGGACAGCCAGCAGGGTGTGTGCCCAGGTGCACACAGCCCATATAACGAGGGGCTAGTGAGAGCAGAGAGTGGAGGAAGGTGAAGTTGGAGCAGTGGCTGCTAGTAACTGTCTCTGTGTGAGAATAGATGCTGTGTGCGTTGAAGGGCTTCAAAGCTGTGTGCGTCCAGGGAGCCAGAAGCTGTGTGCATTGAAGGGCTGTAAAGCTGTGTGCGTCAAAGGAGCCAGAAGCTGTGTGCATTGAAGCTCTTGAAACTGTGTGTGACCAAGGAGCCTAAGAATGTGTGCATCCAAGCAGCTTGTTTGAGGGGCCTGTTCCCTATAGCAGCAATACTGCTGAAGAGTAGCCAGGTGGGCTAGCATTTTCATTTGGATTTTCTATTGTATTTACTTGCTGAAGCTTGGACCCCTGTGTGGGATTCCTGGATGGACTTTTGTTTTGTTTTTTTTTCTTTAATAAACGTGGGCTACCAGGCCCTTAACTATAAATGCCTCTCTGATGTGGACTCGCTGCACCAAAACGCATCTATCCACTTGAGCTGAACAATCCCCAATGTCACAGTAGGTAGGTATATATATATGAGGGCATATTCAATTCAGACCCACACTCCCCAGGTATCATATCTCATATATATAGTCACCTTACATCCCCGCCATCTAGTTTACCATCATACGCTGCACAGTGGTCTAAGGTCCTGGAAATTGACTTGGATACAAAGGATTGGGAAGGTATCTGAGCCACCACTAAAACTTCCTCTCAAAACATCATTGCACTCAAAGCAAACTATAAAGTCCTCATGATTTAGTATTTGGTCCCGGCAAGGATCTCAAAATTTTTGCCAAGTTACCCCTCCCGGTGTGCTTCCGAGGTTGTGGTTGGGAGGGCACGCATGCACATATTTGGTGGACGTGCCCTGTCGTACAACAATTTTGGACAGCAATCTTCCGTATGGCTTCTGCTTTGCTCCATGTTTCTTTCAACCCTGAACCATCCCTTGTGCTATTGAACTACGGGCCCAAATCTTGGAGTACTATAATTATGAAGGGGGAGGGGGGTAAGGTTCTTAGACTGCACTAGAGCTCAACTCCGTCTTCTTCTGCAGCTTATTACTGCGGCCAAACAAATGATAGCTAGAGTTTGGAAATCCCCTAAATTATGCATCGTTGAAGTTAAAAACAGAATCACCCAAGCCATGATACATGGTAAAATTGAAGCCATTATTCAAGATATAATTCCCCAGCATATTAAAATTTGGCAAACTTGGGTTGATCAACTTCTACCTTTGTACTTCGACAAATCTCTCTTAGAACCTTAACCCCCTTCACGATTATAGTACTCCAAAACTTGGGCCTGTGTGGTGCCCCCGACTTACCTATCTTGCAGCTCTTTCTCCACTTTTATTTCCTCCCTTTCTTATCTGTTCTTTCTCTATTCTCTCTCTCTCACCCCCACCCCCAAAAGCACACCATTGGTAGCATGATATATTGGTGTAGAATTTCTCCCTTTTTGACTGTCTCAAACCCACAAAATGATACTTTTCCCCTGCATTTACTTTGAAAAAGTGCCTTTGCCACAGGCGCCTCTGAACACCCTGGAGGCCTTGTGCTCGTATAATTTCATTATCACCCTATATCGCTTTGTGCCCCTGTAACCAATACCTCTTTGTTTGTATTCCTTCTTTGTTGTATATTCTGTAATATTCAGTATTTTCCAATGATTACACCTTGTTTCTTATTAATATGTTACAAATAAAAAATTTGAACAAGAAAAAAAAACAAAAGAAGAAAAGAATTCCTCTTGTGGCAAACAGAAGAAAAAAGGTGTACAAATGAACTGCCAAATTGTAAGGTATTTTTTTGGCCACAAAACTCAGAGTCAGGGAATGAGAATTGGTAGTTTCTTCTTAAAGAATCATTGTTAGGCCTCACCACTTTAATAAACATGCATCCAAAGTATTTCTAAATCATGGCAGGGTGCTTAAGTATCAATACAGCAATACAACCAATACAAACAGCATAATATAGCCAGCATGAAAGCAAAACAAAAAATCCAAACTGAAGAAAACAATGCCAAAATATATAAAAAACTTGTTCATTTCATTTAAGGTGAATCTTAATGAAATGAAAACATCAATGGCCAACACAATAGTTACGCAGCCAAAAAAATATGTACAAATGTTTATCTTTAGGAAACAGCTGCCTAGTGCCGCGTACACACGGTCGGACTTTTCGTCTACAAAAGTCCAACGGACGCTGACGGACTAAAGCTGGCTGGTAATCCGATCGTGTGTGGGCTTCTCCGGACTTTCAACTGACTTTTTTTGCCTCAAATCCGACGTACTTTAGATTTGAAACATGCTTTAAATCTTTCCGACGGACTCGAGTACGGTCGAAAAATCCGCTCGTCTGTATGCTAGTCCGACGGACAAAAACCCACGCTAGGGCAGCTATTGGCTACTGGCTATCAACTTCCTTATTTTAGTCCGGTGTACGTCATCACGTAAGAATTCGACGGACTTTTGTGTGATCGTGTGTAGGCAAGTCTGTTCGTTAGAAAGTCCGCCGCAAGTCCGTCGAAAGTCCGCCGCAAGTCCGTCGAAAGTCTGTCGGACAGGCTGTCGGACTTTTGTAGACGAAAAGTCCGACCGTGTGTACGCGGCATAAGAATTAGATTTTGAAATTTATTAGTATCAGCACTCCATAAAGCAACACAAATATTCTTCCAAAGCACAGAACATTAACTAGCCCAAAAAAATGTAAATTATTTGCATAAAAATTGGACTTGGGGTGTAAAGAATATTAAAAAATCATAAATCTTTGAAAAAATCATACAGAGTACAGGATGTTAAAAATTGCCCAGAAATTTTAATTCTTTGCAATTGTGAAACAGTGGTGAAAAACTGCATGAAAAAAAACTGCTATCAGTCAAGGCAGCGCATCATCCTGACTTCCGAAGTGTGGATCCACCAGCTGCCTTGACTGATGGCAGTCTCAGCGAGCTGCTAAAACACTGAGACGGCTGCTCCCCACCCCTCCACAGCTCAGCGCTCCTTTTACAAGTGGCATTCAAATGGCCAATGATATTACCACACTTGATGTGCTTTATGCAGAGACTGTAAATATCTACAATGTGGTCCACAGAACATGTTAAAAAGGCCCAAAGAAACAAGCTCTAGGAAGTAGACCAGGGAAAACATTTATTTGCATTTGTGGACCTCTGCCACTTCTTTACAACCTGTCTCTTGATGACATTCTGTCATTGCTGTTGTGCCTTTCCCTCACTTTTTTCCTCCCTTATATCTTCCATTATATCTGGCACTCAAGTATAGTTGAAGGCCCTATCGCCCCCTCCTCATCACTGAAGTCAACCTGCCAATAAGCTGGAGCTGCATTTTTTTTTTATAGTTTATTTTGTTTTACTTTAGTTCGCCATGTGGAACTGGTAGATTATTATTACCCTTGAGTATAGTTATATTTTCGCTGGTATCTAACAATGTCCACCTGATCACTTTGCATCTGATCTATATGCATGTATACTATATTGTCAAAAGTATTGTGACACCTGCCTTTACACGAACATGAACTTTAATGGCATTCCAGTCTTAGCCCGTAGGGTTCAATATTGAGTTTGCACACCCTTGGCACTGATGTTGGACAAGAAGGCCTGGCTCGCAGTCTCTGCTCTAATTTATCCCAAAGATGTTCTAACGGGTTGAGGTCAGGTCTCTGTGCAGGCCAGTCATGTTCCTCCACCCCATCCATGTCCATGATTTTATAGACCTTGCTTTGTGCACTGGTGTGCAGTCATTTTGGAAAAGGAAGGGGCCAACCCTAAACTGTTACCACAAAATTGAGAGCATGAAATTGTCTAAAATGTCTTGGTCTGCTGACGCCTTAAGAGTTCCCTTCACTGGAACTAAGGGGCCAAGCCCAAGCCCAAGCCCTGAAAAATAACTTCCCACCATAATACCCCCTCCAGCGGGGCCTGCGTGCCAGGCCTTCTTGTTCACATCAGTGCCTGACCTCACAAATGCGCTTCTGGAAGAATGGTCAAACATTCCCATAGACACACTCCCAGACCTTGTGGACAGCCTCTCCAGAAGAGTTGAATCTGTTATAGCTGCAAAGGGTAGGCCAACTCAACATTGAACCCTACAGACCAAGACTGGGATGCCATTAAAGTTCATGTGCTTGTTAGCCTTAGTACAGTTTTTTTTTTGATACTATCCTTATCTAAAGTAAATACATGATTCATCATTACTTTATAGTTTCTGTGGCTCTTTACTCCCCTCTACGGGAGGTCCAGCCCTGGTCCCTAAACACACGGCGGTGGGCTTGTGTGATACCAGTGGACAAACCCTACTCCATACTTCCTGATTTTCATGTTTTCCTGCATTCATATTTTTCGTGGTCGGATGTCTGTGTTTGCATGGTAGGTACAGCGTTGCTTAAATAGTGTCTATTTTTTTGTCAGTATGTTGATTTCTGAATTATGTGATGTTTTATTGTGATTTTTTTTGTTTCACTAGTATTATTATCATGCTTTTCCTGAAGAAGCCAAGATGGTAAAATGTGTAGAACTACAAGTGTGATGGAAATCTCTTCATGTTGAATACCAATACTTGGTAAATCAATATATTAATGTTTTTTAACCGCATTTTGTAAATAAAATTTTATTGCATCTAAAAAAATCCCATCCTACATTTTCTCTCCACTAAGTATCCAGTTTAAAGGGATGATGGTGCTTAATAGCCATGTTTCTTATTTTATCCACTAAATCAAATATGGACACCCTTTACATAGTTAATCTGGTTGAAAAAAGACACTAGTCCACCCAGTTCAAGCAACATATATACATTAAAAAAACAAAGAACAAAAAACAAATATAGAAAAGCACACATACAAATAAAAAACAATTGACTCACCAAAACAATACACTGAGATGATCCACTCCTGATGGGCTCTTACCGCAAATTACATTTCCTCAACAGGCTTCTGAATGTAAACAAAGGGGTAAGGGATCCTGAGTTATGTCATTGACTAAATATGGTCTTGACCATATTTAGTCAATGACATCAGCCAGCATCCCCCACCTCTTTTTTTACACCATGGCACTGGCTAGGGAAATGTAATTTGCAGTGAGAGTTTGTGGGGAGCAGATCATCTTGGTGGGTTGGTGTGTTCTGTTTTATCGTGTCGGTGGTTGTTGTTAATCATGATTGACATGGATCTAAATTGCTTTACCAGGTGATTGACGATGGTGACTTAATTAACAAAGGAATTTGTCACAGTGTGGTGTGTGTGTATTTACTTTGTATGGCTTTTTTTGTGTATGAGTAGGGGCACTGTGATAACTGGAAGCTCTTTATATAGCACGGTGTTTCCCTATTCCAATAAGTCCTCCCTGAAGATACCAATATCCACAGGGTCAGAGTGGGGAAGTGTCTATTGTCATTGTCAATATGAAGGAAGGTGCTTTGCCGGGGGGGGGGTCGCCCCTGGAAACGTACCCCCTAATCTTGAGGTCATGTGGCCTCGTATGCTTCAGAAGGGAGAAGACAAATGTTCACTATCCCTTTCATTCCTGACCAGCCAAGCTGAATGCTTGAATAAGGGTCTGATTTAGATTCTCTGGGGTATTTTGTTTATGCATGGGTCACTACCATAAAATCCATACCAGACCCCTATCTAGGATAAGGGTCTGGTATGACTTTTGAGGGAACCCCACGGTATTATTATTATTATTTTTTTTGCACCATAACAACCAAGGTATGTGTGTCCTAGCAACCAATGACCAATGAAAAGTGACCACCTCACACATAATCCAAAGGAGTGGGAAGTCATTTGTGTAGTGGCAGTAGAGATACTTGTCTCTGGTTGAAATAGCTGGAGGTGTGGCAAGAAGGAAATCTGGTCATTTAGTTATCCATTCAGTGAAATGCAAATTCAGTGCTGGGTCCTGTGTTTGAATCGCACAAATGACCTATCTTTATAGACTTTGTATTTTTATCCTGTGTTTCCTTCCTATCACAGTCCAGTTCACCCACAAGTTCAGTCTATTTATCTATTGGTGGGTAAATCAGTAGGGAACAATTTGATTATCCTGTAAAGCATTGTATAATATAACAATCTAATTAAGTATAGTCTCTATCTAAAGGTGACTTTTTCATATCTTCTGATAAAATATTGTTGAAAAATACTGATAACATTTGACTGAGAATTTTTTTTTTTAACTTGCCCAGGAAAGTAATTCAACCATCCTAACCATGAAACAATATATATTTTAGTAAGGAATCAACAAGCCATAATAGATTGATGGAGTACCTTCAATGCGTTTCTGAATCTCTAATGCAATGTCCAAAGCATTAAATGGTAAGACTGGTTCAGTGGCAATCTTCAAGACCATTTGTGCTGTTAGCTGAAAAAAATTAAAAATCAATGTAATTCAGTGGTTAATATTCAACCTGATATGTTAAGCATTTTCAGTATAATTCTGTTTGTTACATCACAGAACGAGTTAACAGTTATGATCAGCTGAGCATACCTGAGATTGGTTTGAGGCACGTTTGGCAAACATAAATAATGTTCAGCTGCCAAATGAAAACCCTATTGATGTCAATGGAAGCCAAATGTTAAAATAAAGTACTATCCATATTCTAAATTAATACGCAAGATGTTGTCAAACAAATGGTATGAGGGGATGGCACTGCCATGGGTCACATGTACCAAAGCAAAAAAAAACAACAAATGTAAATGATGGTCCAATTACCAAGAGGCATGTTTATCAACTAGAAAACCTGCATGTTTTCCTGATCAAAATGTAAATGGTCAGCTGAATAAAGAGGAGATGAGTTAAGGGGAAGGATAGCTGGGAAGACACCCCCTTATCACTGCATATCTTGGGGGGCACCAATAGTGATCACGCAAGCCTGCCAAATGTTTTAATTATGTTTCCCTTAAAATGGTCAGAGGGAGTTTTCTGCTGCCATAGACAAAAGTCAATTTCCCAATCCAACTAAGACCTGCCTGATCAAGCAACTGTCATCTCAAGCAAATTGCCAGTTTTATTATTGCACCTATACAGGTGCTAATTCGTTAAAGTAGTAGTTTTCATCAAGGCTTGAAATATCTTCATATACTCAAGAAGGAATGGACAACATTTCTGATTATTGTAATTCACTTGAACTTGTTTGGGTATTTGAAGTGAATGCATATTTGGTGAAAATGATATCTTTACTACATAAGTTCCATAGGTAGAAGCCTGGGTAAAGCATGCAACATAAGTAGAAAATCAGAATGTAGACACATGCCTCTGGTTCTCAGTAAGGCTACGACAGCCAATAAGTAGGGATGAGCTTCGTGTTCGAGTCAAACCCACGTTCGACTCGAACATCGTCTGTTCGCCCGTTCGCCGAATTACGAAAGATATGGGCCGTTCGCGACAAATTCGCGTGGCGCATCACGGCCCATAATTCACAGTGGCATCGCAGTGCATTGCTCGCTGATGATTGGCCAAGCATGCACTATGACCCGCATGCTTTGGAGGCTTTGGCCAATTATGGCTCAGGGGATTTAGTACATGCCTCACACTATATAAGGCCGCCTGCATGGCGGCCCTGTGTAGTGTGTGTTCCGGCGTTGAGAGAGAGATAGAAAGACAGAGAGACAGTGCCATTTGATTTAAGTTAGATAGATTAGGCAGGACAGTCAGTGAGTTAGCTGCACTTACAGTGTATTGTGTATATATATATATGCATCCCATGCGTTGTGTGTGTATATATATATATATATATATATATACACTGTATTCAGTTTAGCTAGATCCGTTCCTGTTATCTTGCTACTGACAGGCAGGCTTGTGTTGTTACAGTATTTACAGCTACCTGAAGAAAATTGCTGGTGTTCTTTTGATCCTATTAGTACCACAGTCAGGCAGCTAGACTATTTACAGTTATGCCGCGTACACGCGGTCGGACTTTTCAGCTATAAAAGTCTGACAGCCTGTCTGACAGACTTTCGACAGACTTTCGACGGACTTTTGGCGGACTTTCAACAGACTTTCTAACGACCGGACTTGCCTACACGCGATCACACAAAAGTCCGATGGATTTCTTACGTGATGACGTACACCAGACTAAAATAAGGAAGTTGATAGCCAGTAGCCAATATCTGCCCTATCGTGGGTTTTTGTCCGTCGGACTAGCATACAGACGAGCGGATTTCTGGGTTCAGCAGAGTTACGACGTAAAGATTTGAAGCATGTTCCAAATCTAAAGTCCGTCAGATTTGCGACTGGAAAAGGTCTGGTGAAGCCCACACACGATCAGTTTGTCCGCCGGATTTGGTCTGTCGGCGTCCGTCAGACAAGTCCGGTCGAAAAGTCCAACCGTGTGAACGTGGCATAAGTGTAGTGCGTCCTGCTCACAGTGTTCAGGTAAAGCTACAAGTTAGTTTAGTGAGACCTCTGCAGAGTGTTCAGCTAAAGCTACAAGTTAGTGTAGTGCGTCCTCTGAACAGTGTTCAGCTAAAGCTACAAGTCAGTATAGTGCACAGTGTTAAGCTAAAGCTACAAGTTAGGGTAGTGCGTCCTCCTCACAGTGTTCAGCTAAAGCTACAAGTTAGTGTAGTGCATCCTCCTCACAGTGTTCAGCTAAAACTACAAGTTAGTGTAGTGTGACCTCTGCACAGTGTTCAGCTAAAGCTACAAGTTAGTGTAGTGCGTCCTCCTCACAGTGTTCAGCTAAAACTACAAGTTAGTGTAGTGCGACCTCTGCACAGTGTTCAGCTAAAGCTACAAGTTAGTGTAGTGCGTCCTCCTCACAGTGTTCAGCTAAAACTACAAGTTAGTGTAGTGCGACCTCTGCACAGTGTTCAGCTAAAGCTACAAGTTAGTGTAGTGCATCCTCCTCACAGTGTTCAGCTAAAACTACAAGTTAGTGTAGTGCGACCTCTGCACAGTGTTCAGCTAAAGCTACCTGTAGAAGGTTGGTGGTGTTTTCCTGATCCTATCACTACCGCAGGCAGCTAAATAAGCTACAAGTTAGTTTTTTGCGAGCTCTGCACAATGTTCAGCTAAAGCTACCTGTAGAAGGTTAGTGGTGTTTTCCTGATCCTATCACTACCGCAGGCAGCTAAATAAGCTACAAGTTAGTTTTTTGCAAGTGTTCAGCTAAAGCTACCTGTAGAAGGTTGGTGATGTTTTTCTGATCCTATCACTACCGCAGGCAGCTAAATAAGCTACAAGTTATTTTTTTGCGACCTCTGCACAGTGTTCAGCTAAAGCTACCTGTAGAAGGTTGGTGGTGTTCTCATACTACAGGCAGGCAGTTGATTTTGCTAGCTGCAGTATCAGTATATATATATATATATATATATATATATATATATATATATATATCTCCCAGCTTAGTGCAGCTACAGGCCATTAGTATGTCTGGAAAGCCAACAAGGAGAGGCAGACAGTCACAAGCCAATAAAAGAGGGCAAGCAGGCTCTGTGTCTAGAGGCAGCAGTGCTGGTCGTGGAGACGGTGCATGCTCATCAGCACGTGGCCGTGGGACACGCTTGGCCTTTTTTTCGGCAGCTGGCCGTGTTGAGCCGCAACATGTGGATGACCAAGCTGTCCTCATCCTCCTCATCCTCTCTCACTAATGCTCAGGGTAATTTGTCTGGCAAAGCTGCTGCCAACGCAGCCTCTTCCCTCGGCTCAATGGCATCAGTGACTCCTTCTTTAGCCCCACCATGTCCTCCTGAGGAGTCCCTTGAACTGTTTGACCACAGTGTTGGGTACATGCTCCAGGAGGATGTCCAGCGTTTAGAAGGCTCTGATGATGATACTGAGCTACATGAAGGCAGTAACGTGAGCACGGACAGAGGGGGTGCCCAAGAAGGACAGCAATCTGGCAGTCATGCTCCCCCTGCTGCAGCATACTGCCAGGTTTGCTCCAGTGATGAGGAGGGAGGGGATTATGAGGTCACTGACTCAACGTGGGTGCCTGATAGGAGAGAGGAGGAGGCACATCACCAATGAGGCAGGATGCCCTCCAGGGGCCAGCCTAAGGGCAGTATACTGACTGCATCACACTGCAAAGCCCTGCATGTACAGGGCGCTACTGTCTCTGTGCATTATTCTAAAAGTTCTTTGGTGTGGGCCTTTTTTGAGGCGAGTGCATCTGATCGCACCGCTGCTATTTGTAACATATGTCTCAAGCGTATCTCGCGTGGCCAAAACATCTCCCGCTTGGGCACCACATGCTTGACCAGACATATGTTGACCTGCCATGCAGTTCATTGGCAAGCGTATCTAAAAGACCCACACCAAAGAACAAAGAGGACCTCTCCTTGCTCCTCATCAGCTGAGATCTCCAACCCCACTATACTTTCAGTCCTCTCTGAGACCTGCACTGAGAGGAATGAAGGTGTAGAATTAGGTGTGTCACAGCCAAGTACTTGTGGGCAATCCGCTTTCGGTACACCGACGTCAGATTGTACCAGGCAAATTTCCCTGCCCCAGCTGCTGCACCGCCGAAAGAAGTTCACTCCCAGCTATCCACATGCCCAGCGGTTGAATGCTAGCTTGGCAAAATTGTTAGCACTTCAACTGCTACCTTTTCAGTTGGTAGACTCTGCCCCCTTCCATGAGTTTGTGGAATGTGCGGTTCCTCAGTGGCAGGTACCCAAACGCCACTTTTTCTCACGGAAGGCAATTCCGGCTCTCTACTGGCATGTGGAAGGCAATGTCTTGGCCTCGCTGGACAGGGCGGTCAGCGGTAAGGTGCATATTACCGCTGACTCATGGTCCAGCAGGCATGGACAGGGACGTTACCTAAGTTTCACAGCGCATTGGGTCACTCTGCTGGCAGCTGGGAAGGATGCAGGAAAAGGTGCAGTAGTGTTGGAGGTTGTTCCACCACCACGCCTCCAAAATGCCACTACTAATGATTGTGACACACCTCTCTTCTCCTCCCCCTCCTCTTCTTCTTCCTCCATGGCCTCTTCCCGTGCTTTGTCCTGGGAACCAGCGGTGCTCCGTAGGCATTCAAGGGGCTACGCAAGTACGCAGGCCAAAAGATGCCATGCGGGGCTTGAGCTGGTGTGCTTGTGGGACAGGAGCCACACTGGGGCAGAGGTTCTGTCAGCTCTGCAGGGGCAGGTTCAGAGGTGGTTGACGCCACGCCAACTTAAGGCAGGAATTGTGGTTGCGACAATGGCACCAACCTCCTCTACGCCCTCCGACAGGGACAACTGACCCATGTGCCCTGTTTGGCTCACGTCCTTAACTTGGTGGTGCAGCGGTTCTTGGGCAGGTACCCAGGCTCACAGGATCCTGAGGCAGGCCAGGAAATTCTGTGTGCATTTATCATATAATGCCAGTGCTCGGCTAGCAGACCTCCAAATGGAGTTTAACCTGCCCAAGAACCGCCTAATCTGTGACATGCCCACCAGGTGGAACTCAACATTGGCCATGCTGCAGCGGCTGCACATGCAGCAGAGGGCCATCAGTGAGTACCTGTGTGACTATGGCACCAGGACAGGGTCAGGGGAGCTTGGTTTTTTGCTTGCACTGTTGTGTCACCATTTGAGGAGGCCACGAGGATGGTGAGCAGTGACAGTGCATGCATCAGTGACACTGTCCCCTTGTCCACCTGTTGGAGCACACGCTGCGTGGAATAATAACCAGGGCACTTGAGGCAGAACAGAGGCAGGAAGAGGAGGACTTCCTTAGCGCCCAAGGCCCCCTTATCCCGATCACACAGGAAGAGGGCGAGGAGGAGGCAGAAGAGGAGGAGGATTGTGTCGGTATGGAGGTGGAGCCTGGCACTCAGCATCAGCAGCAGTCTTTAAGGGATCAGTCCCAAGAAACACATGGACTTGTACGTGGCTGGGAGGAGGTGGCTGCGGACCATGTCGTCCTCAGTGACCCAGAGGACTCCGGACCGAATGCCTCAGCAAACCTACGCTGCATGGCCTCCCTGATCCTGCAAAGCCTGCGTAAGGATGCTCGTATTCGTGGCATCAAGGAGAAGGACCAATACTGGCTGGCAACCCTCCTTGATCCACGTTACAGGGGTAAGGTTGCGGACCTTATGTTGCCATCGCAGAGGGAGCAGAGGATGAAACATCTTTGGGAGGCCTTGCAGAAAGGTCTGTGCAACGCGTTCCCAGAGACTGGGAGGTTACAAACTCCTGTTTCTGGACAACATGTTGCTGAGGCTTCGGTCAGTCAAAGAAGGAGCTGTGGAGAAGGTGGCCTTCTGACCGATGCGTTCAGACAATTTTTTAGTCCGCAGCCCCAAGGTATGATCGGTTCCAGCAACCATCGCCAGTGTCTGTTTTACATGGTGCAGGAATACCTAGGGGCAAGATCTAACTTGGACACCTTTTCCACCAAAAATCCTTTGGGTTACTGGGTCTTGAGGATGGATCACTGGCCAGAGCTTGCACAGTATGCAATTGAGCTACTGGCCTGTCCTGCATCCAGCGTTCTTTCGGAACGCACATTCAGTGCTGCTGGAGGCTTTGTAACCGATCACAGGGTGCATCTGTCCACCAACTCGGTCGATCGACTGACCTTCATAAAAATGAATCAGTCTTGGATCACCACCAGCTACCAAGCACCTGATGCTGATGAAATATTTTTTTTTGAAATGTCAGATTCCTTCAAAGACTGCCTATGCTGATGCTGAGTGACTATCCTGTTATAATGAGTAATTATCCTCTTCCTCCTCAATGATCATGCTGATAGCATAATGAGTAATTATCCTCTTCCTCCTCAATGATCATGCTGATAGCTTGTAAGAACATTTTTGGTTCTGGGCGCTGCCACCAGTGCCTAAAGCCCAATTTTTAAGCCCCTGTTTAACAAGGGCATGTAATTACAATTTTTGAAGCAATTCTTTGCAGCAGGGCTAGTTCCTGCGCTCCAACTAGAGTATCTGTGAGGAGTTGCAGTGTTGTGGCACCAGCACCAGTGCCTAAGGCCCAATTTTCAGCCCCTGTTTAACAGGGGCGTGTAATTACAATTTTTGATGCAATACTTTGCAGCAGGGCTCATTCCTGTGTTCCAACTAGAGTATCTGTGAGGGTTTGCAGTGTTGTGGCACCAGTGCCTAAGGCCCAATTTTTCAGCCCCTGTTCAACAGGGACATGTAATTAGAATTCTTAATATAATATTTCACAGCAGGGCCCGTTTCTGCGCCCACCAAGATTAATTGTGAGGACTTACAGTGTTGTGGCACCAACACCACCACCACCACCACCAAAGGCCCAATTTTTCAGCCCCTGTTCAACAGGGGCATGCAATTACAATTCTTGATCGAATATTTCACAGCAGGGCCCGTTTCTGCACCCACCAAGATTAACTGTGATGACTTACAGTGTTGTGCCACCAGCACCACCACCACCAAAGGCCCAATTTTTCTGGCCCTGTTCAACAGGGGCATGTAATTACAATTCTTGATCTAATATTTCACAGCAGGGCCCTGTGAGGGCTTACTGTGTTGAGGCCACAACAACACCTAAGGCCCAAATTTCTGCTGAGTATATAGGGCAGGCCCCTACTTTCAAACATCCAACTTACAAACGACTCCTACTTGCAAACGGATGGAGACAACAGGAAGTGAGATGAAATCTACCCCATAGGAAGGGAAATTTTCTCCTGTAAGAGTTAATATGGGAAAAACTTTTCTACTTTCCACTGATGCTTTTTCACCAATCCTTGTTTCACTAAAAAACCCAAATTTTCAAAAAAAATTTGTCATTGGGACAAAAAGTGAGGTGAAATCTTCTGAAGGGGAGCACAGACAGCAAAACAAATGTCACAGGATAACCCTTCCCTATGTTTTCCACAAAGCTTAAAAACATATTTTTTTGGCTGGAGCTACACTTTAAAAATGTACCAGTTCAAAATTACAAACAGATTCTACTTAAGAACAAACCTACAGTCCCTGTCTTGTTTGCACCGCCTGTATACTGCTGTTCAGAGTATATAGGGCCTGGGGGCCCCACGCCTTTCCTTTTTTTAATTTGGGTGCGGGGTTCCCCTTAATATACATACAGGACCCAAAGGGCCTGGTAATGGACTGGAGGGTACCCATGCCATTTGTCTCACTGATTTTCATCCATATTGCCAGGACCTGACATTACATTAAAGCCGCAAGCAGTTTTAAATGACTTTTTTTCCTTTAAAAATGTCATTTTGTGCAGGGACTGTTCTAAGCAGGGGAAACACGCACCACTTTACAGGCATACTATAGACACCCTGTGTGAAAATATCCTAGGATAGACTTCTGCGCTACTATAATATAACCGTGTAAAAATAAACATAAACGTGTTGCTGCAAAATCAAAAAATAGTGAACACCCCTCACTAATATCAAAACTAAAAAATGCACAATAGTGATAAATTGTGTAAGTGATTCCACGCAACAACTTCTAGGTAAATGATGCTAATAAATGAAACTGCATAACTAATAAAATTCCTCCAAGTAGGAAACCACAGTATATACAGGTGTAAATAAAAGTGAATGTCCTTCAATATGAAAAACATAAAAAACGTGAATCAAGGTGACTTCAGTGCTGCTCAATCACATAAATCGCATGAAAAAATAACATACATAAACTGTGACTAATTAAGTGAATATGCGTTGATAGGTGATCAGGTGACTTTTCGTGGCAATGGATGCCCGCTGGGGGCTCCCAGAACTCTCACCTCAATGACACTATAAAAGTGCCTGTGTATATTCTTTGGGTCTGTGCTTTTTCTGGTCCGGTCTAGTGCTGGCGTCCTGTTCCGTCTCAGGGGAGAAGACACTTCCTCCAATGGATGGACTCCACATACGGATAATTAAAAGCAAGGGACTCCTGCCGGCGCCTCCTCCCGCACCTCCCCCAGGTACGATATTTAAAGGAATATTTCCCTTTTTTTTTACTTTAACCACTTCAATACCAAGACGTCATATGACGTCCTTGGCTTTGAGCAGGTATATCTGAACGATGCCTGTAGTTACAAACATCATTCAGATATTGCCGGTTTCAGCCGGCGAATCTCTACACCATAGGAATGATCATATCGGCCGTTCCGCCACTTGATCGTTCCTATGGGAGGAGAGAGGGGACATCCCCCCCCCGCCGCCCTCCGGTGCCTGCTCCGACTCACCGTTACGATCGGTGAGGCGGAGAGTGGATCCGCCGGCGCCGGAGGTAGATCATAGAGATTTCTGGTGGACCAGATGGTCCCCGGAGTCTCTATGATCGTCGGAGGCCGGGCGCGATGTTATGATGTCACGCCCGGCCTCTCCATTCAAAAAAAGGCGCCGCTTCGGCTTGGAAGCGGCGATCATTTCATTTATTTTTTTTATTTCAGGCTTCCCAGCCTAGTGGTGAGATATGGGGTCTTATTGACCCCATATCTCACTATTAAGAGCACCTGTCATGTTATATTGCTATTACAAGGGATGTTTACATTCCTTGTAATAGGAATAAAAGTGATCAATATTTTTTTTTTTCAAAAAAGTGTCAAAATAAAAAATATATATATATAATTAACAATTAAAAAAAAAAATTTAAAGCACCGCTGACCCCGTGTGCTCACACGCAGAAGTGAACGCATACGTAAGTCCCGCCCACATATGAAAACGGTGTTCAAACCATACATGTGAGGTATCACCGCGAACGTTGGAGCGAGAGCAATAATTTTAGGCCTAGACCTCCTCTGTAACTCAAAACATGTAACCAGTAAAAAAATTTCAAGCGTTGGCTATGGGGATTTTTAAGTACCGAACATTGGCGCCATTACACGAGCGTGTGCAATTTTGAAGCGAGACATGTTAGGTATCTATTTACTCAGCGTAACTTCATCTTTCACAAAATGCAAAAACATTGGGCTAACTTTACTGTTTTGTTTTTTTTTAAACACAAAACAGTTTTTTTCCCCAAAAAAACGCGTTTGAAAAATTCCTGCGCAAATACTGTGTGAGATAAAAAGTTGCAACAACCGCCATTGTATTCTCTAGGGTCTTTGCTAAAAGAACATATATTATGTTTGGGGATTCTATGTAATTTTCTAGCAAAAAATTATGATTTTTACATGTAGGAGCAAAGTGTCAGAATTGGCCCCGTATTGAAGCAGTTAAGCATCATTAAAATCACTGCTCCCGAAAAAACGGACGTTTTTAAAAGTTTTTTTTGCATTGATACATGTCCCCTGGGGCAGGACCTGGGTCCCCAAACCCTTTTTAGGACAATACCATGAAAATTAGCCTTTAGAATGAGCACTTTTGATTTCAAAAGTTCGAGTCCCATAGACGTCAATGGGGTTCTAACGTTCGTGCGAATTTTCGGTCCGTTCGCAGGTTCTGGTGCGAACTGAACCGGGGGGTGTTCGGCTCATCCCTACCAATAAGACTTTTGAAACAATGTGAGGAGATGTCAAAAGCCAAAAAGGGGAGACAGGTGAACTGCAGGTGAAGCTGACCTTTGTCGAACTGGAGAAACTGTTGAAAATCCACCACTACTGGAACATGGAAGTAAGCATCTTTTAAACCTATAGACACCAGTCAGTCTCCTGGTTGGACCGATTTCTGGATCATGGACAGTGTCTCCATTTTGAACCTTTTTTCTTGATGAAGCAATTCAGATGGGCCAGATCTATGAAGGACCTCCATGAGCCATTTTTCTTCTGTACCACAAAGAGAGGGGAGTAAATACCCTGGCCTATATTGACCCAATGTAGCATAGAACTTATGAAATTGTTGATACTTCATTATCAGACAGAATTAAACACACTAGATCAGGAGATTCTTCTATTACAAACATCTAACGAAACCATTAGGGAACATACCCTCTTCTCCAAACGAGTCCAAGAAATAAAAGAGTACATAACCAAGATTACCAAAGACATCATTTATAAAAAACAAAATAAATTATCAAAAGATCGATTAGCCTTCTCTGAAGGCTTCGCATATCACTGGCAGAATACCATGCTACGCAAAGGCTCTAGAAACCATCAACGGGCCACGAAAACTAACAATTATGGAACTACTGATGAAGATACTGAATCAGATTCTTCATTCAGATCTACATCTTCTGCCCCCAGACATAACCATCACTATCCCCGTAACAACACTGCAGCACAGAAAAGAGATTATGGTGGGGACCCACATACACCTTCTTCCAAACGTCCCCCGAAAGCAGACACAAGATTTTCGACACATCCACAAACAAAAGGACACACACCACAACCCAATGGAAAATCACTAGCACAACCTAAATATCTAGGAGCTACTGCTTTACAAGCAATACAGCTATTGAATAATCAATCCCAAACACCCAATCTGACACAATCCAGCACTTCAGGCCCAATTGATATGGGCATAAATCCCCCTAATATCCCCTTACCACTGGCACAACGAACACTTAACACTAGACAAAGCACACTAGATGCACATATTCAAGTCCCATTGACACAGTCAAATTTTCAAATTCCTATGAACGCGACAATGCCGACATGACTTTAGGCATGGAAATTATTAACTTAACTCCTTACCTGTTTGAGAAGGAGATACTTGAGGTCCTCAAGCTTGGACTAAGTTTCTGCCCCTCAACTAATATTGACAAATATGAGACAATAAAAGATGTCTATCTTTTTTCACGTAATCTAACATACAAATTCCTTTTTGATAAAGATGTAATACAGTCTAAACAAGACAAGGCGATATCAGAACAAGTCAAACATTTCTCTATGGAAGACTTTCGAGCTCTTCGAGACCTCATATTGCTACTGGAGGAAAATGAACCCTCTTATTCCACACAAGAAATAAACACACCTATTGTACATACAACCAACACCAAAAAATTCAAACCCAAATCACAACGATTTCCAGAATTAACTTCAAACGCACATATTTGGGCCTTCCTGATTGGAACTATCAAAGATATAAAAGAGATGACTATGCCAATAACTGTAGGAAACTTGTCTTACTCACAAAGACAAGCCATCTTAGCCCTAAAAAATCAACCTGACTTAGAAATAAAACCTGCGGATAAAGGAGGGAACATTGTCCTAATGACTAAAACCTACTACGAAACCATGGTTAACAAAATCTTAGCGGATAAACACTGCTATCGTCTGCTACCTGAGACACAAATTACAAAATTTAAGCAAGAATACCTAGAGATCATTGGTAAAGCCTTCCAAAGGGGCCTAATCGACCAAGATATATATAATTACCTGAATGTTAGAAATCCTAAAGAGGCTACCTTTTACGCCCTACCAAAAATACATAAGCATCCTACACTGCCCCCTGGCCGACCAATTGTCTCAGGTATTGGCTCTCTATCTGAACATGCTAGCCGTTTTGTAGACTCTGTATTAATGCCACATGTACTAAGTCTTCCGTCTTACACACGTGACACATTGGATCTACTGAAACATATCGAGGGGTTGCCGGTCCCTCCCGATGCCCTCCTCGTGACCTTGGATGTTGAGTCTCTGTACTCTAGCATCCCTCACGAGCAGGGCATCGGGATGGTACGCACCTTTTTAAGGGAACAGGATCACTATAGTTGGGAATTCTGTGAATTCATACTCGAATTACTCCATTTTGTATTGACTCGCAACTACTTTTGCTTCAAGGAGTCCCACTTCCTCCAGGTGCAGGGCGTGGCTATGGGCACTTGCTGCGCGCCAGCCTACGCCAACCTGTACCTGGGGGGGTGGGAACGTGCCATCTTCTCACAGGAGGACCTGTCTGTATACACCGACCATATTCTCATATGGCGGAGGTATATAGACGATATTTTCCTAGTATGGACAGGAACTCATAAGCTACTGGACAAATTCGTCCAGATAATCAATCACAATTCAATGAACCTCAAGTTCACTATTTCAACCCATGTAAATCAAATCACTTTTCTAGATCTAACCATTTTCAAGGATCAAGATAATTGTCTAGCCACCACTTTATACAGAAAAGAAACGGCAGGAAATACCGTATTACATGCGGACAGTGCCCACCCTAGATCACTGATCAAGAGTATTCCCTATGCACAATATCTTAGACTACGCCGTAACTGTACACATCTAGAGGAATTTAAAGCCCAAGCTCTAGCACTCCGCCGGAGATTGCTATTAAGAGGCTATAAAAAAACCATACTACGCAGTGCATACAACAAAGCCATTCGCCAATCAAGAAACTCTTTACTCTATAAACCAAAAAAAGTCCTGACCAACACCCCAGTGAGATTCATTACCAGATTCTCCCAACAACATCATAAACTAAGGGATATATTGAACAAACACTGGCCGATCCTTCAGGAGGATCCCATTTTAAACAAGTATATCAACCCTTTCCCACAGATCACATTCAAACGTACTAAATCTCTAGGTGATCAATTAACTTCAAGCCACTTTTCTGTTACACCCAAAACTACACATTCCAAACCAGGAATGTACCAATGTGGGAAATGTTCCTTCTGCCCTTGGGTGAAAGAAGGAAACTCTTTTATATTACCTAATGGAGAAAAATTTACACCTAAATTTCACGCAGATTGTGAGACAAAAGGAGTGGTATACTTAATGACATGCCAATGCGGCGCATTTTATGTTGGGAAGACTATTAGACATCTACGCTGCAGAATTAGGGATCATATTTATTATTCTGGGGAAGGAAAAATGATAACGGCAGTCAGCAGACACCTTGACCTCTACCACAAATTTAATACTTCCCTTGTTTCATTTATTGCACTAACAGTTATCCCACTGGACCCCAGAGGCGGGGAGTGGGACAAAAAAGTATGCCAACAAGAAACACTCTGGATTGAGCGTTTGGGGGCCACTGTCCCCCCCGGGATCAATGAGGCCCAATCATACAAACCATTTCTCTAATCTAATTTACTTTCTTATTTAATTCTATCAAACACTATATATAAGATACATGCATACTAAACTCAAATCAGGCTGTCTGGGAGTCCAACAGCTTTGGCTACTATCTGTAAACTCCCTATATGCCTCTGGATATGTATCACTACTCTTAAATTTCTTGTATGGTTTTGGGTACACATTAAGACATTACATATCAAACACTACTGAATAGAATCTTCTGTATAATATCATGCACTGCTATATACTATATACTATGTGCCTGCGGTCAAATTTTTGTTTTTGTGTTTGTTTTTGTTTCGTCCTGTTTTTGTTTCGCTTTTATTTTATTTTGTTTTGCTTGGTTGTTCCCCACTATACCGTGATCATGACCCTTGGATGCCGGTCTTACTGTTCATATTTCCATTAACATCTATTTATCCTTATAAAATATTTGCTTATTAACATGTCTATAGTTCATAGACAATTTCCTTTACACATATAATATGGGGGCTATCCTGTGACACCATGGATGCACCTCCTGTATTGCATGATCCAGGTAGGATTACTAGGAGCAATGTGCGGCCGCCCAGCGCCACTTCTGCATGCTCCTTGTCTGCAGATGTTGGCGCATATGGTATTCCGTGGCTGCCGGGGCGACATGGGCTCACCGCTATCTCCCTCCTCTTCCCCTCCCCTTGTGGGCGGGGGACTATGGATGGACGCGACGGGCCCGGCCTCCCCCCTTGGTTGCCTGGATACCCAGACGCGGCTGCCTTCTCCCAGCCTGACGCTCTTCCGTCATTGGAACAGCGCCGGGAGTCGGGACATGCGCAGTACGCGCCAGCGGCCGACCTGGATGATGTCACGTCGGCTACGCCGATTGGTGACTACAGGTGGGGCGGGTGTACAAGAGACGCCGCAATGGCGTCTCCTACAACATTACCTGCACTAACTACTATTTGTGGTGGGACGGCGCATCAGCGCTCCACCACCAACTGTCATACCTACATTCTCTACAACTAGGTAAGCTTACAACGCTCTTATCTCTTTTCCTCCCTTCCATTCCCACTTAATTCAGATGCTACTTTATCTTATCATTTGTTTCTACCTACTTTAACAGACTCAGCAAGATTGGGGATATAAATCGCTGGGAACTATTATGGTCTTATATGTAGATGAACCATATAAGTCAGTTTATGACCAACAATTGTTTCTCCCCTGTTCTACCTATTTGCTGGGAACTACTTCTATCTAACAGAGAAACAGCTGAGGGTCGGCTACTTCTGCCCCCTCCCGCTTCTAAATATAGCCTCACATTAATTTGGGTAAGTCTTATTGTACTATATCTCATTCCAATTAAGCTACATATCTATGGACATGTGAGTTATACTACCACTATTGGGAATCACTTATAATTACTAAACTTGTATATATACATATATACATTAATAACCATACATATACCGCATAGCTCATTTGTCACCACTATCTCTAATCAATAATATTCTTTTCTCTTTCCCCTCTTTTCCCTCACCCCCCCCCCTTCCCCCTCCCCCTCCCCCCCCTCCTCCTCCCCCTCCATCCCTTTCCCTTATCATCCCTTCCCTTCCCTTCCCTACCCTTTGTTCCCTCCCCCCCTTTCCCTTTCCCCCCCCTCTCCCCCCCCCCCTTTCCCCTTTTTCCCCTCTTTTTTCCCCTTTCCTCCTCCTCTCCCCCTCTTGCTGTCTCCCTTCTTCCATACCTTTTTTCCTCTCCTTGTCCACTCTTATTTTTTATTTTTCTCTCTCCCCCCCCCCCACCTAATATATACTCTATTCCAATTTACCTACATATCTTTTTTATCCCTTACTACACATCTACATTATGTTACATCCGTCCCCACATTGCCCCTTTTCCGGCTTGATATGCTTGCAGTGTTGTTGTTCTCCTGGTGTCCCTGTTTCTAACGGTCCCCATGTATTATCTGTTGACCCGTATGAAAATATGTATACTAATTCTATATATATACAAAAATAACTTGGGAAGGCTGTTAATAATGTACTATCCATTACAGCTACCGTAGTATATGCTCCTGAAGAAGCGCTTGAGCGCGCAACATGTCGAGCCCATAATCTTTTACAGAATCTTGGCTGCCATCACCACATGGTGCTGATTCAACGATATGTACTGTAACTATATAGATCAATAGGTTGTCTGTATCCCTTATTGATCCAATAGCTTCGTTGTCTCTTGATTTATTTTGTATGGAGTGCATATTCTGTAAATTATGTTTACTACATAAGGTTTTATCCTGTCTTTGTCTTTCCCCGCTTTTAATACACCATTTTTTGAAATGAAATAAAACTAGATTTTTAATGATACAAGTATCTTTATTGTGCCTATAAAGTCTTGGTGCCTGCCCACACTCCTACGTCCTTTAAACTATTTATATTAGACGTGGCACATATACTTACCTTGTATCCGCATGACCACTGTGCGATGATACGTCCCCTAATTATGTAATACCCTGGCCTTGCTCATTGCCTGGGATGGGTATAACGGCACCTTGTTCCATCGAAGAACCCACATAGACCAACAGGGTCTGCCTCTTTTCTTCTGAGAGCGTAAGAGACTTGGGGATGAACATGAGCCTGGGAGTGCTGCTGAAGGTCCAGGCATGGCCTGAAGAGACCGTTCTGATGGTCCAGAATTCCTGGATTGAAGCCTCCCAGACATACAAATAGCAGAGAAGGCAAGCCCCCACCTGGCATGTCTGAGCAGGCCCAATCTCAAAACAGAGAACAGTCTGACAGCAAAATTACATTTCAAAGGAAAAAAAGTCATTTAAAACTACTCGCGGCTATTAATGAATTGCCGGTCCGACAATACACATAAAAGTTTATTGATAAAAACGGCATGGCAATTTCACACAGTGGAACTGCGAACCAAAATTTAAAAAAAAAATGATGTGGGGGTCCCCCTAAATTCCATACCAGGCCCTTCAGTTCTGGTATGGATATTAAGGGGAAACCCTGGCCAAAATTAATTTAGAAAAATGGCGTGGGGTCCCCCTCAAAATCTATACCAGACCCTCCAGGTCTGGTATGGATTTTAAGAGGAACCACGCGCCAAATTTTTTTAAAAAATGGCGTGGGGTCCCCCTAAAAATCCATACCAGACCCTTATCCGAGCATGCAACCTGGCAGGCTGCAGGAGAAGAGGGGGGATGAGAGAGCGCTCCCCTGAACTGTACCAGGCCACATGCCCTTAACATTGGGAGGGTGTTTTGGGGTTGCCCCCCAAAACACCTTGTCCCCATGTTGAGGGGACAAGGGCCTCATCCCCACAACCCTTGCCCGGTGGTTGTGGGGGTCTGCGGCGGGAGTCTTATTGGAAACTGGAAGCCCCCTTTAACAAGGGGACCCCCAGATCCCAGCCCTCCCCCCTGTGTGAAATGGTAAGGGGGTACAAAAGTACCCCTACCATTTCACAAAAAAAGTGTCAAAAATGTTAAAAATGACAAGAGACAGTTTTTGACAATTCCTTTATTTCAATGCTTCTTCTTTTTTCTATCTTCTTTCTTCTATCTTCCTTTGGTTTCTTCCTCCATCTTCTTCTTCTTCTGGTTCTTCTGGTTCTTCCTCCGGTATTCTCGTCCGGCATCTTACTCTGCGGCACCGGCGTCTTCTTCCCTTCGTCTTCTCGGGCCGCTCCGCATCCACCATGATGGGAGGCTCCCGCTGTGTGACGCTTCTCCTCTTCTGACGGTTCTTAAATAATGGAGGGCGGGGTCAGGCTGTTCTAAACACGGGAAACATGTGCCCCTTTACAGGCATACTATAGACACCCCCTAGGTATGAAATTTCAAGGAATATTACACTTTTATTGTTTCACTTTAAGCATTATTAAAATCACTGCTCCTGAAAAAACGGCCAATTTTAAAACTTTTTTTGCATTGATCCATGTCCCCTGGGGCAGGACCCAGGTCCCCAAACACTTTTTATCACAATAACTTGCATATAAGCCTTTAAAATGAGCACTTTTGATTTCTCCCATAGACTTTTATAGGGTGTTCCGCGGCTTTCAAATTTGCCGCGAACACCCCAAATTGTTCACTGTTCGGCGAACTGGCGAACAGCCGATGTTCGAGTCAAACATGAGTTTGACTCGAACTCGAAGCTCATCCCTAAATTTAATTAGGAATGGGAAATGTAGGCGCTCCTTATTTAGTTGCTTAAATAATTTTCTCTGCTTAGGAGGGGATACTTCCGGTTCCTCCCAATTTAGGGCTTCTTTCACTGCCTCTCACCACGGGGTGAACCATAGCAAAGTCAAAGTCCACATAAGTATCTTCCACCTCCAACTCACTGTCTGAAAGGGCGGCAGATGGGTGACTTGGCTGGGAGGACTCCCACGTGTCCTGGCCTTGTGCCTCCCTTGTCAGAGAGTGTAAGAGCTCTGTAGGGGGAGTCGTGGGTCTGGCCAGCCTTGCCGCCGCTTGGTTACCTCCTCAGCTCCCAGGTGGATGCTATACTCACCCCCTGATACCTCCTACTATTATGAACACCATCATATATGCCTTACTATCATTATACTATATACCCATAGGTAAGAGTGTTAGGACCAGACATTCTGCTCCCTCTCTTCCTGTTGTAATTAATTACCATTAATTACCAATTTATACTATATTATAGGTACTTCCAGATAGCTGCTCCCGATGAGTGGACAAACTTCAACGAAACACATTGAACATACATATTTGATGTCATGTCACAGCAATCCTATATCTACCATGGGTTTTCAATGTTTGAGTCATCATTTTTATTCTAATATAATTTTGATTGTGTATTCACATGTTGGGTGTAATGCTGATGCTACTACCATTTATCATGTGCTATAGTGTCTAATGTACTATTATTTTACTATAATGTGATAGAATTATCACGTTTCAATTACTCTGTACCATACTTTTTGATTTAATGTTTGTATCATTTACTGCACTATGCTCTCATGAGGTATTAATAAATATTTTATCTATACTTTATGACTCATTCTACCCTAGTGTTGTGTTTCATATAAAGTTCCAACTGCCCCGTCTGCCCCTAGATCCCCTCTTTTTTTCATATCCATAGGGATGGAGACCTATGTACTGGTTGGTCATGGTCTCATATAAAGTCCAAACATTTTGTTCTTTTTTTCAATTTAGATGAATCACTTCCTTGAGTGCGCTGCATTGAGGATCTGATTTAGAAGGGCTGTAGGACGGAGAGAGAAACAAGAAGGCAAACATTAGAAAAGACAAGGTGTCGCTGTACCCCCATCTCCCCCCCAGCAGGCAATACCCAGGGGTAAACTTCCCATAAATGTGCGAGAGGGTTGGCCACAGGAAGGAAGTGATGCATCCATCATCTTGGAGATATCAAGCAGGATGCTGCAAATAACATAACCAGGTCAGCACCAGCAAACATACAGTGTGAACTAGCAGGAGAGCGCAACCCTACCTTTAAACAGAGGTCTTGTAGCCTGGGGAAGTCACCGCACAAGCCTGCAAGCATTCCTGAGGCTTACAGGCTTTTCCCCTGTTTTCATCTGGGACCTCTGTGGCATCCCCACTAGCGCCGTTCCGCAGCACCCGCGCACATGCACGATAAATGCCATTTTAATGGAAAAACATACGCCCGAACGAAGCCTCGATCTAGTCCCGTGTCCGCGTACGCACACAGCAACCATGGGGATGAACGCGGAAGAGATCGGTGGTTGAAACGCAGAGAAGAACCAGTTGCCATAGCTGGGGGATGCTAGCACCAGGGAAAAAAGGACATTAAAGACAACATATATTACACACTGCTGCCATGAAGGAAATAAAAAATGCTTCTCATCGCTCCTTGCCATGATCATACAAGGCCAGAGGTACAGTAAGTTGGTCATACTGGACTTGGGGCAGATAGGGCCACCCACTAATAGCTAGGCTATCTGGCCATTGTGCCGCTTGCTTGCCAATGGCCAGGCTTTAGCTCTTCCAGCACCTCTTCCGTTTGCCCACTCCATACCCCGCTAATAGCTAGGGCTTATCGGAGTATTGCTACCCATCTTCCCTATGGTTACAGTTCGGCCGTACTTGATCGCGGAAGGAACTGACTCCTGTAGAGGAGGACAAAATAAGGAACACGGCCACTGGCTCAAAGCAAAGATTTATGGGAGTGGGGTCCTATAGGGTAGTAGTGGAGGAGGGGCTAAACCCATACCAATGCTGGCATGGAGTCTGTCATGCCGCTTACACGTGGTCGGACTTTCCGGCAGGAAAAGCTTGACAGAATCTTTTCATCGGACATTCCAATCGTGTATGGGCCTCATCGGACTTTTTTTTTGTTGAAAATTCTGATGGACCTAGAAATAGAACATGATTTAAATCTTTGCGATGGTATCAATTCCTGATGGGAAAACCGCTCGTCTGTATGCTGTTCAGATGGACCAAAAAGTATGCATGCTTCTCAACAACTAAAAGTAAACGAAACCCTAACTGAATGACATTTATTTTGTTAAAGCAGTGTGTATTATAAAAACTTTTGGTTAAAATTAAGTGTAAAATGTATCCAAACAGCTTCTTTAATTCTAATTCTAAAGGTTTGCACTATCCTCAAGTTTTCTGACTGTTTTCTCATATTCCTATACAATTTCAGGGTATATGCCCTGAAACGGTTGGCAATATGTATATACAAGTTCTCATTTATCCAGGTTAAAATATATTTAGTAGTAGTTAATCACATTCAACTGCTTTTAAATAAAAATATGTACTAAGGGGTTAAATCCCTAAACCAACAGCTAGTACACCATTAGATGCAAAACAGTGATAGTCACATTCAACTAGATTTGTTCTGTAATGCTGAACAAAGCAGCTTTTTCATTTCTAAACAAAGGTTCCTGTTATCTTCAGGTTTTCTTGCTTCAGGTTTTCTTGCTATTTGCTCATATTTCTAAACCAGTTTTAGCAAGTACGAGACAGCAGCTGTTGGCTACTCGCTATTAAACTTCCTTTTTCTAGTCCCGTCGTACGTCTTGTACGTCCCCACGTTCTAGATGGTTGGACTTTGGTGTGATCGTGTGTAGGCAAGACAGTTTCAGCGGAATTCCATCGGAAAAACCTTCAGAGTTTATTCCGATGGAAAAACGGTCTTGTGTACGCGGCACCAGGAAAGAGGCATTATGTTTAAAATGTTCATACTTTGGTTTAAAATACACTGTAGTATTTTATTCGAGATTTTCATGAACAGTAAGATTGTATTAGGATGCTATCTATGGAAAACATCAGTTTATTTAAAAACAATGCAATATATGATGTTCAAAACCTGCTACCGTTTAGAAATATTATCATAATATTCTTTTTACCTACCCGTGCTGCTTAATTAAGTTGCCAAATAAAACTTCCTAAATGCCAATTAAATGCTCAATAAAAAAGATACTTCATTTTAGGTTCTGGAAGATAATTAAAGAGCAGTAAAAAAAAGCTGTTTTAATAGACTGAGTAAAATACTTTTGCAGACAGGTTAACCCCAAAGATGCATGAATTTCTCCTATGAAAAATGTAAAATTATTAAAATATTAGATTTTAGCATTTGGAAGAAAAGCCTAAATAGAAAAACATGTATAAAAAACTCACATAAATGTTCCAGTGTTCATGAAAGAGTCACAAATAATACCTGTAACGCATGAAACCTGTGTGAAATGTCTGTTTCTATTTGCTGTCTTTCACAGGGCAAATGTAACACTTCCAAACTTTCTTTTTAAAAAGCAAGATAACTCAAATTAGTACTGTTACTTATAGTCTGGTATACTGTATGCCTACACCACGCATGTCAAAATACATTTGTAAATTCAGAAGGTAAATATGTTAGTAATTTACTTAAAGCCATGTTTACTACTGATTTATCTACATTATTTACTTTTTTATATATCTACATATTTGAAAATGCAAATCATGTCTACTGCAAAGCGTGCATGTAGACAGTAAATGGCTGCAGAAAATTAGAACTGAAGAACCTACTTGAAAAAGCTACAAAGCATCTTCAACATTACAGAGCAAGTCGAGTTGAATGTGACTAACTGCTACAAAATATATCATGACCTGGATAACTGAGAGCCTCCACAGACTTATTGCCAAACCTGTTGGTGTGTATACCCTGAAACTGGTTTAGAAATATGAGCAAATAGCAAGAAAACCTGAAGATAACAGAAACCTTTCTTTAGAAATGAAAACTGCTTTGTTCAGCATTACAGAACAAATCTAGTTGAATGTGACTATCACTGTTTTGCATCTAATGTACTAGCTGTTGGTTTAGGGATTTAACCCCTTAGTACATGTTTTTATTTAAAAGCAGTTGAATGTGATTACCTACTACTAAATACCGTATATTTTAACCTGGATACATGAGAACTTGTATATACATATTGCCAACCGTTTCAGGGCATATACCCTGAAATTGGTATAGGAATATGAGAAAACAGTCAGAAAACTTGAGGATAGTGCAAACCTTTAGAATTAGAATTAAAGAAGCTGTTTGAATACATTTTACACCTAATTTTAACCAAAAGTTTTTATAATACACACTGCTTTAACAAAATAAATGTCATTCAGTTAGGGTTTCATTTACTTTTAGTTGTTGAGAAGGTCTTTAGCTAATGTAGCCACCAACAGGTAACAATGTTTTTTTCTGCCCGTCAAAGTTTTCAAGAAGCTCAGCAAGAGGGAAGCACTAATAAGGCTGTTCACATGATGTGGCATCCAGGTAAGGATTATCATAGACTGTATACTTCAATCTAAATCAGGGCATAAAATTTGTGACACTGTTGGTATCTAATGACTGAGAGATTATGTGTGGCCTGAATTGAACATTTATTCTGTATTCTTCATAAGCCTTAATCAAAACATATAATGTGTACCCTTGCCAACTTGAGGAGCTAGTTTAAAAATGTAGCTAACTTTTTGGCCATCTTCTGTCCCAGCCGAGCTGCACCCTCCCCATTTAGGTGCAGACCATCCCTGCTAAAGAGTCGGTAACCGACCAAAAAGTCAGCCCAGTTCGTCCAGATAAAGCTGCGCTATTTTCAATAGTGAAACGCATTGACGTCACAACCGTTCCGTCATGTGACACCGCTTTCACCAAGCTCCCAGCGTTGAGGACGCTAACAGCAGCTAGGAGACACCTGATTGTGCACAGCAAACAGTAATTTTTTACACAAAGATTTATTTACCATCTTTAAATTGCTGTCACTAGTACAGGGACTTCCCATGAACAAATCTTTCCATATACACAGGACTTTCGCTTGATATATTTTTACTAATATTGGGGTAAAAGTTACTTAATTTTTTCTTATGGAAAGATCTGGATCTGTGTCCCCCACTATTATGAACCTTAGAGCATTGTATGCTCTTTGATAACTACCTTATTGTCAGTTAGCCTTCTTTTTTCCATTCCTTGTTCCCCAACTTATCCTTCCTTGGAGCCACACACAGGTTAAGCTGCCACTTACTTAAACAGCGAATTGCTTTTTTCTAAAGATAAATTTATGATGAATTTTTTCATCTGACACATTAAACTGTGTGATGCTATATGGCATCCAGATGCTTCTTTTTAATTTGTATATGTAGTGTCTTTGCATTTGCATGTATGTGTGATGAATCGTTTATAATAGCGATTTGCTATGGTCCATTTTTGTGAAGCTGTCTTCTTTTTTGACATTGGCTCATGATTATGCCAAATCTGTTTTAAACTAATATAATAAGTTTAGAATTTTTGATACTCTTAAAAGGATTGATTTCTGTTGCCACGAGTAACTCTTTTCCGGTGCTCTATACTGGACCTCTGTTTGTGACCAGTTCTCCAGGAACCCGAACCCCTCCTTTCTACACCAGCTCCCCAGCCACTTGTTAACTTCTCTAATCTCTCGCTGCCTTTCTGGTGTGGCTCGAGGTACCGGCAGTATTTCCAAGAATACTACCTTGGAGGTCCTATTCCTCAATTTAGCCCCTAAGTCCCTAAAATTGTTTTTTAGGACACACTATCTTCCTCTGACTTTGTCATTGGGGCCAATGTGCACCATGACAGCGGGGTCTTCCCTAGCCCCTCCCAGTAATCTGTCCACCAGATCCGTGATGTGCCTTTGATCCGTGTGTGCTTTGAAAGATTTTTTGTCAATGTAATTAATTTTTTAATACAATGGGGATTATTTACTAAAGACAAATAGATGGTGCACTTTGCAAGTGCAGTTGCACTAATTTTCCTCAGAGCTGAGTAAACATGGTAAAGTTCTGCTTATTTCTGTCATCTAATCATGTGCAAGCAAAAAATGATAATTTTTTTACTAAGAAAAAGGAGTGCAGCTGTACTTTCAAATTACACAGTTTATTTGCCTTTAGTAACTCAACCCCAATTTGTTTGTATTTATACATAGTGGGAGCAAAAATCAAGTGTCAAAAGGCAAAAGCATTAGATATACAATTGTTTAATTAAAAATATATACAGTATCTTTATTCATAACTGCACTCGTATACCTTAAATAGCCAAATAGAATAATGCAAATATTCACATTTCCTGGGAGGAAAAGATTAGCACAATTATAAACTTAACAATCGAAAAATAATAAGTAAATGAGAATTAGAATCAAAATTATGTGCAAAAAATGACACAAATTATGATGTATAGAAACATTCAACACATTAAGTTATGTTGACCACAAAATTTCAAACTACAAGAACAAAACTGGACTATTCATGGGTTCTTCTCCAAAGAAAATCACTGGGAATACTAATATAGGATTGCACGGAAACAATTTAATGAGATAATTTGATCCTAGATCCTAGAGCTACTGTACATTACACATATTTGGTAGGATGGATTACCACCAATGCATATGGTGGTAATCCAACCAAACATTGTAGTGAAAGCACATTTACAGCCAAATTCAGGCCATGTGATCAAAGTCAATTGATAATACTTCACTTCATCCAGAGTATAGGCCATATCTTGGCTTTCTATTCATAGCAGGAGAGCCAGTCAGGAAATTCATAAAAAACATACTGTATATACAAAAAATCATATGAAGAACAAACCAACAAATAGCGCCAAACATCATGGTGCACAAAAAGATATACAGTATCTCATGAAAGTGAGTACACCCCTCACATTTTTGTAAATATTTTATTATATCCTATCATGTGACAACACTGAAGAAATGACACTTTGCTACAATGTGAAGTAGTGAGTATACAGCTTGTATAACAGTGTAAATGTACTGTCCCCTCAAAATAACTCAGCACACAGCCATTAATGTCTAAACCACTAACAACAAAAGCGAGTACACCTCTAAGTGAAAATGTCCAAATTGGGCCAAAATGTCAATATTTTGTGTGGCTACCATTATTTTCCAGCACTGCCTTAACCCTTTTGGGCATGGAGTTCACCAGAGCTTCACAGGTTGCCACTGGAGTCCTCTCCCACTCCTCCATGATGACATCACGGAGCTGGTGGATGTTAGAGACCTTGCGCTTCTCTACCTACCATTTAGGATGCCCCACAGATGCTCAATAGAGTTTAGGTTTGGCTAATAGGACTCAATTTGGACATTTTCACTTAGGGGTGTACTCACTTTGTTGCCAGCTGTTTAGATATTAATGGCTGTGTATTGAGTTATTTTGAGGGGACAATAAATTTACACTATTATGCAAGCTGTACACTCTCTACTTTTCATTGTAGCAAAGTGTACTTTCTTCAGTGTTGTCAGATATAATAAAATATTTACAAAAATGGGAGGGGTGTATTCACTTTTGTGAGATACTGTACATATGTGAAATGTATATATGTAAGCTATATGTAAATATAATGTGCACAATGGTGTGACTTAGTGCACACAACTTGTTATGTTATGTTGAATGTTTACATAGGTTATTATTTTTTGTTTACTCTTGCACATAATATTACTATGACTCTCATTTGCTTATTATATTTTGATTGTTAGGTTTAAAATTCATTTAATTTGTGATTTATTTATTTATTTTATTCATGAATTAGGGTATAGGGGTGCAGTTATGTGAATAAAGATATAAACAGTAGATTTCAATATATATATATATATATATATATATATATATATATATATATATATATATATATATATATATATATATATATATATATATATATATATATAATGAAATCTACTGTAGTGACTGTATATATATATATATTGTATATATATTGGAAATCTATTGATTTTGTCACTTGATAGCTTTTTGAGAACAGCCAAACCTCATTATACACAGTACATTGTTTCTCTCACAATTATAGTTTGGAGTCAAGGAGATTTCCCAAGTTTAGTGGAGCTTTTACTCTTGAGTGGATTTTAAAATTTTAAATTGGTTCTCCTGAAGAGCTATTTACCTCTCGAGTTCAAGTTTATATTTACTTCTTTTTTTGTCCCTTACTGCGGCAATACTGTAGTATTCTGTATTATATTTGAAAAATGTGAAGAAAAATCATGGTTTCCACATAATTTTTCAGCAAAGTAGGATTGGTATCTGATTTATGACATTGTGGAGATTATAAAAATGAACAAATCTATGTTGTATAAATAACATAGCATGATGTAAATATTTGTAGTGAGGGGTATCTTTCAAGAGGTAATAGTAAAAAATACTCGGTGCTCACAGACTGAATTGAGAACAGGCTCCAAGAAATGGTTGCAAATGGGAGTGGGTAGATATGCATAATGAAATAAATATATAATAACAAAAATGATAAGCCTCACGTATGCCACAGTGGAAGTCTATGGTGTTCCAAAAAAGTCCAGAAATAAAGGATGGATGAATGGATGGATGAATAGACGACACCAAACTTTAACTTGGATGGGACCGCATCCCAGATAGCAAGCAATTGTGCTGCAAATTTAAAAATAACTTGGTAAACTATTGCTAGACTTGCCAGGCTTTGTTGCACTACTGCAGCATGTGCATGTTGTGCAATAGTCATCCCACCACAGGGGTCACTGTGGCTGAATTTTCATTCTGTAAACTTGGAGAGATCTTGCCATAGACCCACAATTGCAATTTTGCTCTTGCTAAAGATTTGCCATGCAAATTTGATACAAATTGGAAAAGTGTCAACTAGAACTTGTGCTTAAAGTGATCTGCAAGTGTACAACCTGCCAGTGAAAATGTGCAGCAAGTTATTAGACTTACAGTTTAACACTGACACAAATTTATGGCAAGTTATCGATGCTTACTAGGATGGAAAAATGGTAAACCACCACAGCTCCTCCGTTTAACAGATCAAGGAGTGAACCATAGACCGTGCAGAGAGGAAAAAAAATAGCCAAGGGCACAGGAGGTTACTAAAACATTTTGTAACATTTATTACAAAAACAACACCACACTGGGTTAAGCAGAGTGCCGCATAGTCCCGAAGGAGGTGACAGTTCACAGATGGTAAAAGTGTGTAGTAGTTAAAGGCAAGCCTGTCACAGTGATAGAGCTTGACACACCAAGGAGCAGACCAAGCAGTACAGTCTACTTGGTCTGCTCCTTGGCTGGTCCAGCTTCATCACTGTGACAGGCTTGCCTCTAACTACTACAGGCTTTTACCATCTGTGAACTGTCATCTCCTTCAGGACTATGCTGCACTCTGGTTACCCCAGTGTAAGTGTGTATTTGTTTTTATAATAAATGTTACAAAGTGTTTAATTAACCTCCTGCGCCCTTGGCTATTTTGAATCTTTCAAGAGATGACACTGCTAATGGCCACATTTTCTACTATGCAGGAAACCATTACTGATACCTTATACTTGGTGTTATGTACTAATGTACAATAACTAACTTATTGCATTATTTAACAGGGTAAACAGCAATAACCAAAGTGCAGTGATCCCTAGCAACCAAATGATAAATAGTCACTGCTCATAGTATAAACTAATTAAAAATGAAGTGGAATTGACTGCTATGGGCTAATTAATATGGTTATTATGGTTAATGGTTACATAAGCCTGAATGTTACACTAAAACTGATTACTATTGCAGCAGTAAGATAAGGGCCCCCCTAGATAATAGATAATAGTTTGTGATCTTGCCTTTTCTGGATCAGTCATCCATCCAGTGTCTATGGAATAGTTTATGACTTTTTTTTTAACAATACAATTGGGCAGTTTAGAAAACATATCCAGTCACTATTGTTTTCCCTGCCACTCAGTTTGTCTGCAAGTTGCTGTTCCTGCCATGTCAATTGCCTTAAGGGGCACTTATGTGTCTAAAATTCTCCTGCTTAGTGTGGGAACTGATACAGAATACATGGGGAAAAGGGCCAAAACATTCACTAATGTCCATAGCACCTTAATGGGTTGACAATGTGATTACCTATTTTGTTTTGATTTCTGATGTTTTTTCTGTGGTGTGTTAGAGCCGCTCTTCCTGCTGCCAGAGCGCTATATATAGACTGGTCAGGCTTGACAAGGAGGCTTTCCCTAGAAACACACTGCTTATTGGACTTCCACCCTGACACACCTTATATTGGCCATAGCATGTGGGCTACTGCTGGACTGATCACCTCTGACCAAATGTGTGGTGCCTCAAATTAAAAAGATTTTTATTTTTTCAATTGATAAATATAAGATTTGTATTGCACAAGATCTGCATGCGCTTTTTTTTTCTTCTTCTTGTCATTACTTCATAATTAAATCAGCTGATGTAATAATTGAGCCTGGTTTCATAAAAATAGCCCATTTGTCTACTAATGTACATTTGTCTATTAAAGTAACCTAACTGTAAGATTAACACAATAAAACAGTTTCAGAACAGTAGCGTACCTTCATTGCCAATCCGGACAGCAGTAAGATATGTGCTATAAATGGTCTTAATGCTAGCACCATGTTTACAATTCTTATAGTATTCTGTGACTGTAACATATCATGAGCAATGCACTGTATAATAAATTTGCATTATTAGTTCTGGTACACTTCAATGTGATTTATGTACAATATAAGTCATTCATCCCTGTAGTTCTGAATTGTCAGTCTCTAAACTTGCAACTGCTGGTCGTTTCAAAATGAGTAATTGCTGAAAACAGGGTGATAAGGTCATAAATAAATTAAATGTATTCAGTTACCTTGGATATTGTGTACAAATCACAGCTATGCCTGCATCTTGTTATGGCATGAAACTGAAAAAATTGAGGTTGCCTTTTATAATGGACCTTTTGAACTTCTCTTTGTAATTCATTATCACAACTATCTTGTTTTATCAATCATTTTACTAATTTTATAGTGAAAATCACTATATCTATATCATTATCAGCAATTGGATGGACATTATCAAGTTGTTGGCAAAAGATAGTAAAGGCCCGTACACACAATTGGATTTGTGTCAGGCTGTTGGCAGAAAATCCGACCGTGTGTATGCTCCATCGGACAATTGTTGTCGGACTTTCCATGGACAAATGTTGGATAGCGTGTCTTCAAATTTTCCGCCAACAAATGTGTGTTGTCGGATTTTCTGATCGTGTTTACACAAGTCCTTCGGACGTATTTTTAAAGCTCAAAGATACAACTATGTTGGTGTCCCTTGTTGATTTGACATTGTATTTTTGAAATGTACCTGCCTACTCACAAACAAGCTGTCCTTTTTGAAGTAAAACACATAGCCAAGTATTTTGCAAACCAAAAATGTTTTTGACGTCACATTTCCAGCATGCGCACGGATACTGTGGTCACGCCCCCTTATGACGCCAGAGTCCCTGCACATGCTGGGACTGTGACGTCACAAGGGGGCGGGGTCACCGTCTATATAAATGGCTCCGCAGCTTGGACACACCATTCCAGCAGGAGAGAGTGTTGTGTCAACATCAGAAGAAGAGAAGAAGAGCAGAAGAGCAGAAGAGAAGAGGGGACAAGACAGCACAGCAGACCGGGTCCCCCGCTAGCAATAGAGCTGGAAGAAGATAGCGGGGGAGTCCGGCAGAAGATACAGGAGAAGAACCGGACAGCGGCAGCAGACCGGGCTCCCGCTAGCAAGAGAGCTGGAAGAAGATAGCGGAGGGGCCCGGGAGAAAAGGGGGAATACCGGGAGAAGAAGTCGTAAGAAGACCCCCGAAGTCATAAGAGATCCCCCGGAGCTGCCTAATAAATTTCTTTTAAAACCTGTGTGGTGTGTTTTTTTTATTAAAACTTTTTTCCTAGGTGAATGGGTAGGGGTACCATGTACCCCATACTCATTCACATAGGGTGGGGGGCCGGGATCTGGGGGCTCCCTTATTAAAGGGGGCTCCTGGATTCTGATAAGCCCCCTGCCCGCAGACCCCGACAACCAACGGCCAGGGTTGTCGGGAAGAGGCCCTTGTCCTCATCAATATAGTGGCAAGGTGCTTTGGGGTGGGGGGCCCGCAGGGCGCCCCCCTCCCCCAAGGCACCAACCCCCCCATGTTGAGGGCATGCAGCCTGGTACGGTTCAGGAGGGGGGGCGCTCGCTCTTCCCCACCACCTTTCCTGACCGGTCGGGCTGCGTGCTCAAATAAGGGTCTGGTATGGATTTTGGGGGGACCCCTTGCCGATTTTTTGGCGTAGGGGGTTCCCCTTACAACCTAAGGGCCTGGTATGCCCCTGGGGGGGAACCCACGCCTTTTTTTTCATTTAAAATTTGGCACGGCGTTCCCCCTCAGGATTCATACCAGACAGCTGTCAGCACTGCCTGTCGCTCATCGTGAAAGGAAAAAAAAGTTTTCCTTTCCCGATGAGTGAGCCAGCGCGACATGCACAGCACCCTGTCGCTGAGAACCAGTGCAATAGGATCACGCTGGAAACACAATCTCACGGTCAGGTACTGTACCACAGCCTGGGGACATATATGTCATCTGCTGATGCTCCTGATCTCTGGGAATCCTGGACCTTCTTGCACCCCCCATTATATGTGTTCCGCAGGCTACCAATTTTGGGCTTCAAATAATTGATGTCTGCCGTGGGATACACAGGCTTCACCAATTCCAACCATTTCTCCATCACTGCCTTTCTCTTGATTTTATTGGAGTAATCCTTGCATTTAACTTGCCATAGTCATGGCAGCTCCCGGTATTGTTCGATAAAGTCAGGGAGGAAATCTGAGGCAGTAAATTTATCCACCATGTAGATGTAGGGAATGTAGGGAAAAGACACAAATTTTAGGCATGGTATCATGAGGGAAATCCAAATTTTGAGTCCCAATTTGTGCGCATCTTCAAAATTTGGCTTTTATAGGGGTGAGATCACCCCATCTGATGAACACAAGATCAACACAGTTTTGACATACTAATGTCTCATATGGCCTTCACTTTAAAAAAGTCGAACTTTGTAAGTTCCTGAGTTGGGGATGTGTATGTTATGTTTTTAAACATGCCTGTTTAGCCCCAAAAAAAGGCAAATTAATGTCAAACATACATGTTTTACACCAAGATGTTGGTTTGTTCAAAAAACATTTATAACGCACATGTGAATGTGCTTGGAGTAAAATGTTCTATACTCAACAATGTGTGGCTTCTTATTTCAATGCTCAATACCAGTGTATTTGTTATGTTGGTGTAGTTACAGTGACAATTTGCTGTAAAATGTGCCAAAATAAGGCCAGTTTAGGGACTCCAAGCAAATAATTCAAGGGGTTGAAAAGGATGAATATTTTTAGCATTAATGCATTACATACATTAACAAAAATAACATTGTGTGTGTGTAGCAGACCCACAGCACAACATAATAGTTAGCTGAAGAAGAGATTGTCACCTCATATATCAAATAAGTTACATTTGCACTATTGAAGAAAATGGGCAAAATTAAAAGGCCATTTGAGAACCTAGGAGACAGATAAGAAACACAAACAGTAATTCAAATGAAATATGAGTTTAGTTTTCAAAAAGTTTTATTGGACATCTGCCACATTTTGCTGTAAAGCAACTGCCCCTCTACCCACAAAGTAATCCACATATTTTTGTCTGACTTTGGGGGCACTTTGAGTGGGTAAGCCAGCACGGCCACTTTCTAGAGCCGCCATTGCTGTTTCTGCTGCAAAGTTGGCCTCAGTCGCAACTGAGGACAGATAGCTGGCTGCATTATTCCCTAAATAGTTGCGTAGAATGCAGCAGCACAATACCACATTGTTCATTTTATATTCAGCCAAGTTCATGACCGTTAGGAAGAGCTGGAACCAGCTTGCCATTATGCCAAATACATTCTCCTCTTCTCTTCTAGCCCGAGAAGGCTGGTAATTAAAAACCCTCTGCTCTGGGGTCATGTTCCTCATGGGGAACAGCCTCATGAGATGTTCCCCCAAAGCAAAGGCCTCATCCACTACAAAAACAAAGTTGAGGTCCTCCATATTCTCCTCAGTAGGTGGCAACTGCAAGGTGCCCATTTGTATCTGCTGGTAGAACTCTGTCTGGGCTCTCCTCCTCCATCAGAGTTTCTGTGTTCTTCCCAACATCCAGGTATAGAAACTGGTAATTGGCTGACACCACCGCCAACATGACAATACTACAAAAGCCCTTGTAGTTGTAGTAATAAGAGCCAGAGTTGGGTGGTGGGACAATCCGCACATGCTTCCCATCAATAGCACCACCACAATTGGGAAAATCCCACTGGTGGTGAAACTAGTAAGCCACAGTCTGCCATTCCTGTGGGTTTGAAGAAAAACTGTGGAGTCAAACAAGAAAAAAATAATTAGTAATTTTGCACATAACATTGCAAGCAGATTAGACACAAACATTCTTGGCCAACATAAGTATAACATTTATTGAAAAAGAGTATTTAAAGACAAAAGTATAAGGTCAACTTATCAGATTCCTCACCCCCTCTTGTGACTCATTGGAAAAATTTTATGGTGGGGGGTAAATGTTTTGGACATGTAACCTTCTCCACTTCATTGACAGCTGAATGCATAAATAATGTGTGTTTCTTTGGTCAGCCCCTCCTTACTTACACTATTGGCAGCCCACTGGACAGGTAAGCAGTGTCATAATCCCAAAATATGGATACACACTGTCCAAATTGAAGCACATTTTTACATTCTTTTATTACCTATCAAGATAATAGGAGACAAAAGCTTTCAACAGTACCATTTGAAAGTATTCAGGCAGACCCTTGCACTACATACTTTGGTGAATTCATCCATAAATATGACCTCAAAAGAGGTATAGTGTGTATGGGTTTGGCAAAGTCAGCAGATAGAGTATTGGTATCGGTTGACTTAGTGATTGGGGGGGAGGAAGGGTTTCAAATGAGTTTGGGTCCCAACAAAATAGCCTCTTGCATTCTGCCTGAATTTAAGGACAACAATAACATGTGTACACATTTTAGGGGGTGTTTAGGGTAAACACTAAAATGTAGCTGATAAAATACATTGTTAAGTTCTTAGGCTAGGTTTGTATGGGCCCAGCATAGCATGCTGGGGAGGTTAGTGAAGGCAAATATGCATGAAGGACAAAAAAGGAGCATTAAAAGCTTACAGCAAGCATGAGGACAAAGAGGACATTCACAGCATATTACAATAATTGTAATTATGGAAGGAAGACATTGATATGATACATTAGCAAACATTAAATACATAGAATGTGATGTTAAAGGCTAAAACTTACCCGAATATAGTCCTTGTGCAGGACTTGGATGATGGCAGAACAGGTCTCTGGAATAATGATTCCCAGAGTCTGGGGGGAGATCCCAGTCGTGAACTTCAGATCCTGGAGACTTCTCCCCATCACCAAGTACCGCAAGGTGGCGACGAGCCTTTGCTCAGGAGTGATGGCTTGCCGCATACATGTGTCCTGCTTAGTAATATAGGGGGACAGCAAAGCCAATAGACGGTGAAAGCAGGGGTCCGTCATCCAGATATAATTCCTGAAATCATCAGGATTATTCTCCTGGAGCTCCCGCAACAAAGGCATATGACAGAATTGGTTACGATTAAGCAAATAATTCTTGGTCCAAGAACTCCTCCCCCTGTTCCTGGACTGGACTTGGGTCAAAACAATAACTACAAGCCCAACAATAGTAGCACAATATCACTGAAAATCAGAAAGGACCTGACAAGCAGGACCTGAAAATCAGAAACGACCTGACAATCACGCACTGAAAATCAGGAGTGAACAAAAAAGAATGCACTGAAAAACAGAATATCAGGTGACGCAGTTTAGCTAGTTTATTTTTTATAGCATCAGGGTACTCACAGTATTTTACCCAATAAATGTTTAACCCCCTGATCATCCAGCAGGTGATCAAAGTTAGGTTTTAGCGTCAGATAGGGTCTGTGTTGCCCCAGGCAGTGTCAGATTAGTGCCAGTAGCGCTAACACCCACGCATGCACCGTACGCCTCCCTTAGTAGTATAGTGTCTGACTATAGATATACTGACTGCTAGATCGACATCGGATCTGATCAGAACTATATTAGCGTTCCCAGCAGTTTAGGGTTCCCAAAAATGCAGTGTTAGTGGGATCAGCCCAGATACCTGCTAGCATCTGTGTTTAGCCCCTTCGCCCAGCCCACCCAAGTGCAGCCTTAATCGATCCCTGTCACTTGCAAAACACAACACACATAACTGCATTGTTCGCAGAGTCAGGCTTGATCCCTGCGAACACTAACCATTTTTTTTGGTAGAGTTTGAATCAGTGGCTGACAGTCAGGTGCTTTTTTTCTTGTGTGTCTCACTAGTGTACCAGTAAAATTAGAGACCAAAATGTCAAAATGAAGGTACACTAGTGAAGAGGCCTACAGGTTTCTGTACATGACAGGTAGTGAAGAGGAAGTCACTCATCTGTCAGATTCAGGCTCAGAATATGAACCTGTAGACAGCAGTGGCACCCTGACAGATAACTCTGATGACAGAGTTGTGGTCCCTGCCAAGGTCAGGTGTACCAGACCCTGTTTTTCTGCTTTCGTTGAGGTGCTAGAACCGCAGGTCCCTCGTATGGAGCAGAAAGCCAGTACTAGCGCCGCTCATCCTTCTGGTGAACTGTGAACAATAGCTTGGGGTATCTACTTTCCAAAATGGGGTCATTTGGGGGGGTTGTGCTATCTGGGCAATTCATGGCCTCCAAAACTGTGGTAGGTAGTGAGGAGTGAAATAAAAAATGTACGCCCTTAGAAAGCCTGAAGGCAGTGATTGGTTTTTGGGGTCCTGTACGCGGTTAGACTGCCAAAAAGTCCCACATATGTGGTATCCCCATACTCAGGAGAAGCAGCAGAATGTGTTTTGGGGTGTAATTCCACATATAACCATGCCATGTTTTAACAATATATCATTTAGTGACAACATTGTGTAAAAAAAAAAAATGTAATGTTCCTGAAACTTGTGGCAAAATATAAATTATTCCATGGACTCAACATGTCTCAAAGCAAATAGCTTGAAGTGTCTTCTTTCCAAAATGGGTTTTGTGCTATCTTGTCATTTCATGGCCTCCGAAACTGATAGGTAGCGAGGAAGCGAAATCACCATTTTACGCCCTTAGAAAGCCTGAAGGCGGTGATTGGTTTTCGGTGTCCCCATACTCAGGAGAAGCAGCAGAATGTATTTTAGGGTGTAATTTCACATATGCCCATGGCATGTTTGAGCAATAGATCATTTAGTGACAACTTTGTGCAAAAAAAAATAATAATTTTCCCGCAACTTGTGGCAAAATATAAAATATTCCATGGACTCAACAGGCCTATCAGCAAATAGCTTGGGGTGTCTACTTTCTAAAATGGGGTCATTTATGGGGGGTTTGTGCTATCTTGGCATTTTATGGCCTTCATAACTGTGATAGGTAGTGAAGAGTGAAATCAAAAATTTACACCCTTAGAAATCCTGAAGGGGGTGCTTGGTTTTTGGGGTCCTGTACGCGGCTAGGTTCCCAAAAAGTCTCACAAATGAGGTATCCCCATACTCGGGAGAAGCAGCAGAATGTATTTTGGGGTGTAATTCCACATATAATCATGGCATGTGTGAGCAATATATCATTTAGTGACAACTTTGTGTAATTTTTTTTTCATTTTTCAATCACTTGTGACAAAAAAATAAAATATTCAATGGGCTCAACAAAAATCAGCAATTTCCTTGAGGTGTCTACTTTCCAAAATGGGGTCATTTGGGGGGGTACTTCCCTGCCATTTTAGCAACTCAAGAAATGAGATAGTTAGTCAAAAACTAAAAGCTGCGTAAATTCCAGAAAATGTACCCTAGTTTGTAGACGCTATAAATTTTTTGCAAACCAATAAATATACGCTTATTGACATTTTTTTACCAAAGACATGTGGATGAATACATTTCAGCCTAAATGTATGACTAGAATTGAGTTTATTACATTTTTTATAACAAAAAGTAGAGAATATAATTTTTTTTAAAAATTTTTGGTCTTTTTCTGTTTATATCGCAAAAAATAAAAATCACAGAGGCAATCAAATACCATGAAAAGAAAGCTCTATTTGTGGGAAAAAGGATGCAAATTCCATTAAGGAACACAATAAGGTCACCTTCCTTAGAATAGGTAAATGTACAGGCATACTTTTGAACACCCGAACTGCCAGAGTTTGACCCGAACTTCTGTTTGGACTGAACCCTAAACTCATCCATATTTAGAATAAGGGGTCCCACATTTCACAAAAAGATCCTTTAGTTAAAAATCAATAGATGTAAATCAGATGTTAATCAAACCATATTCATAGATATAGATCAAATGTCAGTCACCATGAATGATGACCCACTGACATAATGACGAGCACCATGATGATCCTTTCTAGTCACACTCCTGTAGGTAAACTGCAGCTTCCTAGCCAGCTACTAAATGCCAACAAACCAGCCAGGGATTCTGGCTGATGCCATTGACCAAACATGATCATGAACATATTTGGTCAATGGTGTCACTCCTGAAATAAGCCAGCGGGTAATTTGAAATAAGCCAGTAGGCAGCCAAAGTATGTCATTTAGTTGCTATAGTAATGTCATGGGGTGGCTGTAGTACTATGTAGTATCTTCAGTATTATGCCAGTAATGCCACCCAGTTTATGACTTCTGGGTGCAGCAGCTGGAAGTATGGTTGGTCAGGCAAACTAGTCAGCTCTGGCATTTATTTCAACCATTCGGTGAACTGCTAAAAGCTTGGGTTCAGGTTGAACTCATGGTCAACCTGAACAAAAAGATCATCCCTAATTACAGATATCTTCCATAAAATGTTATAATGCATTGTTCAGGCAGAGCCTTCACAGTACCAATGACTGCTTCCTCAGTATTATGTCTATTGACCCAAACTCCAAACTTATAAGCATCTGAATACACCTGCCCATTTCAGCAAAAGTTCTGAGACAAAGGACTAGTAACAACTTCCTCACTCCTCTACCAACTAATGAGCCCTTACAATTGACTCTCCACTTAAAAAGTCCTCAGACTGCTGAGCTCCAACAAATTTTTAGCTGTAAAACATTCCCCTCCCCCTTACTTCTGCTCAGTAAACACACACAGTCTTAATAATTTTTTTTCTCAGTGTAATGCTTATCAGTTGATATGTAGTATATTCTATGTTTTATAACTATATCTAGAACATTAACATCAAAACTTAATTTTAACACCCATATACTTATGTCTATAACATATATGCATTTTTTTTTACCTTTCTGCCATTCGGTGGTGATGCACATAACAGATACATACAGGAAAAAAATAAAAAAATTGGAGTGCATTGCCTGTGCATGCCTGCAGATCATAGTTACATAGCATTTTGCTTATATTAAATGGATAATTGCTGTGTTCATTAAGGCATGTATGCTGCAAGTTAACAAAAGCAATCAATCGAGAAGAAAGATTACAGCATTGATTTAAGCAGAGTGACTAATAATGCCACAGAAGCATACATCAAATCTATGTAATACAACTAGACAGAAGAGTCTTCTGATTTCTTATTTATGGGCTTATTTTTGATATTCTTTCCCTGGAGTGAAACACTGAATAAACACACAAAATGAAGAAGCATTTTTCCCTAACAAAAACATCACTCAGACTAACTGACAAATAAATATAGAGATATTCCAGACTGCTGAAAAAAAGGAATTATCTATGAAATCAGAAATGTAGCATTTATACACTGTAAACAATACCGAGACATATATTTCACTCAATGTGCACCTTGAAAACTTTTAAACTGAGTTCCCCCCACTTATGGAACCCATTACAAGAGCTGCACCTTACCCCGTTTTTCATGCTGCTTATAAAGCAGGAACTGTATTTGACAGTGATGCTGGAAAGGCTTACAAACAGCAGGCCATTTCAGGCCAATGAATGCAAACACAGTTAACCAGTCACTTGCCAACTTGTTTGGCTCTGTCCACCTCTCTGTCTTTGGGAATTCCCAGCCAACTGCTGTTAATTATGGGAATTTGATTATGAGTAATGCTGTGGCAGGGACTAGTACATCACCTTTATGAAGCTAGTTTGTTTTCAAGCAGTTTCTTTTGTTTAGTATAATATAAAAATTATTGTATGTCAGACCTTATTTACTACTTAAAACGAGGAGAAGAGAGTCTGTGGTTACTTCAACTTCTAACTGCCAACCCTTTGGCCAATGGGAGTTGCTCATTGTTCAATAAGGTCACTCACATTGGACAGGGGGAATAGCAATTGGTAAAGCTTAGTCCTGAAGTTAAAAAAATAGGGCCTCAGGTAGTGGACAAGTTCGAGTGAAGGAAAATCTACTCCAACAAAAGCAATTTTTCTACCTTTTTGGTAAGACATAAGACAGCATCCCACATGCAGATATTACAGAACTGTAAAGAAGAAAAGAGGGATTGGTTTATGGCTGACAAAAGAAGATGTGCCACCATCTAAAACCCCGGAAGCTTTCACAGAGTCAAGTTCTAAGATTTAAGAATACCCTCTTCAGTGTGCCTAACCATGTTGTGACTTGCCTAGTTCTGTACAGTACAGACTTTAACTGTTTCCATGTTTTGAAGACAATTTTTGTTTTGTGTCAATACAGTTATTGATTCGTGCATGGCATTAGTCCAACATATAGTGCTGGATAAGTAAAGTGCTTTGAAGTTACCTAGTAAACAAATATGCTTAAAGTGAAACTTCAGTCAGAAAATAATGTCTTGCTAGATCACTTCAGGCTGGCCCCTTGTAAAACATTAAAAATAAGTGCCTATAGTGTTTAGAATTCAGTAATACACCATCTCACCCAGCTCTGCACATGCTCAGTTGCTTTATATTTTTAGGCAATGAGTTTGTAGAGGCTGATGTGCTGACAGGCTTAAAGTGGAATTAACCCTTCCTATCCTTTCCAGCCCAAGAAGCTGCTTCTTTTTGATCTGCAACTGCCAAGGTGCTACACATGTGACCAGTTATGGCACCAGCCATTTGATGGTTTCACAGTTTGGTTGAGGACACAAGCAAGTTAGCCAACCTGGCATCTCTGGAACGTAACTGTTTTTTTTTAAATCAATGGGTTTAGTTCTGCTTTAGGATTCACTTCTGTTCAGGGGCTCTGAGCTTCAACAAAATGTCAGCCTCCAGCAAGAAGAAACAGGAGCAATATTAGAGGCAATTTACAGCACACACTAATTTTGGTAGCATAACTAGGTAACACCTTTTATGCATCACTTCTCAGTCTTGCCTGGGCAGACTTTATGGACCACTTGGTCTTATTCTGCCATCACTTTTCTATCAAAAAGCCATGTATTATCTTCATATATGTCCTAGATATCTCTACTCAGGTCTCGTCAGAGTTTTCATTCGAGAACATGGCAATACCATTTCACATGTGAATAAATACCCCTGCGCTTTCCAAAAACCACCATATTCTCTACAATATCATGTTTGAAGCTGCGAAACACCTGTGTGATCACCAACCACAGCGTTAAAAACATTCAATAAACAGTTTGGCGTCCTATAAAGAAAATTCAGATACTAATTCCAAAATCAAAAGAACTACTAAATAATATATAACTTCATGAAATAATAAAATGCTCAAAATATTTGCAAATAAATTACAATTTTATCAATAATAAAGTGTCTCTGTGTTGTAATTTATAAAATACATATATGCAATCAAAATGGGACTTGAATGAAAAATTATAAACATATAAAGTAAAAATGCCAATCTTTATTACAAACAAATATAAAGATGACCAAAGGTCAGTATAACCACTTACCCACTGGGCACTTAAACACCCTTCCTAACCAGACCAATTTTCAGATTTCAAAAAGGAAGGGAGTGTGGGACTTTAAATGAGCCACAATATTTGTGCCTCCATCCCGGGTTCAAGTACATAAAAAGGGAGTGTGGGACTTTAAATGAGGCAATTGTGGAGGTAGAGTATATAGTAATCATTTTTTTATTTGTAACAATAGTATAAAAGTATTTTCATATATATATATACATGCACAATGGCATAAGCATAATGGATACATATACATTAGCTTGGCAACACATAAAAGATAGCAAATGTTAATAAATATACTACAAGAGGTTTCATATTGGAAGACATTAGTACATCATATGCAAAAGAGCTGCTATAAGATAGGTACACATACACATTGATAATTGCATAGTACTTGCAGATCTCTTCCCCGTGAGGTCTTTTCTCCCTCTAAAGGGGTAGAACATATTTGCTAACATTACTTATTTATTTATATTTACAGTTTACTTCTGTACCCAACTTCTGATGAATGGCATGTAGCCATGAAACGCATCGAGTTTCCATGGGGTGCTTAGACAAGTCTGGCTTATTACTTACTTACTGGCCCATATATACTTTTTATACATCCAAAATTCATTGAGTACTATGCAATTATCAATGTGTATGTGTACCTATCTTATAGCAGCTCTTTTGCATGGGTTTTTTATTTTTTTGCGCTATAAATGAAAAAAGACAGAAAATTCTGTAAACAGAATTCATTTTTCTTTGTTTTTGTTATAAAATTTAGCAAATTAGTTACTTTTCTTCATAAATTTTGGCCAGAATTTATACTGCTACATATCATTGGTAAAAATAACCCAAATAAGTGCATATTACCGTATTTATTGGCATATAACACGCACTTTTTTCCCCTGAAAATCAATTGTACAATTGTTTTACAATTGTAACCATGTTGCAAAATATAAAGGAATCAAAATGTTACATTAAGATCATAGCTACAGCAAGATTGCAGCAATAAAAATACAATAATCACATCAATGGTAGGTACATTAAATTAGTCATTAATTGGTCGATCAATAGAGTTGTCGCACAGTATGCTCGACGCATTTCGTGAACCATCACTCATCAGGAGCAAGCGACAACCATCCATCTATAGGTAACATATAAGTATGTATAAATACCATTGTATTCAAAATATTCATAAAATAAAAATAATAATAAATTATGATATATATGTATAGCCAAAGTGCGAGCAAAGGTCGAAATTTGGTTGGAATTACTCACAAAAAAATATACGCTACCCTCATGGGCACTAGGTGCAGACATCAAAGGCGCCATCCAAGAAATGTCCACCACGGGAGCTGAGGGGGCCACAACAATGCATGGGGGTGCGTGTTATACGCCGGTGCGTGTTATACGCTGATAAATACGGTATTTGGTCATTGTGAAAGTTATAGAGTCCACAAGCTATGGCGCCAATCACTGAAAATGGATTCACACCTGATGTACTGATGGCCTATCTCATTTCTTGAGACATTAACAAGCCAGGAAAGTATAAATACCTGGAAGTAGACATTCCAAGGTATTTTGTAAGAGGCATGGCGAGTTTTTTGAAGTTGTAATTTTTTCCCACAATTCTTTGCAAAAATTAAGATTTTTTTTCTCTTTTTCACAAAATGAACCGGTTATTTCTCACACACCACATATACATACCACAAATGACACCCCAAAACTAGACATGTGCATTTAGTTTAGTTCCAAATCTAAATTCGGACTAATTTTTCATTATTCGGAAATTCGGATACATCTGAATTTCAGAATTTCGAAAAGTAACAAATTTAAGCAAATCCAAAATAACGTTTCAAATCGAAAAAAAGCCAACAAAATTTGAATTGAATTGAATTTGAAAACAAATTTGAATCGAATTTAAAAACAAATTTAAAGAAATAGAAATCGATTTTCTAAAAAATACAATAAAATAGAATATAAAACATCAAAGCAATAGAATAAAAATAAAAGAATAGTAGAGAATAGAATAGAATTTAATAGAATGTAAAAAAATAGACCATGACCGTCTTCCGAAATTCGAATTCTGAATAGTATAAATTTGAATTTGAGAATAGATTGGAATATAATTCAAAACAATGGAAACTAAAATAGAAAAGAATAGAAAAACAATAGAACAGAATAGAATAAAATATAATATATATTTTATTCTTTTCTGTTCTATTGTTTTTCTTTTCTCTTCTTCTTCTTCTTTCTCTTCTTTTCTATTCTATTCTAATCTTTTCTATTCAAATTTGAATTCATTCTATATGAAACTCAAATTTCTTATAGAATAAAATTGAATTTGAATAGAAAAGTTTAGAATAGATTTGTTTCGAATTAAAAAAAAATTTGACCGAATTCGAAAAAAGTCGATCAAATTTGAAAAATTTGATCAAATTCAAAAAAAATCTACAGCATTTGAAAAAATTTGACCGAATTCGAAAAAGTAAACTATATATAACCATTTTCCAAAATTTGAATTTCGTATAGAATGAAATTGAATTAGATAATATATATTATATTTTTTCTATTCCGTTCTATTGTTTTTCTATGCTATTCTTTTCTATTATTTTCTATTCTATCGTAATCTTTTCTATTCAAATTTTATATATATATATATATATATAATGAAATCAAATTTTAATAGAAAAGACTAGAATAGAAAAAACAATAGAACAGAATAGAAAAAAATATTATATATATATGTGTAATATAAAACCATTTTCCGAAATTTGAATTTGGTACCAAATAATTAGAATAGAAAAGATTAGAATAGAATATATTATATTTTTTCCATTCTGTTCTATTGTTTTTCTATGCTATTCTTTTCTATTCTATTCTAATCTTTTCTATTGGAATTTAATATAACTCTATACGAAATTCGAATTTCAGAAGATGTTATATATATATATATATACTGTATATCTATGTATATACATCTATATATATCTATATATATAGATATAGCTATATATCTATAGATCTATATCTATATTATATATATATATATATATATATATATATATAAAATATTTATATATATATATATATAATATTTTTTTTTCTGTTCTGTGCTATTGTTTTTCTTTACTGTTCTTTTCTAGTAAATATACATCTATATATATATCTATATATAGATATATATAGATATATCTATATGTCTATATATCTATATTATATATATATATATATATATATATATATATATATATATATATATACCGTATTTATCGGCGTATAACACGCACTTTTTTCCCCTTAAAATCAGGGGAAAGTCGCAGGTGCGTGTTATACGCCGATACCCTGCGATCCCGAGCTGTCAAAATTTCAAAATCGCCGACCGCGATTTGAAAATGGCGCCGCTGGCGCCGAAATACACAGAGCCGGTCCTCGGCTCTTTCTGGCGGCTCTCGTTTACTTTCGGCTCCACTCGTAGTCCCGAGCGGAGCTATCCGAACCTACTCGGATAGCTCCGCTCGGGACTACGAGTGGAGCCAAAAGTGAACGAGAGCCGCCGGAAAGAGCCGAGGACCGGCTCTGTGTATTTCGGCACTGGCGGCGCCATTTTCAAATCGCGGTCAGCGATTTTGAAGCCCAGGAAGCAGGGACGGGGGATCGAAGGCTGCACTGGGGCAAGGCTGCACTGGGGAAGGCTGCACTGGGGCAAGGCTGCACTGGGGAAGGCTGCACTGACAAGGCTGCACTGGGGAAGGCTGCACTGACAAGGCTGCACTGGGGAAGGCTGCATTGGGGAAGGCTGCACTGACATGGCTGCACTGGGGAAGGCTGCACTGACATGGCTGCACTGGGGAAGGCTGCACTGACATGGCTGCACTGACAAGGCTGCACTGACAAGGCTGCACTGACATGGCTGCACTGACAAGGCTGCACTGGGGAAGGCTGCACTGACAAGGCTGCACTGACATGGCTGCACTGGGGCAAGGCTGCACTGAGAAGGCTGCAATGATGGGCATTTAAATGTAAGTTTTTTTCCCTTCAACTTCCCTCCTAAAAGTTTTTTTTTCCTTAAAATTCCCTCCTAAATTGGGGTGCATGTTATACGCCGGTGCGTGTTATACGCCGATAAATACGGTATATATAAAATATTTATATATATATATAAAATATTTTTTTCTGTTCTGTGCTATTGTTTTTCTATACTGTTCTTCTCTAGTATTTTTGATTCAATTCTGATCTTTTCTATTCAAATTCAATTTCATTCTATCGGAAAATGGTTATATATAGTTTACTTTTTCAAATTCGGTCAAATTTTTTCGAATGCGGTAGAATTATTTTGAATTTGATAGTTTTTTTCAAATTCAGTAGGTCTTTTTTCGAATGCGGTAGATTTTTTTTTAATTCGAATACAAAACTAAACGAATCCCAAAAATGAATGTAGCGAATGCAATGAATTTTACTAAATAAATTTAGTTATTATTATTATTAAACAGGATTTATATAGCACCAACAGTTTATGCAGCGCTTTAAAACATGAGGGCAAACAGTACACTTACAATACAAATCAATACATGAAGGAATCAAAGGGCCCTGCTCATTAGAGCTTACAATCTAGAAGGGAGGGTCAAGTGGAAACAAAAGGTAATAACTGTGGGGGGTGAGCTGATGGAGAAAATTAAGAAACAGTTGTTTGGTGTGAGTAGGGTAGGCTTCTCTGAAGAGAAGGGTTTTCAGGGATCGTCTAAAAGCTAATAGAGTAGGAGATAAGTGGACAGATTGGGGTAAGGCATTTCATGGGATTGGAGAGGCTTTGGAAAAGTCCTGGAGGTGAGCATGGGAGGGGGTGATGAGGGAGCTACAGAGCAGAAGGTCTTGAGAGGAACGAAGAGAATGAGTAGGTTGGTATTTAGAGAGTAGGCTAGTGATGTAGCTGGGGGCTAAATTGTGGATGGCTTTGTACGTAGTTTTTAGTATTTTGAATTTAATTCTTTGGCTGACCGGAAGCCAGTGGAGGGATTGAAAGAGAGCGATAGCAGAGACAATTCGATTGGTAAGGTGGATGAGTCTGGAAGCAGCTTTCATGATGGATTGAAGAGGTGATAGACTATGTAGAGGTAAGCCAATGAGAAGGGAGTTGCAGTAGTCGAGGCAAGAGATGACGAGCAAGTGAATTAAGAGCTTTGTTGTGTCACTGGTTAGAAAGGGGAGTATTTTGGAGATGTTGCGGAGGTTGAGGTGGCAACATGTGGACAGTGATTGGACATGGTGCTTGAAGGAAAGGTCAGAGTCCAGGATGACACCTAGAACCTTGGCATGTGGGGATGGGCTTATAGTTGTGCCATCGATTTTAACCGAGAGATCAGGGGAAGGGGCATATGGGGGAGGAAAAAATATAAGTTCGGTTTTGGATAGACTGAGTTTGAGGAAGTGGTGTGACATCCAGACTGATATATCTGATAGTAAATTAGTGGTACGTGAGGAGACAGAGGGAGTGGGCTAAAGAATAGATTTGGGTGTCATCAGCATAGAGGTGGTATTGGAAGCCATGGGATGCTATCAGCTGACGCAGGGAGGAGGTGTAGATTGAAATAATTATAATAGTTAAATATTATTTAAATAGTTAAATAAGGAAGCAAAACTAAACAATTTTTTTCATCTTGCACACGTCTACCCAAAACACATTCTACTACTCCTCCTGAGTATGGTGATACCACATGTGTGAGACTTTTACACAGCATGGCCACATACAGAGGCCCACCATGAAGGGAGCACCATCAGGCGTTCTAGGGACATAAAATACACACATCATTTCTTGACTACCTCTTACACTTTTGAAGGCCCTGCAGCACCAGGGCAATGGAAATGCCCAAAAAATTACCCCATTTTGGAAATAAAACACCCCAACGTATAATCTATAAGGCATATTGAGTTTTTGGAAAATGTGGAAAGAAAATGAAAATGCATTTTATTTAAACAAAGTTGTCAATTTATACAATATTTCTAACACATAGCATGTACAAAATTACACCAAAATAGATTCTTCTGCTCCTCATGAGTATGGCGATACCACATGTGTGAGACTTTTCCACAGCCTGGCCACATACAGAGGCCCAACATGCAGGGAGCACCATCAGGTGTTCTAGGGGCATAAATTTCAAATGTAATTTGACTACCTATTGCACTTTTGTGAGGCGCTGATGGGCACTGTAGTGGCATGGATGTGGCATGGATGAGACCTGATGTGGCATGGATGAGCATGAATGAGGCATAAATAAGCCATGGTTGGGGATGGCTGAGCCATGAATCTGGATGGATGAGCCGTGGATGGGGATGGATGAGCAATGGATAGGAATAGATGAGCTGTGGATAGGGATGGATGAGCAAGAATGGGGATGGCTAAGTATGGCTGAGTATAGCTGAGTATGGCTGAGTATGGATGGGGATAACTGAGCATGAATGAGGATGGCTGAGTATGGCTGAGTATGGATGGGGATGACTGAGCACCAATGAGGATGGCTGAGTATAGATGGGGATGACTGAGCATGAATGAGGATGGCTGAGTATGGATGGGGATGGCTGAGCATGAATGAGGATGGTTGAGTATGGATGGGGATGAGTGAGCATGAATGAGGATAGCTGATTATGGATGGGGATGACTGAGCATGAATGAAGATAGCTGAGTATGGATGGCATGGATGGGATGGCTGAGCATGGATGGATGAGTGCAGGAATTGGCCGAGCAGCGCTATGGGCACTACATATCCAGCCCACAGCGCTGTTGCAACCAATCTCCCCCCTTTCCTCTCACACTGTACCGATCGATATGGAGAGGGGAAGAGCTAAGCCGGATATGCACTGGCTTGCTTACAAGTGACTCCGTCATTTATAGGAGTGATCATGTTGTAAATGGCCGCTGTCTTTGGCCATTTACTGTGATCCCTGATTTGCCGTGTCCCCTGGACCAGTGGGTCACAGATATTCCTGGGTGCGCGGTTTTGGGAGGATGTCAATAACTCCCAGAGTTATTGAGCCGCGCTGTAGCCGTCTTTCGGCTATGGCACGGTTGCTAAGTGGTTTAAAGAAGTAGATACAAAATTAGATAAAAACATATTACATAGAGGTGTACTATTACAGTCTGCAATGCCCTGCTTCTCTCATTGCTGGACCGGACTGCCTTCTAGGGTGTGTGGCCTGATCAATGGAGGTGTTCACAAGATAAACCTGACGCATTTCAGAAATACTATTTTTCTTCTTCAGGGGAAGAAGAGGGTATAACAATCTCTAATGTAATTAAATCAATAAGAATGTAAGCATCATACAATATACTGTTTATATTGTCTTTTTTTACACTTATGATGGAAATAGCACACCGGTTTGAAACCACAGCTAACAAGTCTGTTTTGGAGTGATTTAGCATCTTTTTGCACACTGACAATGGAAATAGTATAGGTTTGTACCACAGCTAGAAAGACTGTTAGAACAGGCCACCATTTTTGAGAGATTGACCAAGCAGTTTGCTTCCTAAAAAATATATATATTTTTTTACATTGATGATAGAAATACCATGCATGTTTGCATCACAGCTAAAAAGCCTGCTTGAATAGGACACAATTTCTGAGCAATTGAGCAGGCACAACCTGTGGTGTCAGAAACCATGAAATCAGACCGAGACAGAAGTACAGTTAAATCACACTTGTTTAATAAAAAAAGTAAATAAAAAGAACAAACATAGTCAAAACATAGCCAAAGTTCAGTAACCGGAATGGATAGTCAGCCAAGCCACAAGCCAGGGGTCAAAGTAGTGGAACAGCAAGCAGGATCTGGAGCCAGAAGGGATGTCAGCAAAGCCAGTCTTTAACAGGAAGGCAGGCGATAGTTTCTTGTGATGTGACCAAGGCGAAGGCAGAGCTCCTCTGGACTGGACGACTTAAGTAGGCAGGACTGACGAGCAGGATCATCAACAGCTGAGTAACTGTGGAGAGAGATGGAAGCTGGCAATTAGCCAACAACTGAGCGACCAGCTCAGAGAAGGAAGGGCTGAGCCCAGCTCTGACAGTACCCCCTCTTCAATGACCCCTCCATCTCGGAGGACCACCAGGCTGGAGGGGAAATGTTTATGGAAATCACGGAGGAGGACAGGGGCATGTTCGTCCGAGGATGAGACCCAAGAGTGTTCCTCTGGACCGTACCCTTCCAACACCAGTTTTGTGCGTTACTGCCAGTTTAACGCCATTTATTTTGTGTGCGTTACTGCCAGTTTAACGCCATATAGTTTTGTGTGCATTACTGCCAGTTTAATGCCATATGGTTCTGTATGTCACTGTATCTATGGAGTATGTCTGTGTAGAGTGAGTACTCATATTAAAGTGCACCAAACACCTCTTTACATTGATTAAAGTGCATCTACGTACAAATTTCAACTTTGTTCCCTTGGCACTGTATGGGGGCCAGCAACAAATGTGTCCACAGGCAAAGGTGGACGTGGTGGTCAGTCCTCAGGCAGGACATAATTTCCTCTGTTTGCCCATGCTATCCAGCCACAGCATGCAGGAGATGTGGTGGACTGGCTTACTAAACCTTCCTCATCCTTCTCATCCTCTGTCACGCAAGCAGAGATAAGTGTGCAGTCCCCTGAAGTTGCCAGAGTGGATAAACCTGCCTCCTTGTCCACATCTATTCCTGCCATTGCCCCAACATCAGCCATTGAGGAGTCAGCTGACCATAGCATCAGCCACTTGCTTCTGAGGTTGAACATGACAGGAACATGAGACTAGAGAGAGGTAGAGATGAGTCGAACACCACCTGGTTCGGTTCGCCGCAGAACATGCGAACAGACCAACAATTTGTGCGAACACGCGAACCCCGTTAAAGTCTATGCGATTCAAACGTGAAAAAATCAAAAGTGGTAATTTTAATTTTAATTCCTTCTTCTCTTCTTCATTTCTTCTCCAGGCCGCTCCGCAGCCATGCTGGCATGGTGGGAGGCTCCCGCTGTGTGACGGCGTCTCTTCGTCTGACGGTTCTTAAATAACGGGGGGCGGGGCCATCCGGTGACCCCGCTCCCCTCTGACGCACGGTGACTTGACGGGACTTCCCTGTGACGTCACGGGGAATGCCACAGGGAAGTCCCGTCATGTCCTGTGCGTCAGAGGGGGGCGGGGTCACCGGGTGGCCCCGCCCCCCGTTATTTAAGAACCGTCAGACAAAGAGACACCGTCACACAGCGGGAGCCTCCCTCCGTGCCACAGCATGGGTGCGGAGCGGCCCGGAGAAGAAATGAAGAAGAGAAGAAGGAAGAAGAGAAGAAGAAGAAGAAGATGAAGAAGAAGATGAAGAAGAGAAGAAGATGAAGAGAAGAGCGGGAGCCTCCCCCCCATGCCATGGGTGCGGAGCGGCCCGAGGAGAAGAAGATAGAAGACGCCGCGGAGGAGATGCTGGACGAGAACGCCGGAGGAAGAACCAGAAGAGCCAGAAGAACCAGAAGAAGAAGAAGATGAAGGAAGAAAGAAGAAGCATTTAAATAAAGGAAATGTCAAAAACTGTCTCTTGTCATTTTTAACATTTTTGACAGTTTTTTAGTGAAATGGTAGGGGTAAGTACCCCCTTACCATTTCACACAGGGGGGGGGCCGGGATCTGGGGGTCCCCTTGTTAAAGGGGGCTTCCAGATTCCGATAAGCCCCCCGCCCGCAGACCCCCACAACCACCGGCCAGGGTTGTGGGGATGAGGCCCTTGTCTTCATCAACATGGGAACAAGGTGTTTTGGGGGGCTACCCCAAAGCACCCTCCCAATGTTGAGGGCATGTGGCCTGGTACGGTTCAGGAGGGGGGGGGGGCGCACTCTCGTCCCCCCCTCTTTTCCTGCGGCCTGCCAGGTTGCGTGCTCAGATAAGGGTCTGGTATGGACTTTTAGGGGGACCCCACGCCGTTTTTTGTTTTTTTTTGGCGCGGGGTTCCCCTTAAAATCCATACCAGACCTGAAGGGTCTGGTATGGAATTTAGGGGGAACCCCACGTCAATTTTTTTAAAAAATTCTGGCTGGGGTTCCCCTTAATATCCATACCAGACCTGAAGGGCCTTGTATGGAATTTAGGGGGACTCCCACATCATTTTTTTTTTTTAATTTTGGTTCGGGGTTGCCCTGTGGGGAATTCCCATGCCGTTTTTATCAATGAACTTCTATGTGTATTGTCGGCAATGCAATAGCCGCGGTAGTTTTAAATGAGTTTTTTCCTTCCAAATGTCATTTTGCTGTCAGACTGTTCTAAACACGGGAAACATGCGCCCCTTTACAGGCATACTATAGACACCCCCCAGGTATGAAATTTAAAGGGATATTACACTTTTATTGTTTGACTTTAAGCATTATTAAAATCACTGCTCCTGAAAAAACGGCCGTTTTTAAAACTTTTTTTTGCATTGATTCATGTCCCCTGGGGCAGGACCCAGGTCCCCAAACACTTTTATTGACAATAACTTGCATATTAGCCTTTAAAATTAGCACTTTTGATTATTCATGTTCGTGTCCCATAGACTTTAACGGTGTTCGCGTGTTCGAACGAATTTTTTTCCTGTTCGCATGTTCTGGTGCGAACCGAACAGGGGGGTGTTTGGCTCATCCCTAGTTTACAGAGGTATTAAATCCTGAGTCCTCTGGGTTACTAAGGATCACATGATACTCAACCACCTCCTCTCAGCCATTTACTAATCCATGGGTTTCTGGGGACTGCAAATGATCCATTGAAGACTGCTGCTGATGCTGAGTGTTATCCTCCACCTCCCCTCCATGCTGACACAATCCTCCTCCTCCTCTTCTTCTTCCTGTGTGATCGGCAGGCCTACAGGAATACTAGTATCTGGATAAAGGGGGCCTTGAGAGGTAAGAAAGTCCTCCTCTTCCTCCCGCTGTTCTGCCTGAAGTGTTCTGTTCATTATTCCATGAAGCATGTGCTCCAACAGGAAGACAAGAGGGACATTATCACTGATGCATGCACTGTCACTGCTCACCATCCTCGTGGCCTCCTCAAATGGTGACAGGACAGTGCATGCATCATTGATCAGTAACCACTGGCGTGGTGGAAAAAAGGCAAGCTCCCCTGACCCTGTCCTCATGCCATACTCACACAGGTACTCATTGATGGCCCTCTGCTGCATGTGCAGCCATTGCAGCATTGCCAACATTGAGTTCCACCTGGTGGGCATGGCACAAATGAGGAGGTTCTTGGGCAGGTTGCATTCTTTTTGAATTTCAGCCAGCCGAGCACTGGCATTATATGACCGGTGGAAATGACCACAGACTTTTCTGGCCTGCCTCAGGAGATCCTGTAAGCCCGGGTACCTGCTCAAGAACCGCTGCACCACCAAATTCAAGATGTGAGCCAAACAGGGAACATGGGTCAAGTGTCCCTGTCGGAGGGTGGAGAGGAGATTGGTGCCATTGTCACCTACAACTATTCCTGGCTGAAGTTGGCATGGCGTCAACCACCTCTGAGCCTGTCCCTGCAGAGCTGACAGAATCTCTGCCCCAGTGTGGCTCCTTTTTTCTAAGCAGACCAACTGAAGCACCGCATGGCATATTTTTGCCTGAGTGCTTGCATAGCCCCTTGAACACCTACGGAGCACTGCTGGTTCAGAGAAGAAATCTGGAGAGGAAGAGGCCATAGAGGAAAAAGAAGAGGAGGGGTGGAGGTAGCAGAATCACCACTAGCATTTTGGAGGTGTGGTGGCGGAACTAGCTCCAACACTACTGAACCCTGTCCTGCATCCTTCCCAGCTGCCAGCAGATATGCCCAGTGCACCGTGAAATAAAGGTAATGTCCCTGTTCATGCCTGCTGGACCATAAGTCAGCAGTACTATGCACCTTACTGCTGACCGCCCTGTCCAACGAGGCCAAGACATTGCCTTCCACATGCTGATAGAAAGCCGGAATGGCCTTCCATGAAAAGAAATGGCGTTTGGGAACCTGCACTGAGGTACTGCACATTCCACAAATTCAACGAAAGGGGGCAGAGTCTACCAGCTAAAAATGCAGCAGTTGCAGTGCTAGCAATTTGGCCAAGCTAACATTCAGACGCTGAGCATGTGGATGGCTGGGGCCGAATTTCTTTCGACGGCTTAGCAACTGGGGTAGGGAAATTTGCCTGCTAAAATCCGATGTTGGTGTACTGTTAGCAGATTGGCCGCAAGTACTTGGGACACCTATTTCTATACCTTCATTTCTCTCAGTGCAGGTTTCTGAGAGGACTGGAGGTACAGTGGGGTTGGAGATTCCAACTGCTTAGGAGCAAGGAGCGGTCCGCCTTGTTTTTTGATGTGGGTCTTTTAAGTGATGTTGCCAATGGACTGCATGGGAGGTTGTCATATGTCTGGTCAAGCATGTGGTGCCCAAGCAGCTGCTGTTTTGGCCATGCTTGATCCACTTCAGACGTATGTTGCAAACAGCAATGGTGCAATCTGCTGCACACGTGTCAATAAAGGCCCACACCAAAGAACTTTTCAAAATATGCGGGGAGTCAGCAGCCCGACACTGTGGTCGAATAGTTCGGGGACTCCTCTGTGCATGATGGTGGGGCTAGGGAAGGAGTGACTGTTGACATAGAGCCGATGGAATTGGCCACTTTGGCAGCTGCATTTACAGGCAAACTACTCTGAGCCTGGGTGACAGAGGATGAGGAGGATGAGGAGGGCTTTGTTATCCATTCCACCAACTCTTCTGCATGTTGTGGTTCAATAACATGACCAGCTGCAGGAAAAAAGGACAAGCGTGCCCCACGGCCACGTGCTGGGGATGCACCGTGTCCACGACCAGCACTGTCGACTGTAGACACAGAATCTGCTTGCCCTCTTCTAGTGGCTTGTGAGCGTCTGCCTCTCCTTGATGGCCTTCCAGACATGTTGTAAATTTTGTTGAGCAAAAAAACACTACACTGTATTGTGTACTGTGTACACCACCGCAAAGTAGTAGCAACAGCACTAGGGGTGCACGGTACTGTGTACACCAACAGAAGTGTAATAACAACTATGGGTGCACTGTATGTATTGTGTACACTACCAGGAAAGTAGTAGCAACTGCACTAGGGGTGCACGGTACTATGTACACCAACAGAAGTTTAATAACTATGAGTGCACTGTATCTATTGTGTACACCACCAGGAAAGTAGTAGCAACTGCACTAGGGGTGCACGGTACTGTGTATACCAACAGAAGTGTAATAACAACTATGGGTGCACTGTATGTATTGTGTACACCACCAGGAAAGTAGTAGTAACTGCGCTAGGGGTGCATGATACTGTCTACACCAACAGAAGTTTTATAACTATGGGTGCACTGTATGTATTGTGTACACCACTAGGAAAGTATAGCAACTGCACTAGGGGTGCACGGTACTGTGTACACCAACAGAAGTGTAATAACAACTACGGGTACACTGTATGTATTGTGTACACCACCAGGAAAGTAGTAACAACTGCACTAGGGGTGTACGATACTGTGTACACCAACAGAAGTTTAATAAGAACTATGGGTGCACTGTATGTATTGTATACACTACCAGAAAAGTAGTAGCAACTGCACTATGGGTGCACGGCACTGTGTACACCAACAGAAGTATAACAACAACTATGGGTACACTGTATGTATTGTGTACACTACCAGGAAAGTAGTAGCAGGTGCACTGTACTGTGTACACCCACATAAGTTTAATAACAAATATGGGTGCACTGTATGAATTGTGTACACCACCAGGAAAGTAGTAGCGACTGCACTAGGGGTGCAGGGTACTGTGTACACCAACATAAGTTTAAAAACAACTATGGGTGCACTGTATGTATTGTGTACACCACCAGGAAAGTAGTAACAACTGCACTAGGGGTGCATGGTACTGTGTACACCAACAGAAGTTTAATAACAACTATGGGTGTACTGTATTGACCACCAGAAAAGTATGAGCAACTGCACTACGGGTGCACAGCACTGCATACTGTGTACACTGCCTGAAGTATATTAGAAACAGTACACCAGGAACTGCCTGAATTTAGATCTAGCTAAACTGGATACAGTGTATATATATATATATATATATATATATATATATATATATATATATATATATATATATAAATGAGACTGACTGTATATACAGTATATATTAAATACACTGCAGGTAAGTGAATAACCTGAGCCTGCTGCTCAATATAAATGACAGTCTCTCTCCGTCCACGCTGGCAACGAAACACTACATGAGGCCGATGTGCTGGTGGCCTTATATAGTGTGGGGTGCGTCCCCCTGAGCCATGATTGGCAAAAGGCACCCTGTCTTTGTCCAATTATGGCTCTCTTAGCTGAGGGCGCTGTGATTGGCCAAAGCATGCAGGTCATGGTGCATTCTCTGGCCAATCATCATACAGCAATGCACTGTGCTCCCGCAGTGCATTATGGGCCGTTACGCACCACTCGAATTTGGCGCAAACAGCCCATAATGTTCGGTTTTCGACGAATGAGCGAACAGCCAATGTACGTGTCCAACTCATGTTCGACTCGAACAGAAAGCTCAGTCACAGAGAGAGAGAGGAACACTGGTAGACAAATTGGCATTCATGTTCCCCAAGCAGCAGCGTATTGCCAAGTTGTCTCCAATGGTAATGATGAAGATGGAGGAGATGGAGATGTTGATGATGAGGTCACTGATGCGACTTGGGTGCCAGGTAGAGCAGAGGAGGAAACGGTAGATGAGGCGGCACAACCCCAAGAAGGCGGACATCAAGAAAGAATAGAGAGCAGCTACCCTATTCCATCACATTCTGCAGCTGTTATCTCCTGGCCCACTCCCCAGCTCAGCTGTCTGGGCCTTTTTCAGCACATCTGCAGCAGATCACACTGTTGCTATCTGCAAACTGTGTCTCAGGCACATCAAATGTGGCAAAAACACCAGCCATTTGAGTACCACATGCTTAAGAAGGCATTTAACGTCCAACCACTAGGCCCATTGGCAAGAGCACCTTAAAGCCACACAAAAGGGGCACAAATCTGTCCCTCCTACTCCTCCTCCTCCTTACCCACTTTAGTCTGCCCCTGCTATACTGAGTCTCAGCAGTGTCCACTGACAGGGATGATGGTATAGCGCAGGGTGTCCCAGGTCCTAGCAGCACATCTGCCAGCAGCACACCACCAGCTGTAGACTGTAGCCAGCAAATTTCTCTGCTGCAGTGGAAAAAAATACAGTTCCTGCCACCCACATGCCCAGCGTCTAAATGCAAGCTTGTCAATGCTGTTGGCTCTCCAACTTCTGCCTTTCAGCCTGGTGGATTCTGCCCCCTTCCGTGAATTTGCACAATGTGCTGTACCACAATGGCTGGTTCCCAGTCGCTACTACTTTTCACGTAAGGCTGTTCCATCTCTCTACCATAACGTGGAAGGGAATGTTCTGCCATCTTTGGGCAAGGCAGTCAGCCATAAAATTCACCTTACTGCTGACATGTGGTCCAGCAAGCATGGACAAGGACAATATATTTTGTTTACAGCACACTGGGTAACGCTGTTTCCAACTCGAAAGGATGCAGGAGAGGGCTCGGTTCTGCAGCTTGTTGTGTCCCCACATCTCCATACAGCTTCTGGTGATGATGCCAGACCTATTAGCTCTACCCCTCCTCCTCCTCCTCCACCTCCATGCCCTCCTCTGCAGAATTGTCCTATGAACATAAGGTACCCTCTAAGCGTTCAAGGGGCTATTCCCAGAGTCAGGCTAAAAAGTTCCATGCAGTGCTTCAGCTGGTGTGTTTAGGGGACTGGAACTACACCGGAGCAGAGATTCTTGCAGCTTTGCAGGGACAGGCCCAGAGGTGGTTCACACCATGCCAGCTGGAGCCAGGAATGGTGGTGTACGATAATGGCTCAAACCTCCTGTCCGCCCTTAGACAGGGAAAGTTGACATGTGCCATGCCCGGCACATGTCCTATATTTGGTGGTGCAGCGTTTCCTAAATATGTACCCAGGGTTGCAAGATATGCTAAAGCTGGCCAGAAGAGTCTGTAGCCATTTCAGGCGGTCATACATAGCCAGTGCTGAGTTGGCTGAAATTCAACGGGAAATCCACCTGCCTATAAAACTGCCTGATCTGCTCAGGCCGCCTCGGCTTTTTTTCCCATGCCAATGGCTGGCCATTAAGGATGCATGCACTGTATTGTCACCATTTGTGGAGGCCACAAGGATGGTGAGTTGTGGCAGTGACATCAGTGACAAAATCCCAAACTCTGCATGGCATTATGGACGGAGCGCTGGAGGCAGTGCAGCAGGAGGAAGAGGAGGACTTCCTTTCCTCTCAAGGCCCACTTTATCCAGATAACACCATTCCTATGTCACAGAACACACAGAAGGAGAGAGGGGAGGAGGATGAGGAGGAATCTGGCACTTTCATAGGCTTCAAAGAAGAGTAAGACATGCGTCAATCTGTAAGCGATGGCTTTCCAACCTCAGGACCCTTGGGAGTACTACATGGCTGGGAGGAGGAAGTTTCAGATGCTATCATCCTGAGTGACCCTGAGGAGTCTGCTTCGAAAGCTTCGGCAAATTTGAGGTGCATGGGCAACCTCATGCTTCAAAGCCTGCAAAAGGATCCAAGAATACGTGGCATAAAGTAGAAGGATGTCTACTGGTTGACAACCCCCCTTGACCACCGTTATAAGGGGAAGGTCTCAGAACTCATCCCGTCCCCACAGAGAGTGCAGAAGATAAAATCTCTTGAGGACATGTTAAAGTGGATTTTATTGAACATTTTTCCTGACTCCAGTAGCTTATAGTGTCATGGAAAACATTGTTTTGAGTCTTCTGTTGGTCAAGAGAGGAGCGTTGGAGAAGGTGTCCGCCTAAGTGAGGCATTTTGGAATTTATTTAGTCCTCACCGCCCAGGGCTGTAAGCTTCCACATCCCATCGGCAGCGTCTGCATCACATGGTGGATGATTACCTCAGAGCCAAAACAGAGATGGAGAGCTTTCCAGCTGACGATCCATTGATTTACTGGGTTATGAGAATAGACCACTGGCCAGAACTTGCCCAGTATGCTATTGAGCTGTTGGGCTGCCCTGCATCCAGCGTGCTTTCAGAATGGGCATTCAGTGCTGCAGGAGGTTTTGTTACTAATCATAGAACGCGTCTGTCCACAGACTCCGTGGACCGTTTGATCTTTAAAAAAATTAATCAGTCCTGGATTACTAGCTATGAAGCCCCTGAGGCTGATGTCACTGATTATGTCTTTTTGGGACGTGGAATCTCTGCAGGACTTTGAGGCTGCCTAGCTTCGAGGGTGTTCAATCATTTCATCTGGAAGAATGCTTTTGGTATAGGTTTTATGGGCACAATTAACATCCAAAGACCAATTTTTCAGCACCTGTTTGACAGGTGCATATCTTTGCAATTTTTTACAGCAAGGCCAATTCTTGCTTTCATCAAGAGTACCTCTATAGGGTTATTTTGGAAAGGCACCCCCAACATCCAAAGAGTAAGTTTTCTGCACCTGTTTGACAGGTGCATATCATTGCAATTTTTTACATCAAGGTCAATTCTTGCTTTCATCAAGGTTACCTCCATAGGGTTACGGTGGGAAGGCGCCACTGACACCCAAAGACCAATTTTTACGCACCCGTTACTTCTATCCAAAGTCAAAGTGACACCAGAATGTATCCAAAAAATCCCTAATCTTGTTCAGAGTGCACTACTAGCTGCAGCTGTTGCTGAGCAAAAAAAAGGCAGATTGCAGGGAAAATGTCATTTTCTTTGGCTTTATAAATGCAATTATTGCTGTAACAGATTCTAGACATGGTACAGATCTGCCACTTTACAGGTAGACTAAGGGGACTCCCCAGGCACTATATTGGTAAGAATTTTTCATTTTTATGCTTTCACTTTAAAAATCAAAAAATCACTGCTCATTTAAAAATGACATTTTTCACAAACTTTTTTTTATTGATACAAGTCCCCAGGGCAGGACCCAGACCCCTATAACCATTGTATGCCAATTTACTTGCATATACGCCTTCAAAATGGGCACTTTTGATTTTTGATGTTCGGGTCCCATTGACTTTAATGGGGTTCGTTATTTGGGTCCGAACTTCCGCGGTGTTCAAAAGTTCTGGTGTGAACCGAACAGGGGTCTGTTTGGCCCATCCCTATTCACAAGTTCTGGTGTGAACTGAACCGAGGGTGTTCGGCTCATCCCTACTATGGACATGAGAAATTGTTTTAGGGCGTACACACGGTCGGACTTTGTTCGGACATTCCGACAACAAAATCCTAGGATTTTTTCCGACGGATGTTGGCTCAAACTTGTCTTGCATACACACGGTCACACAAAGTTGACGGAAAATCCGATCATTCTGAATGCGGTGACGTAAAACACGTACGTCGGGACTATAAACGAGGCAGTGGCCAATAGCTTTCATCTCTTTATTTATTCTGAGCATGCGTGGCACTTTGTCCGTCGGATTTGTATACACACGATCGGAATTTCTGAAAACGGATTTTGTTGTCGAAAAATTTTATCTCCTGCTCTCCAACTTTGTGTGTCGGAAAATCCAATGGAAAATGTCCGATGGAGCCCACACATGGTCGGAATTTCTGACAACACGCTCCGATCGGACATTTTCCATCGGAAAATCCGACCGTGTGTACGGGCCATTAGTGTAAATATCAACATTTGAACTTACCCCTCCATCCAAAGTTCGAAAAATCCAAAGTGATTGGCTGAGTCTCCGATTGACCCTCAAGAAGGAACAGTAAAAAGAGTTAAAGTAGGAGCAGAGAAGAGAAGGGAGAAAACATTCAGGCCAGGGACCCCCCCTCTCTGAATTATATAACATATAAATGCACCCATCATGACCCCTCTGTACTAGTTGTACGTGTTTCCACGTCTGGCCACATCCATTTTGGCAGTTTTTCTTTCTTTCTTGCATTCTGTCTACTTGACTAGTACATTTGTTTTTACTTGGCCTCAACGATGCTCATTTTTGTAACCGTGAATATGAGTTTTATGTGTGACTTTGTCTCATTATAGAATACCAATATAGCAGTACTACGTCGTATGATATGCCCCTGAAGAAAGGACTCTACACAGGTCCAGAAATGCATTGGGATTAGTATTGAAGGACCTGCTTTTTTCATATTCATATCTGTTATATGATTTTGTTTATGCTGTATATGTAAATCCTTTTCTGGTGTTGTATGCACCTTATATTTTTATACTAATACATTTCTATGCTTTTTTCATCAATTGTTGATCAGTTGCCTAAAAAATACCTTATTATTCCATGGGGGGTACTCTTTTTTTATAATATTGTTCAAATAGGGGTGTTGGAAACATATGGGTCTTCTTTGGATTTCTATAAATTACCATATAAATGCAGCAATTCTATCCCCAATTTTTATGACAATACGGGTATGTTCATTTTTGTAAATAGGTGAGTCAGTACGCCTTACTTGATTTTTTATAGTGGATACCTAACCAGTCTGGATCCTGTTGTGTAATTTTTGGAGATCCATCTGTAAGTGTCCTGTTATAAGGTAGTGTATCCTTCTTCCAGTTGTGCTGCTGTACTTTCACCCTCCTACATAGGTTTATAATGAAGAATGGCTATTTGAACACAAAACATGCAGAGCATATCAAGTAGCTGCAAAGAGGGTATGGAGGAACAGCAGCACAGAGATGCAATAGAGGATGAAAAAAAGAGAATTTTTTTTTTTAATTAAATTTTTTTAATGTTACACTGTGTTTTCATAAACTATTTTAATCACTTCAATACCAGGCACTTGATCACCTCTGCGGTTTTTATTTTTTGCTAAACAAACTAAAAAAGACCGACATTTTTTAAAAAAGAAAAACGTTTTTCTTCGTTTCTGTTATAAAATTTTGTTTTCTCCTTCACTGATGGGCACTGATGTGTTGGCAACGATGGGCACTGATGAGTTGGCACTGATAAGGTGGCACTGATGAGGAGGCACTGATATGTAGAATTGATGGGCACTGATATGCAGCACTGATGGGCACCTATAGGTGGTACTGACAGGCGGTACTGATGGACACTGACAGGTGGCACTGATGGGCACTGACAGGCAACACTGATGGGCACTGACAGGTGGTACTGATTGGCACTGATAGGTGGCACTGATTGGCACTGACAGGTGGTATTGATGAACACTATAAGATGGCACTGATGGGCAGCACTGATTTGGCAGGTACTGATAGGTGTTAATGCTGGGCACTGATTGGCACTGTAATAGACACTGATTGGCACTATGGTGGGCGCTGATTTGCACTGTGGTGGGCACTGATTGGCACTTTACTGGGCATTGGCAGGGGGTTATGATGGGGCACTGACTGGGCACCGATTGGCAGCTTATTGGTACATTTGATGGGGGCTGTGCTGATAATCAGTGTGCTGATTATCAGCACAGACCCCCCTCTGACAGGGAGAGCCGCCGATCGGCTCTCCCTGTCAGCACGAACCGAGGAATGCTGTTTACCGGCACTTCCTGGTTCACACGATGATCAGCTGTGATTGGTCACAGCTGATCACATGGTAAGAAGCCTCTGTCCAAGGCTTCTTATCACGATCAGAGATGCGGTGTGTCAGATTGACATGCTGCACTGGCAATCGCCGCGCCGTGATGTTATCCTGCTGGATATCATATGACGCCCAGTCAGGATAACAGAACCACTTCCCAGCCGTCAATCTGTTATAGGCCAGGCGGGAAGTGGTTAATATAGGTTCCCTGAAATCCTCTGCACAACAAAATTCAGACTAAGAGGATAGGTCAGCGGTGCCAGTCAGGCTTTACCACATTGTACAAGGTTATCAACTTTATACATGCTTATAGAAGGGGAAAGCTCAGAGATGGCTCCATCAGTGTGCAGCCACTCCCTGGCTGCAATTCGTTTTACAGTGCTGTCTATGCTCTAAAGAAAAATGATCCTGGGAATTGAACAGTTTTTGTTATATATACATTTTACAACTAGAGTTGGGCAAACGGTTTGGGCCAAGCAAAAGTTCGGCCGAACATTGTCTGTTCGCACGTTCAATGAATACTCTAATTTGCAGGGTGCCCAATCAAGGTGCAGTGAATAGCTGGTTGTTAAGGAGCAGGCTGGGAAGGCGGCCGATGCGTCCTTAAAAGAGAAGTATGGTATTTTTTTCCCATAATCATACCTACCTAGGTGGATGCAGCATTGGTCCGATGCTGCATCTGTCTCCACCGCCTCTGCACTGAGAACCGAGCCCTTGAACATCGCCGATGGCTCAATTCTCTTGGCTTCCTGAGCAGAGAGCTGCTGCCTGTCAATCAGTAGCTCTCCTGCTCTGCTCCTCCATGCTCACTGGAGCGCTGAGTTGTGGTGGGGTGAGGAGCGGCCATCTCAGTGTCTCAGCAGCTCACTGAGAGGCTGAGAAGACTATCAGTCCAGGCACCTGGCGGATCCACACTCCCAGAGTCAGGATGATGTGGTGCCCAGACTGTTATTGGTGATATCAACAGAGAGCAGATTTTAGACCGCTCTCTGCTGAAAACGGGTCACAGGAGTAGAAAGCAGATTGCTTTCCTGTGATCCATAGAAGTCCAGCCAAATGAGCTCAGGCTGAACTTCTCCTTTAACAAACAATGAATACAAAAAACATTGCTGGCCATAAAAAGTGATTTTAAAGGGAATCCCATGCCAAAATAAAAAAAAAAAATGGTGTGGGGCCCCACCAAAATCCATATCAGACAATTATCCAAGCATTCAGCCTACTAGGCTAAGAAAGGGGGGGACGAGCGAGTGGCGCCCCTGAACCATACCAGGCCACATGCCCTCAAAATGGGGGAGTGAGTGCTTTGGGGTGGGGGCTCTACCCCCCATCCCAAAGCACCTTGTCCCCATGTTGATGTTGAGGCTATGGTTGTGGGGGTCTGTGGGCAGGGGGCTTATTGAAATCTAGAAGCCCCCTTTAACAAGGGGCCCCAAATCCTGGCCCCTCCCCTACGTGAACGAGTATGGGGTACATAGTACCCATACCCATTCACCAAAAAAGTGCCATAAAGTAATAAAAAAACAGAGACAGTTTTTGACAATTCCTTTATTAAAAAATAAAAAAACAGTGTCCCCCGATGTAGATCGTCAACACAATGCTGCCACCCTCGCTGGACCCAAAAAAGAAAAAAAATCACTAACTTGCCGTTTGACAGTTCTTATACAGGTAAGGGGTGGAGCCATCTGGCGATGTCACCTGGTGGCACCAACCTGTTGTGATGTCACAGACCGGTGCATGCTGGATCTGTGATGTCACAAGGGGGCGGTGCCACCAAGTGATATTGCCAGGTGGCGCCGCCCTTATCTATATAAGTACTGTCAAACGGCAAGCCAGGTGTCATGGTTATGCAGTAATCTTTCTCTGTCAGCTTACCTTCTCCTCATGTGTTCAGACTAAGGGGCCAGCCACTCACACCTGGCTGGTTTTATAACCTTTCCTCTAAGCATGACCCCACCCCAGGCCCTATCAAGGAACACTATATTAACCTGTGCACTGCAAGCCAGCAGTGCTGATCAACCATTGTGTGTTAGCTTTTGTGTGTACTTGCTGTGTTTCCTACGTCTGATTCCAGTTACCGACTTTGGCCTGTTCTTGACTTTTCCTGTCTGCTTGTGACCCTGACCTTTGGCGTGTCCCCGACTATCCCTGTTTGCCTGTGACCCTGAACCTTGGTGTGAACTCTGTTGTCCTTGTCTGCTTGTGGCCCCGACCTTGGCTTATTCCCTTACTATCCCTATCCTCCTGTTGCCTACTGTGAGTGTGAGCTGGGGGACCCCGGGGTCGCGACCTAGAGCCAGTTGCAGCCCAGTCCATCCTCACCACTAGAGACTTTGGTGAACACCTGCTGGCTCTTAGACTACGCACCCCAGGGAATCTTACGCGCTAACCCCAGTGGGATCTGTCTTGGCGTTCCAGCGGCCCTGCCTTCCTTACTACTCTGACTCCCATCCGCAGCAGTCAGCCGTAGGGTCCACTACCTTGCGGTGCACTCCTGATCCCAACAGTGTGCATCTGTCACCTAGCCTCAAGGTGACCTGACTTGAGACACAGGAATCGCATCAGACCCAGGTGATGCGATTCCTTCAGGATTTGGCATCCCATTTTGAACAGGTTCAGGCCTCATTAGGACCCCTGGTTCAACAACCTCAATCTTTATCTACTGCTGCACCTATCGCACCAGTCGCAGCCACACATTCATTACAACTGCCAGCTTCGGCCCGTTTCTCTGGGGACTCCAAGGCTTGCAGGGGTTCCTTAGATAGTGCACAATTCATTTTGAACTTCAGCCCCAAACTTCCTGTCCGATTGGGCGAAAGTAGCCTATATTATATCCCTCCTGTCCAGCAAGGTGCTAGCTTGGGCTGCCCCTCTGTGGGAACTGAATGATCCAGTGGTTTCTAGCCTGTCTGATTTCTTGAAACTTTTTCGGAATATCTTCGAGGAACCGGGTCGTGTCTCCTCAGCAGCTAGCGCTCTTTTACATCTCTGTCAAGAGTCCGCTTCTGTGGGACAGTATGCTCTTCAGTTCCGTATCCGCACAGCTGAATTGAGCTGGAATAATGAGGCCCTAGTTGCATCCTTTTTACATGGCCTCTCTGATAGAGTGAAGAATAAATTAGCAGGAAGATCGCTTCCTGCTGATCTGGACGGTGTCATCACCTTGTGTAACCAAATCAATATTCGCTTTCAGGAGAGGGCCCTGGAAAAAAGACGCCAGCACTCCCCGTTCCTTAGGCAGCCTGAGCTCCCAGTCCCTTCTCTTCGATCCGAGGAGCACCCCCTGCCCACTGAGGAACCTATGCAGCTGGGCTGGACCAATTTGTCTCCTTAAGAACGTGCTAGGCACAGAACTCTGGGCCTGTGCATCTATTGTGGGACCAAAGGTCATTTTCATGACACTTGTTCCCTTCATCCGGAAAAATGATCAGGGCTAATACATCTGGAAGGTGGAGTACTAGACCCTGAAATATCACCTTCACCTTCTCGTCTTCTTCTTTCTGTGTTCCTTCATGTTGACGCTTCCTCTCGTTCGGTCTCGGCACATCTGGATTCCAGAGCCACTGGCAATTTCATGGATTGGGAAACTGCATCTTCCATGAGACTTACCCTTTTGCCCCTTTCAATACCATTTGTGGTCTTGGCGATTGATGGCACTGTTCTCCCAGGGGGTCCTATCCGCTTCCAGACTCTCCCTGTTAAGATGTCGGTAGGAACACTCCACCAGGAGTGGATATCCTTTCTTGTCTTACCTAAGGCTTCATCTCCTATCATATTAGGTCTTCCTTGGTTACGGTTCCATTCTCCACACATTGACTGGACTGCTGGACAGATCCTGGTTTGGGGTTCCTCCTGTTCCTCTTCCTGCCTATGCAAGGTTACCCCAAAAGAGAAAATTCCTGTTGCCACCATCCCAGTATCTTCTGCTCTTCCCGCTGCATATAGCAATTTCTGGAATGTCTCCTACATTAGTCGGGCTGAGGCACTCTCTGGGTCATGCAGCACTCTGGATGAGGAGCCCACCTGTGAACTTGAGCCAATCATTCACTCCAGTTTGCATGGTCATTTACCTTTGCCTGTTCCAGGACCCCCTTGGACGCACACCCAGGCTGACTCATCCACCAGTTCCACAGTCACTACGCCCTGTGATGAGAGTCTGGTGGTTGCTGCACCTGGCAATGCTGTTCAGTCGGCCTATGCACCAGTTCAGCCTATGCCCAGTGAAGTTATCCAGCTTGACTTCTGTGACATATCACTTTCTAACTAACTTGGTCTCAGGGATCCACTGACTTCTGCCCAGTCTGATGATCCTGTGCTGGATGTCCAGCTCATCTTTAAGGGTCTGGGGGACCATCTCCTGATGGTCTTCTTATGCCCTTACCCATTCCTAAGAAGCCTTTAGCCCTCAATAAGTCCTTTCGTCCTCTCCCTACCTCGGTTTCGGTCTCTGAGGATAATCTTAAATATGAGGTTAGTCAAGTTCTGGATTCCCAGCTCCATAGAGGCATTCTTCAGTACCTCGTACATTGGGAAGGGTTTGGTCCTGAGGAGAGGTCTTGGATCACTGCATCGTAGATCTTTGCACCTCGTCTGTTGAGGAGGTTTCATCTGGAGTTTCCCTTTAAGCCAGGGCTCAGGTGGGCGAGGGGAAGGCCTCATAAGAGTGGGGGTACTGTTATGGTTATGCAGTAATCTTTCTCTGTCAGCTTACCTTCTCCTCATGTGTTCAGACTAAGAGGCCAGCCACTCACACCTGGTTGGTTTTATAACCTCTCCTCTAAGCATGGCCCCACCCCAGGCCCTATCAGGGAACTCTATATTAACCTGTGCACTGCAAGTCAGCAGTGCTGATCAACCATTGTGTGTTAGCTTTTGTATGTACTTTCTGTGTTTCCTACATCTGATTCCAGTTACCGACTTTGGCCTGTTCTTGACTTTCCCTGTCTGCTTGTGATCCAGACCTTTGGCGTGTCCCCGACTATCCGTTTGCCTGTGACCCTGAACCTTGGCGTGAACTCTGTTGTCCTTGTCTGCTTGTGGCCCCGACCTTGGCTTATTCCCTTACTATCCCTATCCTCCTGTTGCCTACTGTGGGTGTGAGCTGGGGGACCCTGGGGGTCGTGACCTGGAGTCCATCCTCACCACTAGAGGCTCTGGTGAACACCTGCTGGCTCTTAGACTCTGCGCCCCAGGGAATCTTACGCTCTAACCCCTGTGGGATCCGTGTTGGCATTCCAGCGGCCCTGCCTTCCTTACTACCCTGACTCCCATCTGCAGCAGTCAGCCGTAGGGTCCACTACCTTGCGGTGCACTCCTGATCCCAACAGTGTGCATCTGTCACCTAGCCTCAAGGTGACCTGGTGTTTTTTTTTTTTTTTGGGTCGGCGGTGGCGGAAATGTCTTGATTGATGATGGATTTACTTCGAGGGGCACTGATTTTTTATTTTTTAATAAAGGAATTGTCAAAATCTCTGGGGCTTCATTATTTTTTAACACTTTTTGGTGAATGGGTAGGGGTATGGGTAGGGGTATTATGTACCTTCTACTTATTCACATAGGGGGCGGGATCTAGGGGCCCCTTCTTAAAGTGGGCTTCAATATTTGGCTAAATGCTCTGTCCGCAGACCCCCACAACCAAAGCCCAAGGATGTGGGGAAGAGACCCTTGTCCCCATCAACATGGGGACAAGGTGCTTTGGGATGGGGGCCTCAAAGCACCCACTCCCCCATGTTGAGGTAATGTGGCCTGGTATGGTTCAGGAGGTGGTTGGCTTGCTCGCCCCCCTTTCCTGGCCCGCAAGGCTGTGTGCTCAGATAAGAGTCTGGTATGGATTTTGGGGGGTCCCCATGCCAATTTTTTAAACATTTTTCTATTGCCAGCAATGATATTGTATGGCCAGCAATTTAAGTGTAATTTATATAATTTTGTTGCACTTTAAGCATCATTTAAATCACTGCTCCTGTAAAAACTATTTTTTTTTTTTACATTTTTTTTGCATTGATAAATGTCCCCATGGCAGTACCCAAACCCCCCCCCCCCTCCTCCCCCCCCCTACACTTTTTATGACAAATTATTTGTATATAAGCCTTCAAAATGGGGACTTTTGATTTTTCAAGTTCGGGTCCCATAGACTTTAATAGGGTTCGCCGTTCGGGTCAGAACTTGTTCCATGTTCGGGAGGTCTGTTGCCAACTGAACAGGTGGGTGTTCAGCCCACCTCTATTTACAAGCTGCTAAAGATTACACACTGACAAACTAATGTTTTATATAAAGTTTAATCATTTGTGTAAAACTTTTATTTCACAAATTCAGATTTTAAACATAATGCACTTGACACAATTTTGTTAAGTATTCTGGGTTTTAAAAAGAGATTGTCCAGCACTGGATGCTCACTTTTCAGTAGTTTTACACCAGCTGAAAATTCATATAGGGTTTTATATGCAGAGCGAAGAGGGCAAGGGGTGCATGTCTCAGTTTACTCACTCAATTTTGTGTAATTTATACTTTTGCTTTTAATGTGGTTGTTAAGACAGAAGGTTTTTTTTTATTTTAATGCATTCTGTGCATTAAGATAAAAAGCTTTCTGTGTGCAACAGCCCCCCTCAGCCCCCCCAGCCCCCCCCCCAATGCTTACCTAAGGTCCATCTAGATCCAGCGATGTTCCAGGACTCATCCTCTCATTGGCTGGGACAGCAGTGGGGTGCCATTGCCTATCAATGCTGTCAGTCAAAGTCAGTGAGCCAATGAGGAGAAAAAGGGGTGGGGCCGGGCTGTGATGGGCCACCGCTCTGTGCCTGAATGGACACAGGGAGCTGCAGGTTGTCTCAGGTACCCCATAGCAAGCTGCTTGCTGTGGGGGTACTCAACAGGAGGGAGGGGCCAGGAGCACCAAAGAGGGACCCAAATGGGGAGGATCTGGGCTGCTCTGTGCAAAAACATTGTACAGAGCAGGAAAGTATGACATGTTTATTATTTTTAATGAAAAATAAAAGAAGACTTTAGTATCACTTTAAGGTATTTTGAAAAACAAGATAACAAAGCAATAATGTCAACATATCAGGTGTAACTTTTCATATTTCTGTGTTTTTTTGCCATAAACATTAATCACGTATTTCAGATTCTATTTTCACCCTCTTTCAAAGATGTGATCTCACAGATTTTCACCACTTTAATGTTTGTAGCACAAGATAATTTAAAGAACATACATCATTTTACATTATACCTTTAGGTAAAAGTAATTGTCGAAATTGGCGAAAATTTATTTTGCAAAAAATACCCATTCACAGGCAAAGAAATCTAGCAAAACTATTTTTTCTTGAGCATAACTTGATGAAAAAAGTTGGCAGAGCTTCACCTCATTCACTAAGCCAAGGAAACATCCCCTTGCAGAATGAAAAGTCTATTTGTCTTTAGTAAATCAACCCTAATTACCATTTATTATTTGGCCCACTTATATGATTAACCACTTGACCACTGGGCACTTAAACCCCCTTCCTAACCAGACCAATTTTCAGCTTTCGGTGCTCTCACACTTTGAATGACAATTACTCAGTCATACAACACTTTACCCATATGAAATTTTTATCCTTTTTTTCACACAAATAGAGCTTTCTTTTGGTGGTATTTAATCACCGTTGGGTTTTTTATTTTTTGCGCTATAAAAGAAAAAAGACTGAAAATTTGGTAAAAAAATGAATTTTTCTTTGTTTCTGTTATAAAATTTAGCAAATTAGTAATTTTTCTTCGTAAATTTTGGCCAAAATTTATACCGCTACATATCTTTGGTAAAAATAAGTACAACTTGGTGTATATTATTTGGTCTTTGTGAATGTTAGAGAGTCCAAAAGCTACGGTGCCAATATCTGAAAATTGATCACACCTGAATTACTGACGGCCTATCTAATTTCTTGAGACCCTAACATGCCAGAAAAGTACAAATACCCCCCAAATGACCCCTTTTTGGAAAGAAGACATTCCAAGGTATTTAGAAAGATGCATGGTGAGTTTTTTTGAAATTGTCATCTTTTCCCACAATTCTTTGCAAAATCAAGATTTTTTTTTTTCTTTTTTTTTTTTCACAAAATTGTCATATTAGAAGGTTATTTCTCACACACAGCATATGCATACCACAAATTACACCCCAAAACACATTCTGCTATTACTCCCAAGTACGGCGATACCACATGTGTGAGACTTTTACACAGCGTGACCACATACAGAGGCCCAACATGCAGGGGAGCACCTTCAGGCGTTCTGGAGCACCCAGGCCAATTCTGACATTTCTCTCCTACATGTAAAAATCATCATTTATTTGCTAGAAAATTACATAGAACCCCAAAACATTATATATATTTTTTTTAGCAAAGACCCTAGAGAATACAATGGCGGTTGTTGCAACTTTTTATTTCGCACGGTATTTGTGCAGCAATTTTTCGAACGCGTTTTTTTGGGGAAAGAAACAGTTTTGTGCTTTAAAAAAAAACAAAACAGTAAAGTTAGCCCAATGTTTTTGCATAATGTGAAAGATGAAGTTACGCCGAGTAAATAGATACCTAACATGTCACCCTTCAAAATTGCACACGCTTGTGGAATGGTGCCAAACGTCGCTACTTAAAAATCTCCATAGGTGACGCTTTAAAAATTTTTCCTGGTTACATGTTTTGAGTTACAGAGGAGATCTAGGGCCAAAATTATTGCTCTCGCTCTACCGATCGCAGCGATACCTCACATGTGTGGTTTGAACACCGTTTTCATATGTGGGCGGGACTTACATATGTGTTCGCTTCTGCATGCGAGCACACGGACATGGGCGCTTTAAAAAATTTTTTTTTTTTTTTATTGTTTATTTTACTTTATTTATTTTAGTTTGACACTTTTTCCCCCCCCAAAATTTTTTTGATCACTTTTATTTCTATTACAAGGAATGTAAACATCCTTGTAATAGGAATATGGCATGACAGGTCCTCTTTACAGTGAGATATGGGGTCAATAAGACCCCACATCTCACCTCTAGGCTGGGAAGCATGAAATAATAATTAAAAAAAAACGATCTTGGCTTCGATTGTAGCGGTGAGTCGGTAGAAGCACCGGAGGGTGGCGGGAAGGGGGGGGGCGTCCCCTCTCGCCTCCCATAAGAATGATCAAGCAGTGGAACAGCAGCTATGATCATTCCTATGGTGTAGGAAATCGCTGGCTGAAAAAGCTGATATCTGAATGATGCCTGTAGCTGCACCCATCATTCAGATATACCCGCTCAAAGTCAAGGACGTCATATGACTGTGGGCGGGAACTGGTTAAAAATTGTGGAGTATTGCGGGCTATTGCAGAGTATTGCGGGCTATATTGCAGAGTATTGCCGGGTATATTGCAGAGTATTGCCGGGTATATTGCAGAGTATTGCCGGGTATATTGCAGAGTATTGCCGGGTATATTGCAGAGTATTGCCGGGTATATTGCAGAGTATTGCCGGGTATATTGCAGAGTATTGCGGGGTATATTGCAGAGTATTGCGGGGTATATTGCAGAGTATTGCGGGGTATATTGCAGAGTATTGCAGAGTATTGCGGGGTATATTGCAGAGTATTGCGGGGTATATTGCAAAGTATTGCGGGGTATATTGCAGAGTATTGCGGGGTATATTGCAGAGTATTGCGGGGTATATTGCAGAGTATTGCGGGGTATATTGCAGAGTATTGCGGGGTATATTGCAGAGTATTGCGGGGTATATTGCAGAGTATTGCGGGGTATATTGCGGGGTATATTGCAGAGTATTGCGGGGTATATTGCAGAGTATTGCGGGGTATATTGCAGAGTATTGCGGGGTATATTGCAGAGTATTGCGGGGTATATTGCGGGGTATATTGCAGAGTATTGCGGGGTATATTGCAGAGTATTGCGGGGTATATTGCAGAGTATTGCGGGGTATATTGCGGGGTATATTGCAGAGTATTGCGGGGTATATTGCAGAGTATTGCCCGGGTATATTGCAGAGTATTGCGGGGTATATTGCAGAGTATTGCCGGGTATATTGCAGAGTATTGCGGGGTATATTGCAGAGTATTGCGGGGTATATTGCGGGGTATATTGCAGAGTATTGCGGGGTATATTGCAGAGTATTGCGGGGTATATTGCAGAGTATTGCGGGGTATATTGCAGAGTATTGCGGGGTATATTGCAGAGTATTGCCCGGGTATATTGCAGAGTATTGCAGGGTGGTATGCAGAGTATTGCAGGGTGTTATGCAGAGTATTGCAGGGTGGTATGCAGAGTATTGCAGGGTGGTATGCAGAGTATTGCAGGGTGGTATGCAGAGTATTGCAGGGTGGTATGCAGAGTATTGCAGGGTTGGCTGAGCATGGAGGGATGGATGGATGTGACTGCAAATGTCACTGAGCACCGCTGTGGGCACTACACATGCAGCCCACAGCGGTGCTGCCATCCGATCCCTCCCCCTCTCCCCTCGCACTGTACCGATCGGTACAGAGAGGGGAGGGAGGAACCGGCGTCATGAGATGACGCCGGTCTGTTGACATGTGATCGCTCCGTCATTTGACGGAACGATCACGTGGTAAACGGCCGCGATCAGCGGCTATTTACCGTAATCCGCGATGCGCCGGGTCCTCTGGACCCGGCGGTCACGGATGTTCCCGAGTGCGCGCCCCAGGGGGCGCGCGGGAGCATCATTCTGGAATCACGTCCATGGACGTCCACCCAGAACTAGCCGACCGCGATGTTGCCGTCTTTCGGCAATGGCCCGGTCGGCAAGTGGTTAAGTAAGTATCCCTCATATGATGAATGGTTGCTTTTGGGAGGAGATTATAGGGAAATTAACTAAAAGGACTGAAATGAACATGATGAGGTGACTATCACTTTTACACACACTGTACTTAGTACATTTATTTTACATGGATGTATTTATTCAAACATCACTTTGGCACAGATTTCTGAGGAAGTTTGATTTGAAGATCATTCTTACAAAAAAATTGATAGACTTTTCTAATGCCTAAAACATTTAATAAGGCTAATGCCGCGTACACACATTCGACAGACTTTTGACGGACTTCCGACGGACTTTTTAACGAACGGACTTGCCTACACACGATCACACCAGAGTCTGACGGATTCGTACGTCCTCTGGCGTCGCGCTCAACGAGGTAGCAGCATCTGGCTGCTGCGGTTATTATCCCTCTCGTATAGATCATTCTCTCCACCCTAGTGGAGCCTTCATTATTTACCCATGAGCGCCTGGATCGTTTAAACGTTTCCCCTCTACGATCCTCATCATTGTATGCTCCTCTTTTACTGCCTCTCACCACCCTCGTTGACCACGTTGCAGGGAGGCTGTTCTGTTTTCCCCTGTGTTCGTCGCAGGGAGAGCTATATGGGGCCCCACATATCTACAGAGAATACCTGAACGGACTTTACTCTCCTGAGGAAGCGGTGAATACCGCGAAACCGGTCGAGAATCCAAGTCACTGTTGCAATCCCTGTTATTATTGGATGCAAACTATGTGGTTGTAAATATTGCCTTGTTCTGTATTACAACTGTATATGTTATTGTATTATTGAGATATATTTATCTTTTTTAAAAATGGTTTTCTATTAAAAATCTAGTTTTTATCCTATTATTATTTTTTTCACCTTTTTGTACCAATACCCTGCTACCTCCAGTACCGAAATAGTCCCCTGTGGTTTTCCCTTTGTGTGGGGGGTTGGGATATCTGCCGACAGAAGCAGCGAACTGCGGCCTTCCCTACTCCCTACCTCTTTTTGTAATTTCTAAAACAAATTATGATAACGTCATGGAAGAACATTTGACAAAAATATATATATATATATATACAGTTACTAATTTTCTGAGTGCAGAAAGTAGTTGTTTATAAAAAGGCAATGCTAGGAAAAGTTCAAGCATTTAAATTCAATTACCATCAGTATGGTGAATGATGGACTTGTCCTCAGTTGTCATAAAGGAGAGTCTGGGTTACTATATAATACTCTTGGTGAAAATTACAAATTAGTATTGCATTAGCTGCCATATGATTTAAGGACCAGCTTCCTTGCAGGACAATGTAATTCATTTATGGCACACTCAGGAAATGTCACATTAAATACTCTTCTACATGCCTCTGCTTCATAGGCATTAATATAATTCTTACAATGTGATAATGGTATTAATTATAAAAAAGGAAAAGACAGTAACCAAAGAGTGAATCAAAATTGTATTAATAACCAATTTGTAAAGTAGTAAACTGGTAGTATTTATGGCAGTTTTTCCATTACAGATCTGTATTTTCCAGGTAGAGTTTGTACTAAAAGTAAATTGAAGATGCAATAAAGGTGGTCTTCATAAATATCATTTGGCTACGGAGGAGAGCTGATTACTGTAGACTGTGAAACTGCATGGCCTTGATAAAATGATATAAAGTGAAATCTGGCTTGCAGTGCTTATAGTTGTTACTTCATCTGCTCATTTCAAACAACTTCACTTTAGTAATTAATAATTGATTTTCCTGCTTAAACAAAAATGAGAAATAAAGAAAAAAATTTCTATCAACACAGATAAAGGAATAAAAGTTAGTGGAAATTACTGTAAGTTTGAGTTTGCACTACTTTATACCTCTGCGGGAGAGCTATCAAAAGACTCTGCAGTATAAAAAAAACTAGCTTTAACGCTTTTTCTGGGGTGCCCCTGCTGTTTCTCTACCAATTCACATACAAATCCTTTTATGCATGTTTTGCTTACCTTAAATTGCTAGCATATGTCTCTAGCCAGCACCCTCTCCTGAAGTGACTACCTGTGATCCAGTCACAGCTTATGCAAACTTGTCCCCCTGGACAGCCACTTGATAGCTTTGTTCATGTCACCCAGATAGCAGGGTGGGCACCCAATGAAGGACCCTCTACTCTACAGTCCAGAGAATAGAATACTTGGGACTGGCAGGTCATGACAAAGTGGATTTAGGTAAATTAAAGAGAATCTAAGCTTGATTTAATAAATAAATAAATAAATAAACAAATAAATAACTCATTCATTAGCTATTGAAGGTGTGGGATTGAGATAGTAAGGGGTGGGGAGCATTTTTCAGAGATCTGATTTAAAAATGGACCTCTTAAAAGAGGAATATCTGTGCTGTTATCTCTCCTTCCGCATACCTATGCTGCATACTGTTTTAAAAGGAGATCACTGTAAACACCTTTTTGTTTTTTTTAACTTCAGTGTAGTCATGTGATTGAGAAGCCACAGCTCCCATGTGTCAGTGAACAATCAACAACAGGGCGGAATTCCCAGAGCCTTGACATCATCCACTGGCTCAGTGTTGCCAACCTACCAGATTGAAATTTACTGGCACAACACCCAAAATTTACTGGCACAGCCAAGTTTTTACTGCCATTTACAAAAGTTAAAAAAATTACAGTTTTAAGTGTGAATTTCAGTATTTAGGCAACAAACAAGTAACATGTGCAATTAGCAATGTGATTTAAGGTAGATATTAAGTCAAAGAACAGATTTCTTATTTTCAGTATAGTGAAGGCGGATTTTTGTAAGCCATTAGTATTTTGTCAAACTGGGGAGATTTCCCCTTAATTGCTATTCCCAAAGAGAGAGAGAGAGACAGCTCCCACATCACCCCACAGAGAGACACTGCTCCCACATTACCTTGCACAGCCAGAGAGACAGAGAGACTGCCGTGCCCCCACAGAGAGATCCTCAGACTGCCCAACAAACAGAATAAAGAGACTGCTGCTTACTGCTTCTCAATCCCGGAGCTTCAAGTCTGTTTACCTGATTCAACTTCACACACAGTTATGTGACAAGATCACAAAGTATTGCTAGCACTTACTGGCAGTGGCATCGCTAGGGTTGGTGTCACCCCCTCCCCCAATAATGTTCCCATATAGAGCAGGGCAGGCTAGTTTCGGGCTGGCACCGGACAGTCAGGGTGTGCACCTCAAGCGGGCTTCTGTAAATGATGCTGTTTGTGCTGTCATGCTGATCTGTGTGTCAAGACATGCTCTAGGGGTTATTATAAATTACGGCTCACCATTTGGTTGCTAGAGGTTACTACTCACTGAGTGCTGCTCATTGATTGGTTGCAGAGGTTACTGCACATTACCACTCAGCATTAGGTTACTAGAGGTTACTATACATTACTGTCCACCATTCGGTTGCTAGAGGTCACTATACATTAGACATGTGCATTAGTTTTCGTCCGAATGCATTTTCATCGAATTTCTGTGATTTTCATGTTCATTTTAACAAAACGATAACGAACGTGCAGAATCCGAAATCCGAAAGATCCAGCATAAAAATATGATTTATTTTCGTGTCCATTATATTTTCTGATCGTTGCAACAACAGTTTGATATAGATGATAGATAGAAGATTCGACATGACGGTGTCAAACAATAGCGATCTGTATCTATGGAACCTGCGTCCGAATGTGCCTATCCTAACTCTATTAGTCCAAGATTATTCTACATAGACAGAAAAGATTTGACATGATAGAGACAATAGTAAAAAAAGAGCTGTTAATGGTTGCTGCTGGAATGGGTGGGGGAAGTAAAATGATGATGAAGATGATGAATTTTATTGGCTGATTGTAACCAAAGAGGAGTGGCAGTAAAATAGCTAGAACTAAGTACACACGTACAGCCAACTTACTTTCACTTACGATTGCTAGCAGAGAGAGGCACACACTGAATCATTTCAGACAGTCAGTCTTAGCTGGTCCATTTGTTTGTTAACAAAGAACCTGAATTATTAAGCAATTAAGCATAAACACAGTAGCAGAACAGATAGTGAAGAAAGCTATAGTTCAAATTGCATGCATAAAAATTATTGCGGCGCTGAAAAGTTCAAAAATGAAATTGAAGAGTGGGAGGAATCCAATCACCAAATATATTGTGCAGATGTAGAAAGAGTCACTCGTCACAACGTGGTAATGTAGTCTGCTTACCAGAAGGTGTTAAGGATTAGGCATAGATGATAAATTCTCAATAGCATCCAGCAAATCCAGCCCACTGGAACCCCTCATCAGACCACAACATCCGTGGGATTTCCTTCACATATAAACATCTCCCAATGGTCAAGTTGAAGCTTAAAACAGCATGCATCAATGATAGGAACAAACGGCTGCAGCAATCAGCGTACGGATGTCAGCCTGCCTGACATGTTTCATCGTAACAGATGTCTTCAGAGGCATGGCTACAGCTACAACCGCACGCTATATATATGGTATGGTTAGTGGGTGGATCAGAGGGGATATAATCAAACTCATCACTAACAGCTGGGTAGGATGTGTGTCTTGTGCAGAGCGCCCTGGTGCTAACAGGATAAACCTGGTTAGCAACTGATCACGCGACAGTGCACGGCCAATCAGAAAAAAGAGAGGATAGGAACAAAAAGAGGATGGCAACAGATGACTCGGTGCCACCTCATTGGTTAACCTATCTCTCAGTGAACAGAAAAATTGAAAAATGCCAGATAAGCATGAACAGGCAACAAGGAAGAGCACCGGCTGTGCGGTCCGGCTCAGGGACATGAAAAAGGCTAAAAATGTATTTTTGATTGATCAGACAAAAACCTGATATCATAGTTATCTATAGGGGAGTACCCCCCCTAAGGCTGCAGGTTGCCCCTAATGTTCTTGATGCCCCCAATAGGGTCCCCTTTTTTCAGAACTCAAAAGGTTTTTTCCCATGTTGCAAATGTAAAGTGTGTCGCATAAATGGCGATAAAAATACGAAAATTTGTCAATTTAAATCTAACTCCACCACAAAGGTCTATGATATAGATACTTTCATCACCTGCACCTCAAAAAATGTTGTGTACTTATTGACTTGTCCATGCAGTCTACAGTATGTAGGCCACACTATGAGAGCCATGAATGTGCGAATAAAGGAACATATAAAAAACATAAAGAAAGGTTTTCCTAAGCACACGGTCTCACGTCACTATTTAGAATGTCATAACAGAAATCCAGTAGGGACTCTGATTACCGCCATTGATCGTTTCACACCCCATTGGAGAGGTAGTTACACCAAGAGAGAAATCTCGAGGTTGGAAACGCGATGGATACACACCCTCAAATGCTATACGCCATATGGGTTAAACGTAGAGTGGGATGTTAATAGCTTCATTAATAATAGTTAGCATCAATACACTCCTTTATTCGTTTTATTTATTTATTTTGTTTTTTCTCCTTTCTTTTATTTGCAAATATTGGGTCTAGGTCAGTTTTTTAAAACAATATTTTTTTAAAACAATATTTTTTATGATGTTTACAATCATCTGTATTGATTTTAACACATATATTGATGTATATTGCATGCATGTATTTTTATTGAATTGTGTGCGATTAATCGCATTCAAAATGTCTATTGCTTAGTTGCATGTGAGTCGCTGGTTTGTTATACATAGGTTAGTGTTTTTTTTCCCATGCAGGCACTGATTTGTTATACAAAGTCTAGCGTTTTATTCTATGCCTTTGATCTATACTGCATGACAGGCGTTAATCTCAAAGCTTATCTGTGCGGGTGTTAATTCTTTTCTATTTTTTTATTGTGTATATTGAGTTATATGATATCAGGTTTTTGTCTGATCAATCAAAAATACATTTTTAGCCTTTTTCATGTCCCTGAGCCGGACCGCACAGCGGGCGCTCTTCCTTGTCGCCTGTTCATGCTTATCTGGCATTTTTCAATTTTTCTGTTCACTGAGAGATAGGTTAACCAATGAGGTGGCACTGAGTCATCTGTTGCCATCCTCTTTTTGTTCCTATCCTCTCTTTTTTCTGATTGGCCGTGCGTTGTCGCGTCATCAGTTGCTAACCAGGTTTATCCTGTTAGCACCAGGGCGCTCTGCACAAGACACACATCCTACCCAGCTGTTAGTGATGAGTTTGATTATATCCCCTCTGATCCACCCACTAACCATACCATATATATAGCGTGCGGTTGTAGCTGTAGCCATGCCTCTGAAGACATCTGTTACGATGAAACATGTCAGGCAGGCTGACATCCGTACGCTGATTGCTGCAGCCGTTTGTTCCTATCATTGATGCATGCTGTTTTAAGCTTCAACTTGACCATTGGGAGATGTTTATATGTGAAGGAAATCCCACGGATGTTGTGGTCTGATGAGGGGTTCCAATGGGCTGGATTTGCTGGATGCTATTGAGAATTTATCATCTATGCCTAATCCTTAACACCTTCTGGTAAGCAGACTACATTACCACGTGGTGACGAGTGACTCTTTCTACATCTGCACAATATATTTGGTGATTGGATTCCTCCCACTCTTCAATTTCATTTTTGAACTTTTCAGCGCCGCAATAATTTGTATGCATGTGACTTTTTGTTTGGCCGCTTGCTTTTTTCAGTTCAGCGCAAATTTTTACTTGTTTTATGCCATTATAGTTCAACTTAACTTTTTAATTTCATCTGCTATAAATCTGCTATTGTGTTAGTGTTGTGTTGAACTAGATACTGATACTAGTGTTGTTAGTGTTGTGATAGCCTCAGAGGATGTCTGTGTTGTGGGGAGATTTATTATTTATCATAGATTCTATATTATAGATTCTATATAGATTCTATAAACCATAATTTGTTACCTGCGTGCAGGTAGTTTTGCCAACTCTGGCATATTTGTTGTTTTTGTTCTATTTCTTGTATCTTTTTTTCATTTGATTTTACATTAATACCTGCTTGCAGGTCTGATCACTATCACCAGTCCATTTTCTGTTTGAAATAAATATACAGTATAAATAATGTACCATTCTAATGGAAAAGTGAAGGCAGGTAGAGGTCGTGGTCATGGTCGCAGTCGTGGTGGACGCCTTGCTAAAAAAGGTGTCTGCTACTACATCTTCCTTAGGTACTGCTGACACTTCTCCTGCCACAAACATGTCATCCATAACAGTGGGTGTCAACACCACTGCCACCAGCAAAGCTAGTTCCACCACCACCAGTTCTACTAGTTTTTCTGCCAGACCACCAACATCTGCTGCCGCTTCCACTGCCAGTGCAGCTCCTTCTACTTCTACAGGTGTCATGGCTTCTTATTTTTATGGCATAGGCAAGAAAACTAGTATTAAACAAGTGAAGTTGCTTTTACACACGCCACCACCAATTACACTGACAGTGCCACTGCCCAGCCTCCCAAAGAATCAATTGAGGGAGACAGCAGCAGAGACAGAGAGTGAGAATTTTTTTTTTTCGTTGCCCCAAGAGAAAAGTTCTACTGAGGTAGATGACTCTCTGCAACAAGTTTCAGCAATAACTGGTTTTGGTGGTGATGATGATTTTGAATGTGATGCTCCTCTTTCCCCAACCACTGCAGACGTATTATACACTCTTGCCCCACAAGGCTTACAGTATGACCTAGAGGAAGTGCAAGAGGGATATTTTGTGAGGAGTAGGACAGGTGGCATTTCACTTTTATCATCTGCTGCTAACTCTCTTTCTCCCTCTGTTTTTATGGAGGAAGAATCCTGTGATGATAACACCGGCTTCCCCAGCACCCCTGCCATTTGCACTAGTTCACCAATTGGAACTGTAGTGGCAACAGCTTCCACCACTGGTGTGCTACCTTCTGCAGCTACATCAGCTCTAAATAATACTAGAGATAAACAGGGTCAAGGGGCTGCATCGCGCCGCAGCAATGTTTGGAAATACTTTCACAGATTGAAAGGCGGGTTCTTTGGAAAGTGCAAATTGTGTGGGAAGCAATTAGTAGGGGGAAAAATTGGGACATTTACCCAATACTGGTATGAACCTAAACTTTAAAAATTACCACCACTCTACTTTACTGTGGGCAGAGGCAGAAAAGGAAGGCAGTAGCGCAGAAAGCAGCATTACGGACTCTGACTGTACTGGTGGTACCTCCTCAACCACACCACTTACTCAGAGCACAGCCAATAGAGAGGGTTCAAGTAAGACAAACTGTCCATGTGCAGTAGTTCCGCTGCTGACCCAATCAGGCTCCTCATCCTCCCAAGGACATCATCAGCCTACCCTAGATAGCTTTGTTGGCTTTAGTTTCAAGGGCCGGTCAAAACAGCAGGCCAACAAGATCACCCACCTCATTGGCCAATTCATTGCTGTTGGAGGAGCCTCTTTTCACATGATTGAAGGGGAGCCATTTAAACAGCTCATGCATGCCCTTGCTCCACAATATGCTGTTCCTGCATGAACAACTTTCAGCAGAAAGATTGTTCCAGCACTATACCATTCGTGCGTTGCAGTATTGAAGGAAAAAATGGCCAAAGCCGAGGGTCAGACAATTCATTTGACCACTGATTTGTGGACAGCTCCCAGCGGTCCACACGCTTTCCTGTCTTTGACTGCACATTGGTGGCAGGCCACTGTGCCTGTTGGTGGTGGCACTAGTGTAAGAGGTCAAAATTCATCAGAAGCAGATCTGCAGCACAAGACCAGCAGGGTTATCAAGCTTTCCTGCTCCACACAGAAGTCTGTGATGATAAACACAGCTCTGTCAACATATTGCAGGCAATTAGATCGATGTTGGCCAATTGGTTTGGAGAGTGGGCAGTCACCAATGTTTCTGTTGGGTTTATAGTGACAGACGGAGGTTCAAACATAGTGAAAGCCTCCAAGATGGATCTTTTGTTGGTGTGCGCTGTTCTGCACACATACTGCATTTAGTGGTCAAGGGTGCAATCCCAGTGGAGAAAAACAACAAATCTTGGACTTTTGCAGGTTGATTGCAGGGCATTTCCACCGCAGTGTAGGGGCTAGTCAACTGTTGAGGGAGGAGTCAGAACAATCAGGGCTCCCCACATATCGCCTGAAACAAGATGTCAGCACCCAGTGGAACTATACAATGGAAATGCTTGAACACATTTATATCATCCCACCACAGCATTGGGATTGATTCCACACTGGGAAGTGATGACTGGTATATAATTGGGCAGCTTGTTTCTGTCTTAAAACCCTTTCGGGATGTGATGAAAAACTAGAGTCAGAGCAATGCCAGCCTAGGACAGGTCATACCCTTGTTCACCTATCCCACGGAGAAGATGGGATCGTTCCTAGAAAACAGGGAGCCTCTTTATGGCCGCCCATTTCATGCCAATGTAGCCTCTTTCATCAGAAAGCTACAAGACAACTTAAAAGACCAGCTAAATGACTGTGTCTGCAAAAGCCCTGAACTCAAGCTGGCTTCCCTGTGTGATCCCAGGATCAAAGGTAAACTGGAACTCAGAGACAACAGCCTATCCTACAGGAAAGAAAAAATGATTGAAAGGGTTTGTAATTTGCAGCAACAGAGACGTATGCCAGATGTTGCCGGTTTGGAAGATTCACCTGCCATGTCTACTATTTCAAGGCCTGGCACCATCACTCAAAAACAACCAATGCAGCATGTGCATGTTGGGTAGAGGCACTTGACAATCTGGTGGGTGCAAGTCAAGCAGCAGGTAATCGAGAGGAGAGCAGTGCCTCTGAAATGGTCAGGGTCTACCTATATGAAGCACCTTTGCCTCCTACAGAGGACCCTTTGACCTATTGGGATGGTAAGAAAAGTGTGTGGCCTGCTCTTTGCCTGGTTGCTCAGCAGCTTCTATCCTATCCTCCAATCACCGTGCAAAGTGAGAGAGTTTTCTCTATTACTGAAAACATCCTGAATCCACACTGTGCACAACTGACACCCCATTTGATGGAAGAAATAACTTTCCTCAAATTTAACCTCCCTGAGCTGGGTTACCCTACCCTTACCTTGTGAGACCTGAATCGTTGTCACCATGTGAAGATAGATGGGACTCGGAGGAACCATCTAAATGTTGAGAAAAATATAATGTTTGAATTTTCTTACCACTTGACAATTGCAGTTGTCTTTGGAGTGACCCCAAGATTCAAATTGATTTATATTGTTTTAGGCAATCCAATTTTTTCCCTTTATTCCTTCCATCACCATTTTTTGGTAAATACAATTATGAGTGTTGTGTAGACTAGAGTGTGTGTGATTGCATGAATGTGTGTTGTGTAAATGGACAGCAGCAAGGGTTGAAGCCTTGACATGGTGTTACTGCTCACATGTTGCTGTCTTTGTATATACAAATAGAAGCTCATGCTAATTTAACCATTTTTGTATGATGGACTGGGATTAAGAGACAATGATTAAAGATGTTTGGGGAAGCTAACCTCAACAGCATGACAGTTCTTCTTGATGAAAAAAATATCAATGTGCAGGGGGAAAAGAGAGTACCCCCTAAAAAGAGTCATGGGAGGACCAATCTGCTTATAAAAAGGATTGATTTTTTGTGCACAAAAAGATAATACAAACTTGCAAGAAACTGGGTTCCCACTACCAACACCTAGACTAAATTTAAAAAAGACAATGTTGTCTATATCTAAGAGCAGCTGCATCATGCATGGAACAGGCACACCTCATATAACCAAACAGATTGCAATAAAGGTGCAAAAAGATGACAGCGAATTGGTTCACATGCTATATGATGTGTGCCTGTTTCATGCGTGACGCAGTTGCTCTTAGATATAGACAACGTTGTCTTTTTTAAATTTAGTCTAGGTGTTAGTGGTGAGAACCCAGTTTCTTGCAAATTTGTATTATCTTTTTGTGCAATAAAATCAATCTTTTTTATAAACAGCTTGGTCCGCCCGTGACTCTTTTTAGGGGGTACTCTCTTTTACCCCTGCACCTTGATATTTAGTTATGCTTTTCTAGCCCCGGAGACTGCACCAGACCTGGTGAGTCTGCATTTTTAGGGACATTGCACCCATATGCAAATTTAATTAGTGGTACAGCGGAATAATGATAGTGAGTTGTTGGTCTCTAACCAGTACATCCTCTTGATGGAGAGACTGTCAACCCAAGTATCAGAATATGTTACCAACATAGCACAAAGAAGCATTTAGCTGGAAATGTGATTCTATGCAAGATAGATTAGTTGGTCACTGCTGAGCTGCATTCTGATGCCCAGGACCTATCCCATTTACCTCCTCTGACCCTGGGAACACCAGTGCCCTCTCTGATCCTCCGCCTGTTCCATGAACATCCACAATTGTCCAAAGTCACCAGTGTGAATAATCTACCCTGCTGCCATGTTACTTAAGCCCTGGAAATGATGACTGCCATATGAACTGTTACCTATGGGCCTGCCAGCCTTTGAACTGTTGCCCCTTGTGATTGTGCTAGCCTGTGAACCTTTGTCCAGTTAACGGTTGCCCTCATCATTGCAAGCCTTCAACGTATGCCCTGTGAACTGTTGAGGACTGTATTGCTAACCCTTGCTGTAACTAACTATCTGGTGTGTATTCTGGTGGGGGCAAGCTGAACGGCGTGACTGGACAAAATATACAATGGTATTACCCTTTACACATTGAAATAGTGTAAAGAGAAATTGCTTACATTTTCTCAGTTTAGCCTGATGGTTAATGCAGAAAATCTACAATTGTAAGGCCTCTAGTAAGTTAGTAACAATAAATGGACTAGTACATTTAGATAAACATCACATAATGAACCTAACAAGGAAAGCAAAACTCAAGAAAACAATTCATTATGAACAAAAACATTTTTATTTTGAACATAAATAAATAAATAAATAAATAAATAAATAAATAAATAAATTAGGAAAGGTGATTCTCCCCCATCCTGGTGAGCAGTAGCTGTAGGGACCTATTGATCCCAGCCATCTGGTCACCTCCTGGTTTCAGCATATTGTCGCACTTGGACCTCCACAATGCGCCGCAGATACACATTCACATGTGGCTCTGGAGGGGGGATGTGCACTGAAGCAGGTGGAGAATCCTCACCAGCACACACTGGGGAGGAGCCACCAACAGGTGGGACCAGGTGGGGGGATAGTGGAGGGTGGAGGAGAACTTGTGCCAGAGAAACTGCTGGGGAGGAAAGAAAGTGAGCTGAACCAGATGCGGACAGGTCCAGGGCTTCGTCCAACAGGTGGAGGTGAAGGATGAAGACTTCACCTGTGAAGAAAAGAAAATACATTCGATAATACAATACACATAGCTGCTTCACCCTAACATTATATAAAGGCAATTATCTCCCAGCCCTAGTAGGCAATCATGTAACATCTTGAGATGTTTTCACTTCTACATACCAGTTTTCCATTTTTGATATTCAGTGGGATGCACCTAATCAATTTGTGTGTAGGAGATAGTGGTGTCTGTTTCGATTCGCTGCATCATCCCAAGGTTGCAGAGCTGCGCAGGAAGGTGTGGTACTTTACTGTACTCTGACTGTGGCAGAGCTGAGTGTCCACCCCAGCCAGAGCGCAAAGGGATTCCCCTCTATACATCGAGCAGTGTAAAGGGGAATCTCCCAAAGATTTTATCCGCTCAGTCGCGCGGCCGGCTGGAAAAAATCTTAAGGTGTAATGGACGCATAATTGCTGACCACTAACTAATCTACCTCATCCAGACTGACTGGCCGACGCAAATCTGGAAGATCAGTTACACTTGCAAGTAGAAACATATTAGCTAGCTATACAAGCTATTAACATTACGCCAAAGAGAAGCCATTCAAGCCATCACATTAGGGGTGACTTAATAAAAAAATTGTTTAATAAAATATAGCAGGCAACTTTTTAGAGTTGATAATTTCGTATGGCCACTGAATACGCCCCACTCCTGTTCTAGGCTAGGTAGGTTACTTAGGTGGTATAACAGAGAATTTACAATTACTAATCCTCCGATATCCCAGCAGCCAGTGCTTCATCTGCTCCCCTTGGCTACTGCAGTGGTCTCTACCTGAGCCTTCAAGACCTATGCAGGTCTTAATAACTTCAGAAGCCTAGACCATTCAAGTGGAGGAGAGAGAGGGTGTAGGGAAATGTGTCCAACCACTGAGGGATCCAAGGTTCAGTATGTCTAAAACTTCTACAACAAAAAACACTAGACAAAAAGGAGCAGTTAAAGAAGAACTCCAGGATACATGTAAAATATATCAGTAAATAGCCTTGCCAATGTGCAACACAATGCACTCTTGAGTCTGAACCATAGCCTAAAGACTCAACTTTTTGTAAATCTTTGCCTGCAAAGATCTACGAGGTCACAAGGTCATTTAGAATTTTTTTATTTAGATGATACCGAAGACATCATGCACCAGACATCATGAGGAAAGTGTTAATGCATGCAGCAGTGGCATGCCAGAGATTGAACATGTCCAGGGAATGCCAGCCAATAGCTGGAGATTCTTGTCTGACACACCCCCTCCAGCCTTCTGTGTTATTCATGATGATTAACAGTGATTGGCTCAGAATGGGAATCTGAACTGCAGCAAGAAGGTGGCGTGACCAGGGAAGTGACATTGAGGAAATAACAAGCACAGGTCACGCTAACAGGAAGACAGAGGCAGGAGACTGGAATCAGCTTCAGAGAGGGACTAATAATTCCAGCTAAACCAAAGCCTTTCAGAATATATCACAACCATTTCTAGACACGGTATACCATCAGCATTTCATATTTAAAATACTATTTTTACCTGGAAAATACAAAAAAAATGTGTACTTTCTCCCTGGATCTGCCACATCTGGCTGTTCACCATCCCCAGCAGCCTCTATACAGGGCAGTTCTCCTCCACCTCCTGCTCAGCCTCATCAGCTGTTGATTAATATAGAAAAGAATATTACAATCTGCAGTGTACAGCAATCTCACACATTAGTACAAGAACATTGAATCATGTATGATCAGAAGATTCAAGCACGATTACACAAACTTACATGTGGTAGTTGCCACCTCAGCCGCCTCCTCCTGAGTCTCCCTCTCTGAATGGATGACACCTATTTAATACAAAGGAGAACTTATGAATGTTACAATGTTCAAGCTTCCAATTACTATAAATAAATACTGTATATAGATAAAATAAATGATCCATTAGCATGGCAATACAGGGCAGGTCACTAACGTTTATCTACAAGGCAGGGACATGTATTCACTAGAGGCAGGTGAGGCAGAGCCTTACCTACCATTTACAAAGAAAAAAAGAATAGAAAAAGAACGAGGCACGTACCTGTCCTGCTTCCAGCAGCGAGTGCTATTTGTGCCACCACTGATCCTGCACCTCAGTTCAGATAGAGCGGCAGCATTCTGTCAGATTACGCAAGTTACGCAAGCGCTTGCGTTACCGGACAGAACATTGCCGAGGCTCTATCTGTCACTGCTTCAATGAGAAGCAGTGATGCTAGAATCGACAATGGAAGGCTGTACAAATGGAAAAGGACCCACTGTATTAGTGTCACTACTACAGTACTTACTGCATGATGATGAAGTGGAGGACTCCTGCTCCTCCGCCTCCGGCGGTGCTTGGCCTGGATACGATCTTTAAATAAAATCAAACACAACATGGTAAATGAAATGCTTGACAAAAAATAAATAAAATGTCCTGCACAATGCAATGCTGACACCAACCTTGATGAGCCAGGATCTGGGTGATCTCGTCCTCCCCTACACTACACCCGCTAGGAGCTCTGCCCTGTGGGGGAGGAGAGGCACCTGCTTCCCTCTGCACCCCACCTGCCTGCGTTTACGCGATATGGGGCTGCAAAACAAAAAGAGAAGAGAAACAGGTTCCACATTTTTTTGTTAACCAAATTTATTTTTGGAAAAATTAATAACGTATGCTTTTTGGTGCACAATAAAATATTAAAGACAGAATTGTGCAGAAGTAAATAAATGTCCATTCCACCTTTCTAATTACGTGCTTGTGTGAACTGTGTATGGCGTAAATTTCCTTTCTTTTTTCCTTTGCAAAGCATTAACCACTTGCGGATGCGGACCCGCCCATAGTTTATATACGGCTGGTCCGCAAGCTGATTAAGTCCAGCCGTCGTAACACAACAATTTTTTCTTTTATTCAAATATTTAACTCTTTTTTTTTGCTTCAATAACAAAAAAATTAAAACCCAGAGGTGATCTAATACCACCAAAAAAAAAGCTCTATATGTGGTGGGAAAAGGGCATAAATTTCAATTGGGTAGTACATTGCAGGAGCGTGCAATTGTCAGTTAGGTTTCACACAGGTGCTACAGTGCTAAAAATAGCACCTGCATAGCGCCTGTAAAGCCTATGTCTTCAGTGTGAAAGCTTGAGGGCTTTCACACTGGAGTCGTGCGCTTGCAGGACGGTCAAAAAGTCCTGCAAGCCACATCTTTATAGCACATTAGTGCCCCTTCCCATTGAAAACAATGGGACAGCACCACAAACCCGCCGACAAAGCGCCACTGCAGCGGCGCTTTGCATGTGGCTTTAACCCTTTTTTGGCCGCAACGGTAAAGCAGCGCTGAATATAGTGCCACTTTACTGCCAATGCCCGCTCGCCTCATTTTGAAAGTAGCCTTAAAGCTGCAGCGTGCTAAATAGCAAAATATGGCCTGGTCAGAAAGGGGGCATAACCTACAGGTGGTCAAGTGTAACTTAAAACTGCTCATCAGTTTAGTGATAAGAACAAATAATGGCCGTGGAAATATTCCTCTCACAATGATCGTGGCTATAATATGTAACATGTGCAAACTATGCTCCATGTGTAGGCTAGGCACACCTATGCGCAAATTAGGTTTTTCACAGGAGGGAGTATGTATTGAAAAAAGTTTTTTCCTTTTTTGTAAAAAAAAATTCACTTAACTTTACTGACATCAGATGTGAGAGCAATAATATATGTTTATGTGTGTGTGAGGGGGACTTGTTTTTGGTCATAATATGGGATTTTTAAAATGTAAAAAAATAAAATAATCAGACACGTTACTTACCATTTTATGTTGCTTAATTTTTTACCACAGGCAGACGGGTCACGCTGATGGTGCTGCATCTCCTCAACTTATAGGGAGATCTCCTCCCACTTCTCCCGCTTCCACTCTGAAGTGGTTTCCCCTGGAGTGGGTGACACACAGCTGCATCCACCAAGGAAGTGTTTCCCTTACAATGACCTGGGACTCAATGTAAGTCTACGTAAGGTTATGCTTCCTGGTGGTTGCAGCTTCTGTCCTGCACTTTTTTGATGGTGGGGGTGGTGCTGCTGCTGCCTTCATAGAAGGGCCAGGAACTTCCATGGGGTCGAACTGCTTGGAGTCACCGTCGGATGCTGCCATCGCACTTGAACCAGAACCGTTAGGAGCGCAGAGCGAACAGGAAAAAAGCTACAAGATTGAATTTTGATACAACGCAATTCCATTGGCTGACTGTTGTAGACAGTTTAACATGAACAGAAACAAACAAGTATCATATCATTCGATATGATCAAAAATATATATAGTACCATTCGACATGAAGATTCGATGAAGCAGCTAAAAACATATGATCGTCGTGAGTGGACATTTACTGTCAAATGCTCCGTCCATTGTTTGACTAGTAATAATAATTAATAATTATAATATTACTAGTCAAACAACATTAGAATTCTACTATAGCTTGTGGGGGGAGCATTTGACCGGAAATCTACGATTGTGGCGTCGTACAGTTTACTTTAGCTGCTTTGTCAAATCTTCTTAGAACATCCGACAGACACCATAAGCCTTCAATTGACAGATTTGACCTTAATTCATTTGGATTTTCAGGAATTATTTTGTTTTTAAAGAAACAAAATAAATCAAAATGAATTTCGGAAGCAACTAAATAAATGTATTTTTTGGACGAAACCAAAATTCCAAAACAACAAAATATTTTAGTGTGCACATGTCTACTAAACATTACTGTCCACCATCTGGTTGTTGGAGGTTACTATACATTACTGCCCACCATTTGGTTACTAGACATTACTGTCTACCATTTGGTTACTAGACATTACTGTCTACCATTTGGTTACTAGACATTACTGTCCACCATTTGGTTACTATACATTACTGTCCACCATTCAGTTTCTATACATTACTGCCCACCATTCGGTTGCTAGAGTTAACTATACATTACTGCCCACCATTCGGTTGCTGGAGTTTACTATACATTACTGCCCACCATTTGGTTACCACACATTACTGCCCACCATTCAGTTGCTAGAGATTACTGTACAATGATTGCCTGCAACTCAGTGTCCCCCTCTGCAAGCTGCTCAGTCCTGCCACTGCTTTATTAATAACCACCCTAGTTGCTGGCAGAAGAAGAGTGAGGATTCTGAGGAAGAATGTGCACAGCCCTGTCTGTGTGTCTTTGAGCTCCGTGCTCGTGCTGCTGACCGGAGAAGGGGGGGACATCACAGAGAGCCGGCTTTGCCTTTTTCCCTGTCATAGACTCACAGCCGCTCCAGTCCTGACAGAGGGAGAAGCAGGCTCTCTAGAACATGCAGCCCACAGCTGTGCCCCTCCTCTGTCACAGTGTGGCCAGGAGAACAAGCGAGGGTGATGGTAATGTAAAGCGCAGGGAATAGAGCAGACTTCCACCCGCCTCAATGCAGTACAGCCACACTTTCGGCTGCCTGCATCTTCTTGTCAAATGTGGCAGGCTGCAGTAGGAGGGTGGGTTACAGTACAGCTCTAAATGCTGATTGACACTGAGGCGGTGGTGGCCAGAGCAATTATCAGAGGTGCAGATCGGATCGTCTAGGGCAGCTGGCTCTCAGGCATCTCCGGGAATTGTGCATGCACAGTTCCGAGCTTAGCTGGTCACAGCCATTTTTACTGGCATTTTTTCCATGCTACGGATATTTACAGGCAGGGGAAAAAGTGCCCTGTTTTTATGGGCTGCCCATAAAAAAACAGGTGGCTGGCAACACTGCACTGGCTTCCATTGTCCACAACCCTGTTGTTGGTGCTCCCTCCCACCTGCTGCAGCAACCATTCAATGACACAGGGGAGTTCCTGCCTTTCAATTCTGTGACCACACCAAAGTTGATGAAAAACAGGTATTTACAGTACCTTGATCTCTTTTTCAAACAGTATTCAGCATAGGAATGAGGAGGGATGAGAATTATATTAGCCTTTACTTCCTCTTTAAGAGCAGTGATGGTTACCAAAAACAGCAAAAAATATAGCAAGAAGTTAGTTTCAGTTAAAGCTGTACTCTAGGCTTCTCCATAGTCTTGCATAGTTGTAAAGGTTCTTCGCGTGTACTAAAAGTGCTTACACTGTTTTCACAGAACACTGTTATCTTCCCACAATGTGCTTTTAGAAGCTGCACAAAGTAAGATAGAGCCTGCCTCATTTCTTGGCTGGAAGATGTCTGACTTTATCTGGTCCTTTTCCTCCACAGTATCACTGTCCCTGGCCTGGCTCTTTCATTCATTGGATTTTAGTTATTGCAATAATGGAGGCATGGTTGCTCCCACACCCCCTGAATGACATCCACCAATCAAGGCATTTTTAGATATGTATAACTCTTTCCAAGAGCCAACCAACTGCTCATGATCATTGAGAGTACTGAGAAAAGGTGCTGTAATGTTTAAAGGTAAGCTACAGACAGAGAAAAGAAAAGATGATTAGATAATGATACCATGCTAAATTGCCTCTGGTATTTGTTCAAGATGGTACATACACAATATGGTATCTGCCAATGCCAACTCCAGCCTGTGTGGACAGTTAAAAAAAAGTAAGCAAAAATATAGATTAACAGCATTGAAGACTAATGCCCCATACACACGGTCGGACTTTCAAACGTAAAATGTGCAATCGGAGCTTGTTGTCGGAAATTCCGACCGTGTGTAGGCTCCATCGGACAGTCCCTATCAGAATTTTCATCGCACAAAATTTGAAATCTGGTTCTCAAATTTTCCAACAACAAAATCCATTTGTGTAAATTCCGATCGTGTGTACACAATTCCGACGCACAATGTGCCATGCATGCTCAGAATAAATTACGACACGGAATCGCTCGGTCTGGTAAAACTAGCGTTCGTAATGGAGATAGCACATTCGTCACGCTGCAATTTTTTAAATCTTTTAATGCAGCGCATTCTCTTCTTCTTTAGAATGCTAGAAGAATTAAGTTGTTTTGCTGCTCATTTTCACACAGAGTTCTCACAAACTTTTTTCTTTATAATTTCTCGTGATCTCATGAATAGGGATGAGCTTCGAGTTCGAGTCGAACTCATGTTCTACTCGAACATTGGCTGTTCGCAAGTTCGCCGAACAGCGAACAATTTGGGGTGTTCGCGGCAAATTCGAATGCCGCGGAACACCCTTTAAAAGTCTATGGGAGAAATCAAAAGTGCTAATTTTAAAGGCTTATATGCAAGTTATTGTCATAAAAAGTGTTTGGGGACCCGGGTCCTGCCCCAGGGGACATGGATCAATGCAAAAAAAAGTTTTAAAAACGGACGTTTTTTCAGGAGCAGTGATTTTATTAATGCTTAAAGTCAAACAATAAAAGTGTAATATCCCTTTAAATTTCGTACCTGGGGGGTGTCTATAGTATGCCTGTAAAGGGGCGCATGTTTCCTGTGTTTAGAACAGTCTGACAGCAAAATGACATTTGGAAGGAAAAAACTCATTTAAAACTACCCGCGGCTATTGCATTGCCGACAATACACATAGAAGTTCATTGATAAAAACGGCATGGGAATTCCCCACAGGGCAACCCCGAACCAAAATAAAAAAAAAAAAATGATGTGGGGGTCCCCCTAAATTCCATACCAGGCCCTTCAGGTCTGGTATGGATATTAAGGGGAACCCCAGCCAAAATTTAAAAAAAAAATTGACGTGGGGTTCCCCCTAAATTCCATACCAGACCCTTCAGGTCTGGTATGGATTTTAAGGGGAACCCCGCGCCAAAAAAAAAAAAAAAACGGCGTGGGGTCCCCCTAAAAATCCATACCAGACCCTTATCCGAGCACGCAACCTGGCAGGCCGCAGGAAAAGAGGGGGGGACGAGAGTGCGGCCCCCCCCCCTCCTGAACCGTACCAGGCCACATGCCCTCAACATTGGGAGGGTGCTTTGGGGTAGCCCCCCAAAACACCTTGTCCCCATGTTGATGAGGACAAGGGCCTCATCCTCACAACCGTGGCCGGTGGTTGTGGGGGTCTGCGGGCGGGGGGCTTATCGGAATCTGGAAGCCCCCTTTAACAAGGGGACCCCCAGATCCCGGCCCCCCCCCTGTGTGAAATGGTAAGGGGGTACTTACCCCTACCATTTCACTAAAAAACTGTCAAAAATGTTAAAAATGACAAGAGACAGTTTTTGACAATTCCTTTATTTAAATGCTTCTTCTTTCTTCCTTCATCTTCTTCTTCTTCTGGTTCTTCTGGCTCTTCTGGTTCTTCCTCCGGCGTTCTCGTCCAGCATCTTCTCCGCGGCGTCTTCTATCTTCTTCTCCTCGGGCCGCTCCGCACCCATGGCATGAGGGGGGAGGCTCCCGCTCTTCTCTACATCTTCTTCTCTTCTTCTCTTCTTCTTCTTCTTCATCTTCTTCTTCTTCCTTCTTCTCTTCTTCCTGTCTTCTCCGGGCCGCTCCGCAGCCATGCTGTGGCATGGTGGGAGGCTCCCGCTGTGTGAAGGCGTCTCTTCGTCTGACGGTTCTTAAATAACGGGGGGCGGGGCCATCCGGTGACCCCGCCCCCTCTGACGCACGGTGACTTGAGGGACTTCCCTGTGACGTCACGGGGAATGCCACAGGGAAGTCCCGTCATGTCACCGTGCGTCAGAGGGGGGCGGGGTCACCGGGTGGCCCCGCCCCCCGTTATTTAAGAACCGTCAGACGAAGAGACGCCGTCACACAGCGGGAGCCTCCCACCATGCCAGCATGGCTGCGGAGCGGCCCGGAGAAGACAGGAAGAAGAGAAGAAGGAAGAAGAAGAAGAAGAAGAAGAAGATGAAGAAGAAGATGAAGAAGAGAAGAAGATGAAGAGAAGAGCGGGAGCCTCCCCCCTCATGCCATGGGTGCGGAGCGGCCCGAGGAGAAGAAGATAGAAGACGCCACGGAGAAGATGCTGGACGAGAACGCCGGAGGAAGAACCAGAAGAGCCAGAAGAACCAGAAGAAGAAGAAGATGAAGGAAGAAAGAAGAAGCATTTAAATAAAGGAATTGTCAAAAACTGTCTCTTGTCATTTTTAACATTTTTGACAGTTTTTTAGTGAAATGGTAGGGGTAAGTACCCCCTTACCATTTCACACAGGGGGGGGCCGGGATCTGGGGGTCCCCTTGTTAAAGGGGGCTTCCAGATTCCGATAAGCCCCCCGCCCGCAGACCCCCACAACCACCGGCCACGGTTGTGAGGATGAGGCCCTTGTCCTCATCAACATGGGGACAAGGTGTTTTGGGGGGCTACCCCAAAGCACCCTCCCAATGTTGAGGGCATGTGGCCTGGTACGGTTCAGGAGGGGGGGGGCCGCACTCTCGTCCCCCCCTCTTTTCCTGCGGCCTGCCAGGTTGCGTGCTCGGATAAGGGTCTGGTATGGATTTTTAGGGGGACCCCACGCCGTTTTTTTTTTTTTTTTTTTTGGCGCGGGGTTCCCCTTAAAATCCATACCAGACCTGAAGGGTCTGGTATGGAATTTAGGGGGAACCCCACGTCAATTTTTTTTTAAAATTTTGGCTGGGGTTCCCCTTAATATCCATACCAGACCTGAAGGGCCTTGTATGGAATTTAGGGGGACCCCCACATCATTTTTTTTTTTTTATTTTGGTTCGGGGTTGCCCTGTGGGGAATTCCCATGCCGTTTTTATCAATGAACTTCTATGTGTATTGTCGGCAATGCAATAGCCGCGGTAGTTTTAAATGTGTTTTTTCCTTCCAAATGTCATTTTGCTGTCAGACTGTTTTAAACACGGGAAACATGCGCCCCTTTACAGGCATACTATAGACACCCCCCAGGTACGAAATTTAAAGGGATATTACACTTTTATTGTTTGACTTTAAGCATTAATAAAATCACTGCTCCTGAAAAAACGTCCGTTTTTAAAACTTTTTTTTGCATTGATCCATGTCCCCTGGGGCAGGACCCGGGTCCCCAAACACTTTTTATGACAATAACTTGCATATAAGCCTTTAAAATTAGCACTTTTGATTATTCATGTTCGTGTCCCATAGACTTTAACGGCGTTCGCGTGTTCGAACGAATTTTTTTCCTGTTTGCATGTTCTGGTGTGAACCGAACAGGGGGGTGTTCGGCTCATCCCTACTCATGAATAATATTAATTTTTTTTTTCATCAGATCTCCATAATACTTTTTTTTGTTTTTTTTATTTGTTTTTTTATCAAGATCTGCATTTTTTTATTTTTCTAGTGCTCTCCATAATATTATTTCTCGTTTTGTGTGTCAAGTTACCACAACACCATTATTATCTAGTATTTTTTTTAATTCAAGGAGGTTGGTTGGTGTCCCTTGTTAATTTGACATTGTATTTTGGAAATGTATCTGCCTACTCACAAACAAACTGTCCTTTTTGAAGTAAAACACATAGGCAAGCATTTGTGAAAAATAAATATCCATTTATTCTGGGTCATAGCAAAACAAAGAGGAAGGCAACGGTGGAGAAACTGCTGAAGTTTGCAAAGCCTTTGTACTCCAGGGCACACATCAATTATTTTACAGTCAAAATTGGTGGCCTGAGGAGTCCTTATAATAGTGAGCACAATCCGGTCCAGGACTACAAGAGATCAGGAACAGCAGCGGATGACATATCTGTCCCCAGGTTGTGGTCATACTACAGGCTGTGTCTTTTGTCAGACCAGACTGAACCCAGGCCATCACTCTCTGGTCTTTCTTAGATGCTTCCTTCCAGGCTGTGGCTCTGGTGTTGGAGGTGTGGCAGAAGGTGGAGGAGGAGGAGGACCTGGAGGAGGAGGAGGACCATGGTTCAACTCACAAATGTTGGTTTGACTTGTGAGTTCGCCCCTCAACCCCTTATTTAGGGCTTGCAAGATCACTTTCTCACATAAGAGGCGTTGGCCCTCCTCCATTTCCAGCATTTTGCAGGCTGTCATGTAGGCATAGTCCTTTTGAACACTGGGGGGGTTCTGAGGGCCGCAGTAGCCTTCAGAAATGGGCCAATTGCTGCCTCCTTCAGGTTACTCCTCTTCCTGGCACTTTTTTGTGGAAGGTCAAGGGGAGGGACCTGGGATTCAGGCAGGCTACTGGGCCTGGCCACCTCCTGGCTTCCCCTTACCCCCGCCACCTCCTAGCTGCCACTTTCCATGGCCTCCTCCTGGCTGATACTTTCCTGTGTATGAAAAAGGAACATAGTTTTAGTTTTTTGTTCATCAATCACACACAATTTTCAGGTCATGACTGTTGCAAATTGAATGTTAATAAATAGAAAAGACTATCATTCTGACCCCAGCATTTTTCTTTCTTGTTCCAATCATTTGTGGCCACTACTGTCTATTGATATGTAAAACACTTTGTCAAATCAGAAATTATCAAAACATATATTTAACATCATTAATTTGACAACCAGAAATATTTTGAAGAATGCTATACCTGACTCAAACTGGGCTCCTCCACATGTTGCTGCCTTGAAGGCCCAGGTTGATCATCGAAAGCCTCAGCTGGGGTGGAAGGAAGCCTTAAAAAAAGGCTGGAGAGTGCTGTCCTGGGTTCAGTTTGGCCTGCCAGAAAATGCAGTCTGTCATTGTACCACAGCCTGGTCTACATAAATGTCATCTGCTGCAGCTCCTGATCTCAGGGTATCCTGGACCTTCTTGTGCTCCCTATTATAAGTGCTCCTCATGCCACCAATTAGGGCCTTTAAATAGGGGATGTCTGCCGTGGGGATCACCGGCTTCACAAATTCCAGCAATTGATCCAGCGCTGCCTTCCTCTTTGGTTTATTGTTATAAAAGGGGTGGTTTACCTGCCACAGACAGGGCAGCTCCCTATACATATCAATGAATATGGAGATAAAGTCCTCATTGTTGAATATATCCATTTTCTCTGCATGACATAACACAAGACAAACCCTGATGTCAGGCAAAACTCTCCTAATCTTGACCCAATATAGGCCTCAATCTGTAAGCAGTATAGCCCACTGATGCACCAACTTAAAATTGTACCTTCGTTATAATGATCATTGCTTCCGTTACTTCCTCCCCCGCTCACAGATCGTACATACGACGCATGCTTGTTCCGCTTTATATACACTGCACATACATGAAACTCCGGCCGCCACTGATGTTCTTTCTAGTCTATTCCCCGCCCCTTGTCTTTTGACGCAGTGGGAGAGAACATGGCGGAGAGGCAGCATGTGCATGTAGAGGAGAGCAGCAATGACAAAAGGCTGGAGCCATGAACCTCACGATCGCGGTGGAGAGTGAAGGCCTCAAATATGTCCTTTATAGAGATGGTGGAGATGGTGGGCATCCTGAAGAGGGCCGACTATGATGGGAAGCATGGACCTTACCCAAACCCAAATGTGAGAAAGGCCAATATCATGCCTAAAGTTGTGAAGAGTCTGCGCAGGAATTTTGGGGTATGGCGATCCAAGGAGAAATTGAGGAAACGCTGGTCAGACCTGAAATTGAGGGAGCAGGTTCAGTACAGAAGAATCAAGAGAGTGCTGCAAAAAAGTAAGTAGTTTGTCATGTGTTCCTTTTCTTCTTCTTAACATTCGTGCTGCTCCATGTGCTTTTATTTACTGTTGTACATTTTAAAATGGCAACTTTCATGTTCATGGGCACAGTAACTGGTCGTAGGAAACATTGTTCGTTCGCCCACTTATAAGATGTTTTAGGCAGATACAGGTTAACTACATTTGTTCATGCCTATTTGTATTAAAAGAAGTTTTTTGTCTAGATGGGTTTGTAACTAGAATGAAATGGAAACTTGATTCAGTGTAAGGAGAGGACACTCAGCAGCTGTTTACACATCTGGACGCAGAAGCAATAGTGTGCGACACCAGAATCAAACTTTTTAGGGTGTCCCACACAGGTGCTCCAGTGGGTACTAGGGGTATCTCCATGTGTGAAAACTGGAGACAGACCAAAACAGACAATTGTGCGACACTTCCAAGCAATGTTTCATATTCCTATTTCTGGCATCAAATATCTGTGTGCTAAGTATACCTTTTTTTATTCACATGGTGAGAAAAGACTCGGGACATCTAAAGACACCAGGGACCCCCCACCTCCGAAAGAAGGGGAAGTCACCAAAACACAAGCAGAGGATGAGGATGGAGAGGTTTTGGAAGTGGGCGAAATTGTCACCACAACAGGTGAGTGTCTGAGACCACAGCTTCAGGTAAGAGATCTGTTCCTGCATATTTATAATACATGGTGTATTTTTTTTTTTTTTTAGGTGATGTGGATGTTGTGGAAGAAGGATCTCATTTCACTAGTGAAAGTGCCCAGATCCTCATCGGGGAGAGAATGGGGTGCAATTGCAAATTAAGAAAATCTAAAGCAAAATGTCAATGATGTTCCAAAAAAAATGAAGAACATCATTGATATTTTTTGGAGAATCTAAAACACACAAAAATGTAACCCTTTGTTTTCATGTATTTTGTGTTTTAAAAAAAAGTTTTAAAGTATTTTAAAATCCAAATTTTGAAGATGCACACAGTGTGTCAACATGTGCTATCTGCCATCAGGGGATATCAAGGTATGTGTCTTGTGGGTGCAAACCCCTTCCTCGCTACTAAAATAACTAAGAGGTAGGGGTTGCACCCCCAAAACACATCCATTGATCCCCCCCATGATGGAAGCTAGCACATGTTGACATTAGGCATGGGATTAGGAGGGAAATCCCCATTTTGAATCCCAATTTGTGTGCATCTTCAAAATTTGGATTTTAAAGGGACGACATCATCCCATCTGATGAAGGCAATATCAACACATTTTGGACATACCAATGTCTAATATTGCCTTCACTTTGTCAAAGTAGAACTTTGTAAGTTCCTGAGTTCTGTATGTTATGTTTTGAAACATGCCTGTTTAACCAAAAAAGGTTATTTCTAATTAATGTGACAAAAAATAATGTTATACACTAAAGATGTTGGTTTGTTCAAAAACACTTTTCTAAACGCACATGTGAATGTGCTTTGAGTAAAAAGTTTTCTACTCAACAATGTGTGGCTTCATATTTCAATGATCAAAACCAGTTTTTGGATAGAGCCCATAGGATCGCACGATATCTCCGAAACATATCAGAGAACCCAAGAGATGTGATAATAAAGTTTCATTATGAGGAAGAAAAAGATAAAATTGTGGGAAAACTGTGACAGCAGCCAGGCTTAAGCTTTGAAGGGGCAGAACTACAGGTTTATTCAGACCTGTCAGCGGAGACCCTCGTAAGAAGGAGGCTGTTGAAACCGCTGACAGGCCTATTGAAAACGACAGAAATATTCTATCAATGGGGGTTCCCAGCCTGCTTGATCGGAAAAAGGAATGGGCGAACGGCAGTGCTAAGATTCCCAGAGGACCTTGAGGACTTTTGCCGCAAGTTGGATATTGTCCCCCACCGATCCCTGGTTGGGGTGTTGAAGAGAATGTAGTTGCAACGCAAAATACATTAGGGCAGAGGGATGGAAGGGACATAATGGATAATCCAAGCCAGTATCCACAAAGCATAGCCGGGAGAAGCAGCTTAGTGCTAACATGAGCTGGGCGGGGGGCGGGGGGGGGCACCAGGGTGGTTTAGGGGGCATCCGTGACACGAGCCCAATAGGCAATATGGGTGCAGGGTGGCACCAGATCGAGGGAGACCACCCGATCCATATTATGAACAGAGAGGTCTGCCCAGCCCTAACAGGCGAACAGTTCCAGACTTGGGGGGAGGGGGATTGGAGGGAAGGGGGGTAGGGGGGAAGGGTGGGGTTGAGGGCGGGGATTGGTTTTTTTTCTCTCTCTCTCTCCTGCTGTGCCTCATGGGACTGGCCGGACGCTCCTTTCTTGGATGAAAATTGGGAGTAGTAAACGTTGTTACGTATAATGTAAGGGGACTGAATGCAGAAAAAAAAGGTATAAAATCAACCAGGAACTGCAGTTTTTGGGAGCAAATGTGGTGTTTTTGCAAGAAACCTATATTACGTACTCAGGAAGGGGATTGACATCGCATTTGTTCCCAAAGTGGATCTATGGGGATGCAGGATCAGTACACTCAGGGGGAGTAGCTATCGGGTTCGATAGAACAATGATGCTTGCAGAAGAGGAGCGACTGGCCGACCCAGGGGGCAGGTTCCTTTTTGTGAAGGGAAATGATTTGACACCTGGATCACATTGGCGAATATCTACGCCCCTAATAGAAACCCAGAGAACTTCCTAAGGAGAGTTTTGATGAAACTAGAGACCTTAAAAAAAGGCAAACTAATAGTCGCAGGGGACTTAAACTTGAGTATGGACCCTGAGATGGACACATCAAGGGGCGGGGCAAAACCGGCTACACAAGGTGGGACACTCAAAAAAAGTTAAAGCGCCTTCAGTTAATGGATGCGTGGAGGATAAGCCATCTAAAAGAACGTGATTATACTTTTTACTCTCTTGTGCATAGATCATTCTCAAGGATAGATTATATCTTAATAGAACATCAGCTGGTCCCTTATTTGAAGGCAGCAGAAATGAAAGCTATCACCATGTCCGATCACGCACCGGTGAAAATCCAAGTAGAGATCGCTGGTGTGGCTCGGCCTAGGATGAATTGGAAACTTAACGATTCTCTTATTCAGGATCCGGACGCAGTTGTGAAAATAGAGCAGGAATTGAAAAGCTATTTTGAGACAAATGATATAGAGGACATATCCAGGGCCACCCTTTGGGATGCACACAAAATCTATATAAGAGGGATTTGGATTGCTATTGGAGTGGGGAATAAAAAAGAGAGTGGGGGGGAAAGTTGACATGTTTATATAGGGAGATCCAGGAATTAGAACAAGAGTACAAGACCCAGGGGGCTTCCAGAAAAGCAAGAGCTAATAAAGAAAAGAAGAGACCTGGACAAGCTATTGGATAAGGAAAGGAAGTGTGCTTTCGACACAATACATAGAGATATGTATCAAGAAGGTAATAAATCAGGAAAGTGGATGGCAAGAAGGATTAAAGAAAAAAAGAACAGGACCTTTATACCTAAAATGAGAGATGAAGAGGGGAACTTAGAATTTTCTACTCCTAAGATTGCTAGAATATTCCACTCCTATTACAGTGCCCTATAAAAGGTAGGCCGGAAAGAGGGGTCGAGGGATAATAAGAAGGAAAGGATAAGGGAGTACCTGCGGGGACTAGACCTTCCCAGGGCAGAAAGGGAAGTGGCCGAACGCCTCGATACCCCTATATCTCAGGAGGAGGTAGAAAAAGCGAATACTGCCCTGGGAAAGAGCCCGGGCCCCGACAGATACTCCAAAGCTTACTACAAAAATTTTTCTGAAATCCTAGTACCCAAACTGTGCAACTATTTGAATGCCCTAGGTGAGAATGAAGAGTCCCAAGAAGAGTCCCTGTTAGCTTATATTACCCTTATTTTGAAAGAAGGAAAAGACCCTGCATCCCCTGGAAGCTACAGACCAATCTCGTTGTTAAACGCAGATACAAAAATCTTTGCTAAAATATTTGCAGATAGGTTGAACGTTGGCTTAAAACAGTGGATACATAACGACCAGGTGGGATTCGTTCCCGGAAGGGACAGGAGGGACAATTCTCTGAAAACAATTTTTCTAATGCAGGAAGCGATTAGGAGCGATATTCCAGCGGCCTTGCTATCAATTGATGCCAAAAAGGCATTCGATAGAGTGGATTGGGGATTTATGGCTGAAACCTTGAAACATCTAGGAATTGGGGAGAGGATGATGAGGTGGATCCTGTCACTATACAGGCACCCCAAGGCTAGAATTAAAGTAAATGGGATCCTGTCTTCTCCCCTTGAATTATTTAATGGGACAAGACAGGGTTGCCCCCTTTCCCCGATTTTGTTCATTATAACCTTGGAGCCACTTTTAGCGGCATTTTGCAAGAACGTAGATATTAAGGGAATAAGGGTTGGAGCAGGGGAGCATAAAGTAGCAGCATTTGCTGACGATTTACTATGCTTCATTACTTGCCCTAGAACAACAATTCCCATGGCGCTCAAGGAATTTGAGCGCTATGGTAGATTGACAAATTTCAAAATAAATAAGTAAGTCAGAGCTTCTAAACATATCAATCCCTAAGCAGGAGCAGAGAGCACTTCAATCCGGTCTCTCATTTGCATGGTGTGAGAGGGAATTAGTGTATTTGGGTATAAAATTACTACCTACACCGGGGGACTTGTTTTCTGCTAACTATATTCCCCTACTCAATAACATTAAAGACCTACTTGGTAGGATGAGATATAGAGCTTTGTCGTGGATTGGTAGGATAAACGCGATAAAAATGTTTGTGTTGCCCATGTTAATATATACTTTCCAAATGATTCCAATAGCGATCCCCCTATATTTTTTGTTAACTTACAGTCTCTAGTTTTAAGATTTATTTAGGCACGTAGGCCCCCCAGGATAGCATATGACATTTTGGTGAAGGATAAAAAACAGGGGGATTGGGTGCACCGGACTTTAAAAAGTATTACCAAGCCATTGTTATCTCTAGGATAACTGATTGGTTGTATAGTAAACAGGAGAAAAGCTGGGTGAATATAGAAATAGCACTGAGTGGGTTGGACATAGAAAAATTAATATGGATCCCTCCACAATATAGGGAGCTGGGAAACAGAGCTAATTTTTTGACTAGGAACACATTTAGAATTTGGGATGGGGTAAGCAAAAGATTCCACTGGGAATTTAACTCACCACTGATATCACTATTGAACGCGGATTATTTTCTACCAGGGAAGGAGGAGCACTTATATTTCACGAGATGGGCAAAAAAGATGTAATACAATTAAAGGATGTGATGAGAGGAAACAGATTGTACACTTCATCACACGGGCTTGGGGGAACAAACCATTGGATAAATGGAGGTATGCCCAGATACAGCACTGTGCACGATCACTGCCACAACCACTGAGAGGAAGAGACCAACTTAGGGCCTTCTTTTTTTTTTTTTTCGGGGGGTGGGGGGAGGGGGAGAAAAACAGAAAAACAGAAAAATAAAATAAATATATGTACCTTCGGCAGATAAAAAAGTTAAGAAAGAAAAGGGGAAGGAAGGGAAAGGAAAAAGAAGAAAAAGAGGGAGAAAAGGAAGAGAAGGGAAAGGAAAAAGGAAAATAAAAAAGAAAAACCTTTTAAAAGTTTTTGTATTAATAAGAAAAAGGGAAAATACATTTTCTATGCCACAATGATGTGAAAATGAGAGGGGCGCAGTTTAATGACCCAGCTGAGTTAAATTCTCTCTTAAATCCTGCTGATGTGGCAAAAAAAAAAAAGCAGTTTTTGGATTAAAAGTTGGTGTTTACAGTAGCAATGGGGGTTATTTACTAAAGGCAAATCTACTTTGCACTACAAGTGCAGTTTCAGTGCAGTTTTAAGTGTACTTGGAGTGCAAAATAGAATTTCCTTTAGTAAATAACTCCCACAGTGCTCTCTAATTTGCCTCAATCATGCCATTTTCATGACTCCACAAAATTCATTCATGGGTGCTGAAAATGATGAATATTTTTGTCAGTAATGCATTACATACATTAACAACAAAAACAAGGTGTGTGTATAGCAGACCCACAACATAATAATAGTTTGCTGAAAAAGAGATTGTCACCTCATGTATCAAAAAATTACATTTGCACTATTGAAGAAAATGTCCAAAAAGAAAAGCCCATTGGAGAACCTAGGAGACAGCTAAAAGAAACCCAAGCAGTAAATCAAAGGAAATCGTATTTCAATTTAAGTTCAAAAATTGTTTATAAAATGTTTCTTAAACAGTTTCTGGCATATCAATGGCCTCCCTACCCGCAAAGTACTCGACATACTTCTATCTTACTTCACAGGCGCTTTGGGGGGGCAAGCCAGGACGGCCAGCTTCAAGCACCGCCAGGGTTTCTTCTTGAAATCTGGCTTCAGGCCCAAATGAGGCCACATAGTTCATTAAATTTCTCCTTAAATAGTTGTGTAGAATGCAGCATGCAAGGATTACATGGTTAAGTTTATATTCCGCCATGTTGATTGGCGTAAGGAATAGTAAGGAATAGGCAGAACCGGCTGGTCATTATCCCAAAAATGTTCTCCACCACTCTTCTGGCTCTGGCCAGACGGTAGTTATAAACCCTCTGGTCCAGGGTGAGGGTCCTCATGGCTTCAAAATGGTCGGCTGGTCAGAACGAACTAACAAAATATGGCCAGTTGGGAGTACTTGAGGAATGAGGGTGGGAAATGCTGATCTAAGAAGATTTAATATAATCAACCTAGAATTATTAAACAAGAATTCCAGGTTAATGCCCCTGGAACCTAGAAATCGCTGATCTTCACTTGATTTCAGGTCCCACGTTGAGCAAGTGGCTTGCTGCATTCTGAATGCAGAAGGTTGGTTGTTTGGCATGTGTGCCAGTTAGAGAATGCTTTGCATTGTATGAATGAATGTGAAGCATTCTCTAATTGGATGGGGTGGAAATGCGGGTGGTGATGTCACACTCTACACCTGTTCCAATCAGAGAACACTTTGCATTCAATCATAAAATACAAAGCATTCTCTGAATGGTGCCCATGCCAAGCAGCTGACCTCCTTTTTTCAGAATGCAGCAGATCAGTTGCTGAGCATGGGACCCAGAAGCAAGTGAAGATCACTGGAATAGGGGTGTCTACTTAAAGGATTGTCAGCGTTCTGATATGATATACCTATAGTTACATTGGTCCAAGCTGGTCCAAAGCAATTATGTTTAATTTATCAATACCTGGGATTCCTCTTTTAATCAAAGCAGATAACATATAATGTACATTATCACAGACATGATTATGAATATACAGCTGTGTATCAGTTCAGACATTACAAGAATGATGCAAAACTGTTCCATCCTTTAAAATGGGTTTATGTGTCACATTAGATTAAAAATTTACCTTGTCTCAGTTTGGAGTATTTATGTTTTGATTAAAATAATAACCACAGTGGTGGAGTGGATCCTATCAAAATATAGTAACTGATAATTATGCTGACAAGCAAAAGGCCTAGCTATCAAACTTTGCAAATTTTAAATGCCATATATGTGATTGTAAACTCTTTTCCACCAGTGACATTTTGTTTGATGACCATAGAACATCATTTACATGATAATAAATATACCACCCCAGATGTCTGGTGGTTAACAAAGCCCAACAGAGTTCTCCCCAATTAGGTTGAATTGCATTTCTGCCAGCATTAATACATTTAAAATTGGTACACATACATCTGAAAGCCCCTAAGGGTCAAGAAGCAACCTACTCTCAAAATGACTTGTGATCAGCAAATAAACCCCATTCTGTACTTAAAAGTGGGGTATGCCTGTATTTTTTTTTAGGTATGCTTTGTGAAGGGGAACCTAAAGAAAACATATTTTTTCATGCTCATGTATAAAAATAGCTTTATTTTCATCTACTATAAGCATATAAAAATAGGATTATTTTATAACAGCTTACCTGTAAAATCCTGTTCTTTCGATGTACATCACGGGACACAGAGCCTCAGTAATAACTGATGGGTTATATAGGGTATCACTAGGTGATTGGACACTGGCACGCCCTAACCAGGAAGTTCAACCCCCTATATAATCCCTCCCCTTACAGGGATACCTCAGTTTTGTAGCAAAGCAATATAAGTGTATTAGAAGAGGGGTGGGACCTCTGTGTCCCGTGATGTACATCAAAAGAAAAGGATTTTACAGGTAAGCTGTTATAAAAAATCCTATTTTCTTTCTCGTGCATCACGGGACACAGAGCCTCAGTAATAACTGATGGGATGTCCGTGTAGAGTGTAGGGTGCAATCAGACCTGAGGACCCTGTACCGCTGCCTGCAGCACACTACGCCCAAAGGCGATATCCTCATGCCTTCTCACATCCACCTGATAAAATCTGGTGAATGTATGGACTGAAGACCAGGTTGGGGCCTTGCAGATTTGAGCCATAGAGGCCCGGTGATGCACTGCCCAAGAAGCACCAATAGCCCTTGTGGAATGTGCCTTGATCTGAAATGGAGGAATCTTCTGTTTCAAACCGTAAGCTTGAATAATCAATTGCCGAATCCATTTAGAAATGGTAGCTTTTGACGCTGCCTGTCCTCTATTGGGACCCTCTGCAGCACGAACAAAACATCAGTTTTGCGAATTTGAGCAGTTGCTTCCAGATAGGCCTTGACTGCTCTTACTACATCTAAAGAATGTAGTGACCTTTCTTCCGAAGAACAGGGATCTGGAAAAAAAGAAGGCAGAACAATGTCTTGGTTTAGATGAAAATCTGAAACCACCTTCGGTAAAAAACTAGGATGAGAGCGCAATACCACTCTATCCTTGTGTACAATCAAATAAGGCTCTTTACAGGAAAGAGCTGCTAATTCTGATACTCTTCTAGCAGAAGAAATGGCTACCAGAAAAGTTAACTTTCTTGTCAACAAGACCAAAGGAATCTGACGTATTGGTTCAAAAGGCTGTTTCTGTAAAACAGACAGAACCAAGTTCAAGTCCCAGGGGTTTAGGGGCGCCTTAACTGGAGGATTAAGACGCGTCACCCCCTGCATAAAGTTTCAGACCAAAGAATGCGAAGCAAGTGGCCGTTGAAATAATATTGATAAGGCTGAGACCTGGCCCTTGATGGTACTCAAGGCCAGCTTCATCTCTAATCCCAATTGTAGAAAATCAAGAATTCTACCTATTACATATTTTCTGGGATGCCAACCCCTGGATTCACACCAGGATACATAAGCTTTCCAGACTCTATGATAAATTACTCTGGAAGCTGGCTTCCTTGCATTGATAAAGGTAGATATCACAGGACCTGAAAGCCCACGATTCTTCAGAATGTGGGTCTCAATAGCCAAACCATCAGATTTAGCGTTTGTGAGGCAGGATGGAACACTGGACCTTGAGACAACAGGTCTGGGCGTAACGGAAGGGTCCACGGGGAACCCACCGTCATCCTTACTATTTCTGCATACCAAGTTCTCCTGAGCTAAGCGGGAAGTACCAACTTCCTTTCCTGCCTGATCCTGCGAAGGAGTCATGGCAGTAGCAGAATAGGGGGGAATGCATAAATCAGTGAGAACCAATGCCACGAAATCACCAACGCATCTGTCCCACATGCAAGAGGATCCTTTGTCCTTGCCACAAATCTGTCTATCTTTTTGTTGAATTGGGATGCAAAGAGATCTACATCTGGAACCCCCCATCTTTGGCATATGGCCCAAAAGACATCGGGATGCAGAGACCATTCCCCTGGGAGTAACTGCTGGCGACTTAAATAGTCCGCCTGCCAGTTCTCTATCCCTGGAATGAAGACTGCCGATATGCATGGCACCTGCTTCTCTGCCCAGACTAAGATCTGGTTCACCTCTCTTTGAGCAGCTCGGCTCTTGGTGCCTCCCTGATGATTGATATAAGCCACTGCTGTGGCATTGTTGGACTGGATCCTGACTGGGCAACGCTGTAGCCTGAGAGTCCAGGCTTTTAGGGCTAGATATACCGCACGGATCTCCAGAATGTTGATGGGTAAGGTCCTCTCGGTTTTGGACCATACCCCCTGGACCGCAGACTGTTCCAGAATTACTCCCCAACCCGAAAGACTGGCATCCATTGTTACCACCGTCCAGATAACCGGTAGAAAGGATTTCCCCTTCTGCAGGTTTTTGGGTATTAACCACCAATTGAGACTCTAATGCACAGCATGAGACAGGTGCATCGGAAAGTCTAATGCCTAAACCTTCTTATTCCAGGCTGATAGGATACAATGTTGCAGCAGTCTTGAATGAAACTGAGCATAGGGAATTGCTTCTAATGAAGACACCATCTTTCCTAGCAGCCTCATACAAAGGCGGAGAGAAGGACCCTTTTTGGTCCTGACTACCAGAATCAGCTCCTTTTAAAGCAGTGATCTTTGCCTGAGGTAGAAATACTTTCTCCTGGCTTGTATCTATGATCAGACCCAAATACTCCAGTCTTCTTACTGGTTTTAGGAAATATTTTTCTAGGTTGAGAATCCAACCTAGGTGTTCCAGATACTTGACTGTGGTCCTCAAGTTCCCGTTCAAAGAGGCTACCGACTGGTCTATCAAGAGCAGGTCGTCTATGTATGCTATGACATTTAAACCTTGGGCCCTTAATCTGGCCAGAGGAGGAGCCAAGATCTTTGTAAACACTCGAGGTGCAGTGGCTATCCCAAAAGGCAGAGCCACAAACTGGAAATTACGCCCTCCTATCTTGAAGCGCAGAAACTTCTGATGAACAGGAAAAATGGGCAAATGCAGATATGCATCTGTGATGTCTATCGATGCCAGAAATTCTCCTCCCTGCAGGATGGAGACTACTGTCCGAATTGATTCCATGCGGAAGGACCGAATGCTTAGGAATCGATTCAGATCCCTTAGATCCAGAATGGGTCTGGCATCCCCATTTGGCTTTTGGACCGTAAAAAGGTTGGCATAAAAGCCCAATCCTTGATCCTTCGTGGGAACCACCATAATGACCTCTTGCGACAAAAGCCACTCTAATGCTATGTTGCCTTATAAGTTTATGTGAAATATCCATTAATAACTGTAAAATATTGTAATAATGTATATATTTCAAAAAGGGTTTCATTTAAGCTTTTGCTAAGAGCAACAGAATGTGGGCCAAGGCTTGTATATGCAAACAAGGGAGAGCCAATTCCATTGTTCTACACCTACTCCTTTGAAAGGGTGCCATGCTGGGATATGCAATGGACCTAACTTCCTGGGGAAATGCAATTAACACACTTGGCCAACATAGTCACAAGATTTGCATGAAAGGGGGCCGACTTATGGAGTAAGCCCTCCAATCATGATCCAAGCTAGGCCAACCAATGAGACATCAGCTTGGTTTGATATACTCAGAGCCAAGGGGGAGATATTGGTCTCTTTCTGATAGACCAGCAAGCTGAAAGGAGCTTTGGTAAGGATGGGTAATTATGGGAAAGGAATGCCCTTTTACTTGTAACTAAATATGTGTGTAGATTACAGTATTGAGGAATATACCCTGTATTCCTTCATGTAAATACTTTATTTCAACCTAATATTTTCTTCCTTGGTGTAAGGCGATAGATAGATGATTGTGTATTAGCTAGACTTTCAACTGCTTCCTAATAAATGTTATTATATTTTAAGCTTTCACTCTTCGTCGAAAAGAACTCTTATTTAACCCACATCATATCTATGAGATATGAAAAATCTTAAATATAGATTTTTCAGGGTAACAGAATGGCGACCACGAGAGTAGATTACAAGACTGAAAGTATTTAATATAATACCGAGATTTGTGTAAGGCAGATTAAGGTTATTGGGGGGAATTTAAACTGAGTCAGTTTGTCCCGGAAATTGGAGGTCACAACAATTTTATCTAGGGAAAAATATAGGTAATTGTTTGTTTCATTAGTGGGTATTAGATGAACTCTAAAAAGGAGGGAGGATACACCACATATTTTGTTTTGCTTAATATCCCGTAATTATACTTGAAAAAAGTACTTTGGATGTACCATTATAATCCGGATTAAATGTAATGGGGAGGAAGTACAGAGCGGGAAAATTTTTTTTTTGTTTTGTTTTTGTTTCTTTTGGGCTCACCAAGCTTCATTGCTCTCTATCTAACCAGGGTTTGAGGGTGCTGTATGGTGAGTACATGCGTTTTATTGAAAAGACACCGATTAAGGGTGGTCTTAGTTTTGTTGAAAAGGTTCAACAAATTTTTGTTTTTAATTTAAATGGTGTGTCCACTAAAGGCATAGTATTGTGTGTAGGACATTGGAAATGAGCTACAAGAGAGTAGTTTGGTTTGTTTGTTTTTTTTGAGCTGTGAGAATTTACAAGCAGTAATATTTTCATTGGCATGAGTTAAAGTACAAAACGGTGGACGTCTTGTTACTGAAGCTAATATTTGATTATTATTATAGGGTATAAGGTGCCTCTAGCATACTCTATTATACCTTGAATTTTTTTTTGTTAAGGATAAACCCTATCCAAAATAATTTGATAATCTGTGTTTGTGGTAGATTTTTTTTTTTTATTAAACTGAATTTGGTTTAACATTGGTGTAAACACGGCTGTGTTTACCTTTCTATTGTAAACCTAGAGGGCTACCCACCCTATTTGATCCTGGTGGCCTTACTATTGTTCCTTTTGTCCCCCGGGCCTATTGTTTTGCGGGTGTAGGCTCAGACAGGGTAAACTACAGTCTATTGTGTGTAGGCTACAGGCTAGTGAGTGTGTCTCCACTAAGCTGAAAGATTGTGTTATTGAGAGCTGAAAATATCTTTTATTTTCTACACTTTACTGTATTTTCAGAATTTTTATTCTACTTGAGTTTCTGTTTATTGTTTTTTCCCTCCTTCTATAGTGACTGTATAGTACAGGGGAACATCTAACTTAATCTAGCTTACAAATTGTGCATATTATTTGTTGATAATGGCAGCCATGTCCTCTCTAGAAAAGTTGGTAGCAAGTTATACTCTTAAATATAAGAGCAATGAATTTGCATGTGATGCTAGATTACAAAGTTCGCCTTGGGACTATGTCCAAGAGTTATTTGAAGAACAATTTAAAACATGCAAAAAGGATAAAAAGCTCAAAGGTTTAGCTGTAGCAGGCATGTATGCGGCTTGTATGGCTATGAATGCTAAAATACAGCAATTAGAAGATATAGTCTATAATAAAAATAGTACAATTTCTCAGAGGGAAAAGGAGAATACAGCTTTACATAACCAAGTACAAACCTTAACTACCCTTAATCAAATGGTTAATGCCTCACAGGAGGAAAGTGTTAAAAAGTACAAATTGGCTCAAAAAGAAGTGGTACAGTATAAAAACATGCTAACCAAAGTGGAGACTGAACTGGACCACATAATTACTGCATATAAAGTGATCCAAAATCAGTTACATGAAACTAAGAAAGGAAAATTTATAGATCACACACAGTGCACACAAACAGAGTCACAGTTGCTACAAACAATTTCAATTCTCAAAGGACAGGTGGCTGGAGCTAGCAGATGTGAACATGCTAATGCTACGGCACCTACTTGTGCCTATAAAATAGGGGACACAGAGGAATATGAAAAGTACTGGGGAGGTGAAGATATGGGTCCTAATTCTACTTTTCCTGTGGCCATGGGAGAAATCGCTGAGCCACAGGAAAATCGAGAATGCACCATGGTCACAGACCCACTAAACAATGGGGGCCAGCTGTCCACAAATGAGGAGCAAGACAAGTTCCCCATCACGGGTAGGATCAAGACCCTCTCCACTCCTGAAGGAAATCCAACATGTTTGGGCTTTGATAGTGAAGGAAATGAGGGGATTTCAGATGTATATCCAATTCAACCGGTAAAAACACTCAGGAGTGTGGCTGCTTTCAGTGGCAAAATTAAAACTAAGGAACACATTCCACACGCAACCAATGTACAACAGAGCTGTGAGCTCTTAGATGGGAGAAGGCCTAGTGGCCAGGTTAAGGCATCTTCCAGCCCAGGGCAGCGTGTGCAATCTACACATACCATAGATTGTAATGCAACCAGGTTGAGTCTTTCTAGAGACAACAGGAAGTTATCTCCTCCTGGAGAAGTTGTTAATTTCAACAACTCATTAAAAGGTGAGAGCTCTTTTGTAAATACCCCTAGACCTCCTAGGAAGACAGGAAAAGTGGTTAATCAAGTTGGAGCCATGGAATATTTGCGGCCTAAAACCACACCAGTTGTTAAGAGATGCTTTAATACTTTACAAAAGATAAAGTGCTACACGTGTGGGTTATGGGGGCATATTTCGCAGTTTTGTTTGTCTTCTGGGAAAAAGTTATTTAAACAGAAGCAATATACAACCAAGAGGCGTGATGTGGAAGTATACTCACCGCGCTGGGGTGAAGGGCCTAGGAAATATGAAAATGCAAAATCATACATCCCTTCCTCAACTATTAAAGCCAAAAATGAGGCTTTACAGCAGGAGATTAGGCAAATTAAACAGGAACGGGATGAGTTTGTGAAAGAATTCCAATCCTTTAAAAGAAACGTTATTGACTCCTTGAATTGGAAAAATGGAGGGAGTAATTTGTCCATCGAGAAACAAACCACTACACTAAAGCCGGGGTGGCAATACAATATATAAGTTATGTTATAGAGTTCTATGGCATTTAAGTGTCACTATATCCAGACAGGAATGTTATGGACCATTTACCAATATACACGTAGGAATGATGTATTGTTTGCTTTAAATAAAGTTAAAGAGAAAAAAGAGGGGGATAGAGTTAATAACTGTTTTCTACAAGTTCTTTTCAGGTTAAGTGAGTTCCTGAAAATAAATGTACATATAAAGCAGCTGTATTGTAGGTTGCTGTACATATGCGTAAAATACGCGCCGAACAAAGGTAAGGTGTAACAGTCCATTGTGTTGGTTTTTCTTTCTCGCTCTTCTTTCCTTTGTATTCTCCCAGAGGCCTGAAACACCTAGCTATTCATTTGTAATTAACAAAGCTCTATCCACAATGTATGGGTTCAATCTAAATGAATGTGTGTGTCTGAGTGATGGAATGCATGGGTATGAACTGTCCATGTGTAAAGAAAGATTTTTGTTTTTTGTAGGGGTGTACATTGTTTTTATGGCCATCAATAAGTGTGATCACACTAATGCGCATGCTTTGTACTGTTTATGATTATTTTATTAATTTTTCTCGTTTGTAATGAGCTCAATACTGGTACCAGTTTAAATTAATACCTTTTTACAAGTTTATATGTATTCGCGAATAAATAACCTGTGCACAGCTAAGAGATCTCGATCCCTATAACTCTGAGAAACTGTAGGGATTTTGTTTTGATAATTTTTCCTTTCCTGTGGCTTAGAGTGAAGTTTCATTCACTCTGATACATGGAAAATACATAACAATGCATTGCTTTGCACCTTGTGGCATCTTATGGATTCATTAGATCTGGTGTTGGTTGTCCTTCCAAATTGACATATGTGCTGTTAATATGTGTAAAGGTTTTATGTCTACAGGTTGTCGTCTTAAACTTTAAGTACTTACAAACACACCAGGTTTTTCTATAACTTTTGTTTGTCAGAGTACAGATATGTGGGTGTGTCTGTACATTTTTGATGGTACTTACTGTGGATGGACGCATTATCTCAGCTGGAAGACTGTTCCGATCATCCACTACTAGTTTAGTCCATTATGAACCTCTCAGAGAGGTACAGTGAGGTGTTATTAATTTTTGAGTTTTGTATTTTAGGAGACATACACAGACAAGGACGAATGATTGGACCCAGACTGGACAAAGTACTTTGAAACACAGAGGACCTTGAAACATAATTTTTATATTTTTTTTGTTTTAAGGAGAAGCCTTGAATCCAATTAATTGCAGTCAGGCCCAACTAAATTCTAAAAAGAAAAACATTTAAACTTTTTTTTTAAAACAGAGATCCTGCTCTCTGTAATACAAGTTCTTGTGGCCTGATTGAATTGCAAATAGATTTGCACTGAGAGTCAATTAATATGTTAATCACCACCGACAGAGGGTGTTGCCTTTTGAATAGCTACAATGTTTGAAGGCAGTTTCAATGTTTTTTTTTTTTTGACAGAATACAGATTAAATTTTTTTTTTAATTTGTTACATTTTTTTTCTCTCATTTTTATTCTTCTTTTTTCTTAACAGTCAATGGTTTTTTTTGACAGAATACAGATTCAATTTTTTTTTTTTAAATTGGTTACATTTTTTTTTTCTTTCATTTTTATTCTTTTTTTTTCTTAACGGTAATTTTTTTTTTTTGTTTACAAAAAAAAACAAAGGGGGGAAGAAAGATTTTTAATTTTTTAATTATTAATTTTTTTTAAGGTTTACTATTTGTTATTTTTTTTTTTCCTATAGTACCTTTATTTATTTTTTTTATTTGATTTTTTTTTGTATGGTGATTCTTAAGTTTGGTGTCACTAGGGTGAAATAAATAAATAAATAAATTTAAAAAAAAAAGAGGGGAGTAGGGGGGAACATTATATGGAGAACAGTTAAAATGGTTAGAAATGTTGATATAGAATATTAAAGCTTCCCTATAGCATTTTGGGGATGGACCAAGTTCCAACAGTTTTTCTTCTCTTTCGACATTGGATAATTGTTATATAAATGTATGTGATTGTAGCTATTACCAACTATGACAGTAACATCTGGGTGTTAGCAACAGTCATGTGACTATTTTCTGTGTATATGTGACATACAATCCTCTCTACAGTTCTAATATTGGGCAGTCATCATATGTGGTCATTGATCAAATTTTTTTTTTGTTTGTTGGTCAGTTTTCTTTTTTGTGCCATAACTAAGTTCAAAGAGCATTGCGTGAATATCATATAGATATACTGGGACTGGTGAGACTCATAGTGATTGGCAAATAGCAGGGAGTATAGTACAACTGTACTTAACAGTAATTTAGTTTGATTGTTCCTGAAGCCACTAGTGACTGATGACATCACACTTATCCGTATTCTGAAATCAAGTTATTTTTGTCTGCGTAGGCGACACTGCCTAATCTGCACGGAGAACTCTGAAAGTGATGACCTCTTCTGTAGCCTGCTAAAGGCAGGACTCATACAGTAGCTACACACTGTAGCCAAGGAAGGAGCTATATGCCCAAAGGTTTGGCACCAGCCAAGGTTGAACTGTACTCAGTTTCAGTAAAAGGAGTTAGTGGTGAGTTGCGATGGCAACAAAACTCCCCGGAACACGTGAAGGGTCATACACGCACACACAACGTGGTATTCCACAGAAGGTGGGGCAGAGGTACTTGCAGGCATATGACAATGGAGGAAGAAAGATGGAGGGATGACAATCAGATACCTGGCTGAAGGGCGTAACCATTCAAATTGTTACACATGTCATTGGGAAAGGGGTCTCATTAGTATGTCGCAGTATATCTATGACAATTCTAATCAAAGGTCCTTACGGCTCAGACTTACCAGACAAGCATTCAGTTGAATGCATATGTTTTAAATGTGCTTGTGTTTTTATTTCTCTACCTTTGTCCACATTAATAAAGTATAATCCTAGAAAGCCAGGAAAAGCTGGTCCCCAGGTTATTATTGTATGCTGTATCCACTTGGAATCACCAGTGAAGGCCGTCCCAGAAGCAAGGACAACAGGACCAGATTCGCCTTATGGACTTTCGTACTATTATTATCGGACTATTGTTATTATTGGACTGTTGAGAACAAGGATCCTCATGTTTTTTTTTTTTTCCTTATTGTTTTGTTTTGGTGCTGTTTCTCATGATTTCTATTTTGGACTTATGACATCCAGAACAAGTGATGACTACCAATACTGGGATCCAGAAGTGTGAACTGTAGAGATGGAGAGTTTAAAAGTTTTTTTTCTTCTCAAAGTGTTTTATTTCATTTCAGAGGGTAAAGCCGAAAGTGTCAAATATTAAAGGAGATTGCACATAAACCATTATTCTAGGTGTGGCCCAGTCTCATATTCTCAACTGGCCACAAGGGGCCATCTGTTGCCTTATAAGTTTATGTGAAATATCCATTAATAACTGTAAAATATTGTAATAATGTATATATTTCAAAAAGGGTTTCATTTAAGCTTTTGCTAAGAGCAACAGAATGTGGGCCAAGGCTTGTATATGCAAACAAGGGAGAGCCAATTCCATTGTTCTACACCTACTCCTTTGAAAGGGTGCCATGCTGGGATATGCAATGGACCTAACTTCCTGGGGAAATGCAATTAACACACTTGGCCAACATAGTCACAAGATTTGCATGAAAGGGGGCCGACTTATGGAGTAAGCCCTCCAATCATGATCCAAGCTAGGCCAACCAATGAGACATCAGCTTGGTTTGATATACTCAGAGCCAAGGGGGAGATATTGGTCTCTTTCTGATAGACCAGCAAGCTGAAAGGAGCTTTGGTAAGGATGGGTAATTATGGGAAAGGAATGCCCTTTTACTTGTAACTAAATATGTGTGTAGATTACAGTATTGAGGAATATACCCTGTATTCCTTCATGTAAATACTTTATTTCAACCTAATATTTTCTTCCTTGGTGTAAGGCGATAGATAGATGATTGTGTATTAGCTAGACTTTCAACTGCTTCCTAATAAATGTTATTATATTTTAAGCTTTCACTCTTCGTCGAAAAGAACTCTTATTTAACCCACATCATATCTATGAGATATGAAAAATCTTAAATATAGATTTTTCAGGGTAACAGCTAGAAGGAGCGACTGCTTCTTCTCTGGATCCCTGGGGACATTTGATCTGAGGAAACGAGGAGAGAGAGATTCTTGGAACTCCAGTTTGTACCCTAAGGTTACCGTGGAGATTACCCATCTGTCCTGGAAGTCCTCCTGCCAGAGCTTTGAGAACTGTAGCAGTCTTCCCCCACTCGAGCGAGCGGGGGCGCCCCTTCATAAAGAGGCCTTAGTGTCTTGTCTAGTAGACTTCTTCCCCCATGACTTCTTTTGTTCCTGGGGTTGACTCTTGTTTCTTGACCCAGATGGAGGAGGCCGTCGCGACTGCCTGGAGGCTGATGCCCCTGGCGCTGGGGAAAGAGTCCGTTGGAAAAAGAGGGACGCTTACTCTTTTTCTTAACAGGTAAGAGAGTGCTTTTCCCACAAGAGATCCTTTGGATATAGTTATCCAAGTCTTCTCCAAACAACCTTGCACCACGAAATGGAAACCCAGCCAGAAGCTTCTTACACCGTGCTTCAGCTGACCAATTTTTCAACCATAAGATTCTATGCATATGCACCAACCCAAGTCAAAGACGAGAGGTTTGGATGATAGAATCTCTGATGGTGTCAACAACAAAACATAAGGCCACTGGAAGGTTAGCCAACCCCTGGGCCTGCTGTTCAGGTAGAACTTTGATGACCTGCTTAACATGGTCTCTTGATTGACAGACTCCAATCGCTGCTACTGCAGGTTGAGCCACTGAACCTGCTAAGGAGAAAACATCCTTCAACAGGGACTCCATCTTTTTATCCACAGGATCCCTGAGCATCTGAGCATTGTCTACAGGACAAGTCAGATTTTTATTTACGGAGGAAATGGCGGCATCAATGGCTGGTATTCCCCACATTTTAATAAACTTTTCTTCCATAGGATAAAGTGTTGAAAACTTTTTGGGCGGAAAAAACGTTTATCTGGGTGATCCCACTCAGAATAAATGAGCTTTTCAAGTAAATTATGAACAGGAAAAGCATGTGCTGTTTGAGGAGGTTTCAGTGACCCCAAAGAAGAAGAGGGTTCTTTAACTGATTCAGATACGGGCAACTTAAATGTGGAGCGGACCAATCCAGCAAGGATCTGCACTAAGACCTTCTCTGGGAAGCCGAAGAGGGTCCCTCTCCATCTGATTCCTCAGAGGAGGAATCATCCGTCCCATCCCAATCCTCTGAAAGGGATTCTTCTCCCCTATTCCAGAGCTCCTCTGCCTGAGGGTCCTGGGAAACAGAGGAAGACCTAGTGCATTTTCTTCCACTGAGTGAAGATGCAATTACGGCCATTAATCTTTCCTCTAAACCATTAATGGTTGAGGAAAAAACCTCCTGTGTAATGTATACAGGGGCTGAAGTGCCAGAAGCAGGTGTAGCCCCTGACCCCAACGGCTCTCCCTGGCTACCCATCCCTGGCCCCTCGGGGGGGAAGATACTGCAGAAAGGGGGTCCTCAGAACCTGAAGGAGATCCCCTAGAGCCTCTGGTTCTTGGGGTATTTGAACCTCTTCTACCCATAGTGCAAAGCAACAAGGTGGAGGTATCACAAAATGAACACTGACTGCTGAGCGATGTAGTCCAGCAACAGCCCTGCTACCAAATGCCCAGTCTAGTGTTTCCTTAGTAAATGCTGCCTAGGAGAATGCCTGTGTCCCACCTTACATGCGACCGTCAACTCTGTGTCCCACCGAAGGCTGTGTGCACCTGTAAAGTGTGCCTCTTATAGCCTTGCAGCCGGCAATGTGGGCGTCTGAGCACGCTGAACGCCGCACTGATGCTTAACCCCCCCTACTGCCCCCCCCCCTCGTTTTTCAAACAAACGTGTGCTTCCCTCGCGAGCCGGTCCTCCGGGACAAGAGTGGAGGAAATCTTGGGGGTGGGGAAGGAAGGAGAGAGGCCGGCAGTGATGGGGCCTGCATGTGGTGGTGACAGTGATAGTGCGGTATACTACCACCTCACAGACCACCTGCGGCCTCCCCCTATTCTGGGGGGCAATATCCAGAGGAGAACCCCCCATCCCATCCTACCTGGAGCTCGGCTGGAGGAGCTGTGCAGCGTGAAAATTGAGACAGACATGACAATCAGCATGAGAAGGTATGTGCTCTTGGCAGCCCCCGGTGGCGACAATAGGCATAGCATGCATTTACTTTATAGGAGAAACCTACTAGAATTAAAAAATTCTGTGAAATCTCCCTTATCTTTTCCAGCCGCAGGGTTCTGTTATACAGACCCAATCTTCACCTCTCATGGTGGGCTCCGTTTGGAAAAACCTTTAGAGACTGGGGCCCCCTACGGATAGGGGGATCCACAGTTCTGGGCCTGTAAAGCACCTGGCCAGAAATAAGGCTAAAAAAGCCATTTTCTGAAATGTGGGGTCCAGCTCTCTAAAAAGAGGAAGCGTTACAGGTAAAACCTTGTTTCTTCGGACACGAGGCCCGGGTACCATCCAATTCAGCCTAACAAGGACACCTTGAAATGGATCCAGTTTGCCTGGCTTGCCCCAGTTTAGGATATAGGATATAGCCTTTGGAGCTCAGCACAGGACATCTTTACACATCCAACACCTAAGACACTGGCTAAAAAACTGAGGTATCCCTGTAAGGGGAGGGATTATATAGGGGGTTGAACTTCCTGGTTAGGGTGTGCCAGTGTCCAATCACCTAGTGATACCCTATATAACCCATCAGTTATTACTGAGGCTCTGTGTCCCGTGATGTACGAGAAAGAAATTATGTTTTTTCACTATTTTCCATTTCATTGTGTTTTTATTGAAAAAAAGTTTTTGAAAAAAAAAAACTTGCAACTGCAGGTAAAACAAATACAAGAGAAAATATACAAGAGGATTTGCCTCACAGGGCATTTTGGTAACCACATACATACAGTGGGGACAGAAAGTATTCATACCCCCTTACATTTTTCACTATTTGTTATAATGCAACCATTTGCTAAAATAATTTAAGTTCATTTTTTCTTCATTAATGTACACACAGCACCCCATATTGACAGAAAAACACAGAATTGTTGACATTTTTGCAGATTTATTAAAAAAGAAAAACTGAAATATCACATGATCCTAAGTATTCAGACCCTTTGCACTGTCATATATTTAACTCAGGTGCTGTCCATTTCTTCTGATCATCCTTGAGATGGTTCTACACCTTCATTTGAGTCCAGCTGTGTTTGATTATACTGATTGGACTTGATTAGGAAAGCCACACACCTGTCTATATAAGACCTTACAGCTCACAGTGCATGGCAGAGCAAATGAGAATCATGAGGTCAAAGTAACTGCCTGAAGAGCTGGCCGTCCGGCCAAACTGAGCTATCGGGGGAGAAGAGCCTTGGTGAGAGAGGTAAAGAAGAACCCAAGAATCACTGTGGCTGAGCTCCAGAGATGCAGTTGGGAGATGAGAGAAAGTTGTAGAAAGTCAACCATCACTGCAGCCCTCCACCAGTCGGGGCCTTATGGCAGAGTGGACCGACGGAAGCTTCTCCTCAGTGAAAGATACGTGAAAGCCCGCATGGAGTTTGCTAAAAAAACACCTGAAGGACTCCAAGATGGTGAGAAATAAAATTCTCTGGTCTGATGAGACCAAGATAGAATTTTTTGGCCTTAATTCTAAGCAGTATGTGTGGAGAAAACCAGGCACTGCTCATCATCTGTCCAATACAGTCCCAAAAGTGAAGCATGGTGGTGGCAGCATCATGCTGTGGGGGTGTTTTTCAGCTGCAGGGAAAGGACGACTGGTTGCAATCGAGGGAAAGATGAATACGGCCAAGTACAGGGGTATCCTGGAGGAAAACTTTCTCCAGAGTGCTCAGGACCTTAGACTGGGCCAAAGGTTTACCTTCCAACAAGACAATGACCCTAAGCACACAACTAAAATAATGAAGGAGTGGCTTCACAACTCCGTGACTGTTCTTGAATGGCCCAGCCAGAGCCCTGACTTAAACCCAATTGAGCATCTCTAGAGAGACCTAAAAATGGCTGTCCACCAACGTTTACCATCCAACCTGACAGAACTAGAAAGGATCTGCAAGAAGGAATGGCAGAGGATCCCCAAATCCAGGTGTTAAAAACTTGTTGCATCTTTCCCAAAAAGACTCATGGCTGTATTAGATCAAAAGGGGTGCTTCTACTAAATACTGAGCAAAGGGTCTGAATACTTAGGACCATGTGATATTTCAGTTTTTATTTTTTAATAAATCTGCAAAAATGTCAACAATTCTGTGTTTTTCTGTCAATATGGGGTGCTGTGTGTACATTAATGAGGAAACAAAATTAACTTAAATGATTTTAGAAAATGGCTGCAATATAACAAAGAGTGAAAACTTTAAGGGGGTCTGAATACTTTCTGTCCCCACTGTAAGTCAGATAATAAAACAAATGGTTAGTGAACTAGTCATAAGACTTTTTACATGCCTCAGGCTGGGTTCACACTGATACTACACGACAGTCATACAACTGTTATCCTACTTTACTCTGCGACATCAGTCATATATCGGCTCGACATCCAGCCGACTTGAATGAACAGGATACTACTGTGATAGAACTTTGTGATAGTCTGACTTGTCCTTTGACCAATCAAAACAATCCCAGTGTGACATAAATTCATTTTACTGCTGCTGTAATCACCATGTCGGTTGTCACAAGTTGTATGGTTAGGACAAGGATCCTGCTTTGATCCGACTTCAGTGATATTCAATGGGCTGAAGTAGGATCAAAGTCGGGCCAAAATAGTGCAGGAAGCTTTTTCAAAGTTGGACCGACTTGCGTCGGACCAGTTAAGATGGCTCTCTGATTTTCACACATCATGCAACATGAGCTCCCAATGTCAGAGCGATGGTCATACAAGTGTGAACCCAGCCTGAGGCTGGCACTGGCACGCTGGTACGACACGACAGTCGTACCACTTTGGATCTGACTTTGCCCTGCAACTTGAAGTCCAACATGCATCTGACTTCAATGGTTCCCCCTCCAAGAGCATATCAGGCCCTTCGGTCTGGTAGTCTGGTATGGATTTTCAAGGGAACCCCCACGTCAAAAAAACGGCGTTGGGGTCCCCCCATAATTCCTACCAGACCCTCATCCGAGCACACAGCTCGGGAGGTCAGGAAAGGGGGAGGGGACAAGTGAGCCCCCCCTGAACCGTACCCCCCCACCCCAAAGCACCTTGTCCCCATGTTGATGAGGACAAGGGCCTTTTGCTGACAACCCTGACAGTTGGTTGTTGGGGTCTGCGGGTGGGGGCTTATCAGAATCTGGAAGCCCCCTTTACCAAGGGGGCCCTCAGATTCCGGCCCCCCACCCTATGTGAATAAGTATGGGGTACATTGTGCCTCTACCCATTTACCTAAAAAAAAATGAAAAAATAAAACATATTACACAGGTTTTGAAAGTAATTTATTAAGGCAGCTCTGTCATTTCTTACGATTTCTTCTGCAATCTCCGGCTCTTCTGCCTCCTCCACTGACTTCTTCTGCCTCTGCTGGTTTTTCTCCCCTCTCCGGGTCTTCTCCACTGATATCTTTTAGCCCTCTCTGATTCTTCTCCCTCTGTCCGCTGTCTTCTCTGCTATCTTCTCACTCTTTTGCTGGGTCTTCTCCACTGTCTTCTCCCTCTGTTCTTCTTTCAATGTTGACTCAATGCTCTCTCCAGCCCTAATGTTTATATTGGCATGGAGCAAGTGATGTCATCCGGAGGCCCCACCCCTTTTGATGTCATGCACCCAGGGAATGATCGGGTGGTGACGTCATCAGGGACGGACCTCCGTCGGAAGATGAACAGAGGGCGAAGACAGTGGAGAAGACCCAGAAAAAGAGTGAGAAGATAGCAGAGAAGACCCGGTCACAAGACAGTGGACAGAGGGAGAAGAACCAGAGAGGGCTAGAAGACATCAGCAGAGAGCGTAGAAGACCAGGAGAGGGGAGAAGAACCAGCAGAGGCAGAAGACATCAGCGGTAGAGGCAGAAGAGCTGGAGAGGGGAGAAGAAGTCAGAAGAGATGCTGGAGCTGCCTTAATAAATTACTTTAAAAACCTGTGTGATGTGTTTTATTTTTGATGCTTTTTTAGGTGAATGGGTAGGGGTACAATGTACCCCATACTCATTCACATAAGGTGGGGGGCCGGGATCTAGGGGCATCCTCGTTAAATGGGGCTTCCAGATTCCGATAAGCTCCCTGCCTGCAGACCTCGACAACCAACAGCCAGGGTTGTCAGGAAGAGGCCCTTGTCCTCATCAACAAGGGGACAAGGTGCTTTGGGGTGGGGGGGACGCAGGCCCCCCTGCCCCAAAGCACCCACTCCCCATGTTGAGGGCATGCAGCCTGGTACAGATCAGAAGGGGGGGCTCGCTCGTTCCCACCTTCTTTCCTGACCTGCTGGGCTGCATGCTTGGATAAGGGTCTGGATTTTGGGGGGTCCCCCATGCCGTTTTCTCGCGTGGTGTTCACCTTAAAATCTATACCAGAATGAAGGGCCTTGTATGCTCTTGAAAGGGGAACCCATGCCATTTTTTTTACTATGGCATGGAGTTCCCCTTCAAGATCATCAAGATCAAAGTCGCATGCCAAAATTGGATCAGTTAAGACCATGATCTGACTTTATTCAATGGACTGAAGTAGGATCAAAGTCAGACCAAATTAGTGCAGGGACCATTTTCAAAGTCGGACTGAATAGTGTTAGACCAGTTAAGACGGCATTGATTTTAACACGTCATGCAACATGAGCTCCCAATGTCAGAGCATTTGTGATACAAGTGTGATCCCAGCCTGAGTCCAAAGTATAAGGCTGGATTCACACTGGTATGACAAACGCTCCAACAGCAGAGGAGGCAGAAGAGTTGAAAAGGGAAGAAGAATTCGGAAGAGATGCCGAAGCAGCCTTAATAAATTACTTTCACACCCTGTGTGCTGTGTTTTATTTTTGACACTTTTTTTCAGGTGAATGGGTAGGGGTACAATGTATCCCATACTCCGTCCCATAGGGTGGGGGGCCAGGATCTGGGGGCCCCCTTGTTAAAGGAGGCTTCCAGATTCCGATAAGACCCCCACCCGTAGACCCCAACAACCAATGGCCAGGGTTGACGGGAAGAGGCCCTTGTCCTCATCACCATGGAAACAAGGTGCTTTGGGGTGAGGGGAGAAGGGCCCCCCCTGCCCCAAAGCACCCACCCCCCATGTTGAGGGCAAGCGGCCTGGTACAGTTCAGGAGGGAGGGGGCCACTCGCTCGTTCCCACACCCTTTTCTGACCTGCTGAGATGTGTGCTCGGATAAGGGTCTGGTATGGATTTTGGGACCCCCATGCTGAAAAAATGGCATGGGGGGTTCCCCTTAAAATCCATACCAGACCGAAGGGCCTGGTATGCTCTTTGAGGGGGGACCAATGCCGGGGTTTTTTTTACATTTTACATGGAGTTCCCCCAAAAGATTCATACCCGACACAGTGCCTGGTATTGTCGGGGATCAAAGTTGGATGCCTGTTCATTGAAGTCTGACGCATGTCGGACTTCAAGTTGCTGGGCAAAGTCAGATCCAAAGTGGTACACTGTTGTGTCGTACCACTGTAAACCCGGCCTAAATCAGTAACATCAACCAAGTTATTTAGAATACCAGATTGTCCAAGGTTGCCAGGCTTTCTCAAAGGTCGCCAGCGAGTCAGTTCTTAGAGCTATTAGCCTCTTGGAAGTATAATGTGGTTGAACAATGGTTAGGACCTCGAACAGTTTGGGTGCCAGCTCCTTCTTTCAGTGTCTCTTAATTGTGAATCTGGCAGCTAACAGAATACTAGCAATTTACTTTTGGAAGGCAATGGGGAAACCATCTATCTTTAAATTTAGGATTTTCAAAGCTGGCTCTGGGTCAGTAAAGATCCTAGTGACACTGGAAAGGAGCTGGAATACACTCCTCCGGAAGCTTTGTAGGTTTTTAAACGTCCAAAGGATATGTAGTAATTTACCAACTTGGCCACAACCTCACCAGCAAAGAAGAGACCAGGTAGAGGAGAACTGAGCTATACGGTACAGAGTAAGATACGATCAAGTTACAATTTTCTGCCTGAGCTCCCAATGAATAATGGGAGACGGCCTAAGAATAGCGAAGTGCAGAAAACCACTAATACATCATATAGGTTTTTTGAAGGTCATATGTATGGATAGGAGGAGTCTTAGTAAACAACAATTTGTTCTGTAAGAGATTGTAAAAGTAAGATAAACCTTTAGAATGGTAAGGAATGCACTCATAAAAAGCCAAAATCCCGAGTCTATCTGAATGTTAGGGGGAGGGGACCATAGGAAAAAATGGTGTATACTAAACAGATTCAAATCTTCAGCTATAGATAGAATATATTCCTTTTGCAGGTCCTCAATGCTTTTGAGTCTGTCCCCTTCATAAAGTTTATCTACTCAAAAGATATTATAGCAATACCATATAGTAAGATGCAAATATGACAATAACACCTCAAAAATGTTAATAGATAAATTAACATTGGTAGTTGACAGGGAGTGACCCCTCTGCATAATGAAGTTTCTCTACACCAATAGTGAAGCTTTCATAGTTATGGGGAGTTTGCCATACAACCCGCTAGTAAAAGAAGGAGTAGATTCCGCATAGGTGCCAGTGCAGCTTCCAACAAGCAGCTTCCAACCATAGCACCTCAGTTGAAGGTTGAACCAGTGTCATATCTAGAAGAACAGCTATATAGTCATTTTAATATCAACCAAGCCTATGCTTCCCACTGTTTTATTTTTCATAAATTGAACCTAGGATCATCTAGCTCTTTATGGTTCCAGATATATTGTTTAAAGATGGATGTCAAGAATGTTAAATACAAACTTTTAAGTGAATTGGTGAAGAGATACAATATCTGTGGGAGAATAGGCATTTTAAAATCAGCCAGCCTTCCTGACCAAGATAGTTCAAAGTGTGAAAGATGGTGCAGCTTGGTTGCTATTTTAGTAATGAAGGGGCTGAAATTGGTCTCAGCTAGTGTTGTGGTAGAGGATGTTAGAGTAATGCCTAGATATGGCAGGCTAGAAGCAGCTCAAGAATTGTGCCATAAGGTGCTAGGGATGCCTAGGTTAAGGATAAGCGATTTAGAAAAGTAACTTTGTAATATGATATAGAGCTAAACTGAGTGAGGACCAGATAAACTTGAGGAAATGATTCAGATGGGTTTGTCAGGAGAAGTATCACATCATCTGCAGAAAGGTTTACGACACGTGGCCTAGTGTGAAACCTTAAAGCTGTAATCAGGGTGTGTGTGTGGATAGTCTCAACTAATGGCTTTATCATGAGGTTGAAAATAAGCAGAGACAGTGGACAGCCTTGACTAGTGCCATTTGTAATAAGGAAATATTGCAAAGAGTATGGACCATGAAACCCACATTTTTTGAGGACACAAACCATGTACCCCCAATACAGTCTATGGAACGCCTTTTCAAGATAGTAGCAGAGAAGGCATTTGAGTTTTTCTGAATAGTTTATAACATTTATTATATGTCTTGTGACGTTAAAGGCCTGTCTACCTTTGGTGAACCCCATTTAATCTGGCTGTACTAGGGAGGGCATAATTTCCTTAAATGATGTGCCAATAGCTTGGTGTATATTCTAATGTCTGAATTTAGCAATTATATTGGCCTGAAATTGGATGGGGTAGTCAGGTCTTTCTCAGGTTTGGGAAGCATAACAATGTACGGTCTCAGCATTTTCTACGAGAAAGAGGCTTGTGATGCAGTGGTGCAGTGAACATACTGGATGGATGAGGACCCAAGACGATGACAAAGAATTTGGAATATTCATTTGTAAACTAATCAGGGCCTGGAAACTTAGCAGGAGACAGGGTCTTAATAAAACAAGTAATTTCATGTGGAGAGAAAGGGACATTTAGTTGTTTCAAATGTGTAGTATTTAACATAGATAATTTTAAATAGGTAAAAATGTCTCAATATTAGAGTCAGAGGGCTGGCTTGTAGCCAGGTCTTCTTTTAACTTAAAAGAGAGCCATAGTAGTCTAAAAAAGTGATGAAAGATATGTGAAATCTTAGCTTTGTTACATTGAGCTTTAAGTCTGTTAGCTAGGAATTGTCCTGCCTTGTTGTTATGGGCATAATATTTAAGCTTCAATAAACATAGGCGTTTATCTTGATGAATTTGTAAGAGAGAAGTAGTGGTAACCTGGTTTGGCATTGATTTATTTTGGAGTTCCAGGGCATGAATATTGCTCAGGAGGTTATTGTATGGAAAATTAAGTTTTCGTTTAGTTTTAGCACACAATTTAAAGATCACTCCTCTCATATGGCTTATGGACATTCCAAAGAGCGAAGGCATTAATATCCTCAATTCAAGGAGAAATAATCCCGGATATGCTGAGAGAGTAAAACACTGTTATTAGGTTCTTGAATGATTATATTGTTACACTATACTAACACTATAGGGAGTAAGTGTCCTTTTCTGCTAGTGTAATTGTAATAACAGTGTGGTCAGACCACGTGCTAGCTGATATATTGGAAGTGGACACTTGCTGCAAAAGCCATGTGTCAACAATGAAAGGATATGAGAATAGGATTGATGCCTTGGGGAGGAAAAAAAAGTCCTTCTCATTAGCATTTAGACAGAGCCACACATCATAGACATCTTCATCATGGAGGAGAGTTTGCAGAGTAGGGGATCTACCTTTAGGTGTAAAGGTCATGTCTAGGTGAGAGATTGACTGTCAAGTTAAAATCACCGCACATGAGGAAACTGCAATATCTAACTGTTTGGAGTTGGGATATTCACCAGTGTCCTATTGTTTATGTAACATGTTGAAATTATATATAAATCAACTATCAGTGTTAATTATGGATGAGTTAAGCGTAAATTACACCATATTCCTAAATGCCAACATCACCTCCCCTCTTCTTAAATGAGCAAGTGGACAGCTATAGATGGAGAAAGTCCTTATAATTGCATTTGGAGGTGGCAACAGTTTAAAAATGTGTCTCTTGGACAGTGAGTATGTCAGTCTGGAGGGACTGTGCTTCTTGCCAAAGAGAAATTCAGTTTGTCAGATGGTTGAGGCCTCAGGCATTAAAGGATACTATGTTAAGTGTCATCAGGACAATATAAACATTGATAGAAATAAAAACTTATGCCCTGTACATACGGTCGGACATTGATCGAACAATCCGACAACAAAATTCATGGATTTTTTCCGACGGATGTTGGCTCAAACTTGTCTTGCATACACATGGTCGCACAAAGTTGTCAGAATTTCCGAACGCCAAGAACATGGTGACGTACACCATGCATGACAAGACTATAAAAGGGCAGTTCAGTACCAAGCGCGGCACCCTTTGGGCTCCTTTTGCTAATCTCATGTTAGTAAAACTTTGGTAAGAGACGATTTGCACTTTTTCAGACTCGTGGTTTTCAGATCGTATTTCTGCTGTTCAGTTTGTGCTTGTGGGTTTGTATCTGGTCTTCAGTGCATGCAGCGAGTTACCATTGACTTGTCATTGCGTTCTTGTCTGTTCGTTACTGATTTTCAGGTTGCTCTTCACAGGCCTTGCTGTTCTTCAGTGCGTTCTGTGACATCGTTCTGAGCACCCGACCGTTTTCTTGCCATGTTGCGTGTACATACTCATCGTAGAGTTCGTGCTGTGCGTGGGCTTGGTGGTGGGGTCCTTACTTTGACAAAAGCCCAGTCCATGAACAGGGCAAGGAGGAGTTCATGGACCAAGAATGGGTTGCTCCAGCATGACCAATTCTTTCACATGCCTTTGCTCTGGGAGATCCGTGAGAATAATCCTGACAATTTCAGGAACTTTCTCAGGATGACGGACCCCATATTTCACCGTTTGTTGGCTTTGCTTACCCCTTATATCAGCAGGCAGGATACCTGCATGAGGCAAACCATCACTGCAGAGCAGAGGCTAGTCGCCACCCTGCGGTACTTGTCAACGGGGAGAAGCCTGCAGGACTTGAAGTTCTCGACAGGCATCTCCCCCAAGGCTCTGGGGATCATTATCCCGGAGACCTGTTCTGCCATCATCCAGGTCCTGCAGAAGGAGTATATTAAGGTAAGATTTTTATCCTTTAACATCACATTTTATTGTATTTAATGTTTGATAATATAATGTATTTCTTTCCTCATTCCCTAATTACCATGATTGTAATATGCTGTGAATGTCCCCTTTGTCCTCATGCATGCTGGATTTTTTTTTTCTTGTCCTTCATACATATTTGCCTTCACTTACCTCCCCAGCATGCTCTCCTGGGCCTATATCCACCTCCTCTACTCAATTAACAATGTATTTTGTCAGCTCCATAGTAGTGCTTTACCCTAAATACCCCAAAGTGCCAGAGGTTTTTTTTTTGGGTCCCAAAATTATTTGGAACCCCCCCCAACTGCTAACTCAGCTGATACCAATCCTCTATCTGCTGACTTTGCCAAATCCATACACACTATACCCACCTCTTTTGTGGTCAGATTTATGGATGAATTCCCCAAAGCATGTAGTGAAACGGCCTGCCTGAATACTTTCAAATGGTACTGTTTAAAGTTTTTCTATCCTATTATTATCTTGATAGGTAATAGCAGAATGTAACAATGTGCTAAAATGTGTACAGTGTGTATTTACTTCTTTGTATTATGACACTTCTTACCTGTCCAGTGGGCTGCCAATAGTGTAAGTAAAGAGGAGCTGGCCAAAGTTATACACATTATTTAGGCATTCATCTCTCAATGAAGTGGAGAGAGTTACCTGGCCAAAAAATCTCCCCCCCTAAAATTTTTAAAATGGCCCATGGGGGGGGGGGTCTGATAGGTGGACCTTATACCTTTGTCTTTAAATACTCCCTAAAATAAATGTTGGCCAAGTATGTTTGTGTTTAATCTGCTTTCCATGTTTATGTGCAAAATGATTAATTTATTTTTCTTGTTTGACACCACAGCTTCCTTCCAACCTTCAGGAATGGCAGACTGTAGCCTCCCACTTTGCCCAGCGGTGGGACTTTTTTCCTAATTGCGGAGGGGCAATTGATGGGAAACACGTCCACATCGTCCCACCACCCAACTTGGGGTCATACTATTACAACTGCAAGGGGTTCAATAGTATTTTGATGTTGGCGGTGGTGTCAGCTACTTACGAGTTCCTGTATGTGGACGTGGAGAAGAATGACCGGATGTCAGATGGTGGAGTCATCACCCACACAGAGTTCTACAGGCATCTCTAGAATGGCAGCTTGTACTTGCCACCGTCTTCATTGCAGATGAAGCATTTGCGCTGGGGGACCATCTTATGCGGCCATTCCCTATGAGGACCTTCACCCCGGACCAGAGGGTTTTTAATTACCGGCTGGCCAGAGCCAGAAGAGTGGTGGAGAACACAATTGGAATAATGGCCAGCCGGTTCCCCCTATTTCTTACACCGATACACACATGGCAGAATATAAACTCAATCACATCATCTTGGCTTGCTGTGTTCGCCACAACTTTTTAAGGAGAAATTCTGTGAACTATGCTGGCTCAGATGGGCCTGAACCTGGAATTAATATGAATGAACCAAACCTGATGGCGCTTGAAGCTGGTTGTCCTGGCTTGCCCCCCCAGAGTGCTTGCGAGGTCCGTATAAGATACATGGAATACTTTGCGGGTAGGGGGGGCCATCGATATGCCAGACAATGTCTGAGACATTTTTTAAATAAAAATATATTTTAAACTGAACAAATATTTGCTTAGATTTATTGCTTGGCCTTCTTTTAGCTGACCATGACTGAAATTTGGGGAGTCCTGAAAATGGCGTGATTGTGTAAAATTATAAAGCACTGTTGGGTGTTATTTACTAAAGGAAAATACACTTTGCACTACAAGTGTACTTGAGACTGCACTGAAACTGCACTTGTAGTGCAAAGTGGATTTCCCTTTAGTAAATAACTTCCATTGCCACTGAAAACACCAACTTTACTACAAAAGATGCTTTTGAGCATTGAAAGAAGAAGCCACACATTGTTGATTCTCAATCTTTTTAATACAAGCACAATCACATGTGCATTTATAAAGGGTTTTTAAAACAAACCAACATGTTTGTTGTATAACAATTTTTTACTTCACATTAAAAAGTAGAAATTGCCTTTTAAGGTAAAACAGGCATGTTTAAAAGCAAAAATACACAACTCTGGAACTTACAAAGTTCAACTTTTATAGAAAGTGAAGGCAATATCAGACATGAGTATTTATAAACTGTGTTTGATATTGTGTTCAGCAGATGGGGTGAAGTCACCCCTGGAAAAGCCAAATTTTGAAGATGCACACAAATTGGCGAATGTCAACATGTGCTAGCTGCCATCATGGGGATCAATGGACGTGTTTTGTGGGTGCAACCCCTTCCTCTCAGCTACTTTATTATTGAGGAAGGGGTTGCACCTAAAAAACGCAGACATTGTTCTCCCATGATGGCAGATAGCACATGTTGACACACTGTGTGCATCTTCAAAATTTGGCTTTTCTATAATATGTCACAAAATTTTCAAAAAATTGTCAGAAAAGCAAAAACACAACGCACAAATAACTTAGGGATTTGTAGGGGTTTTAAATTCTCTCTAAAACATCAATCATGTTCTTCATTTTGGTTTGAACATCATTGATATTTTGCTTGATGTTTTCCAAGTCCCTATTACACCCCATTATCTCCCCGATCAGGATCTGGGCACTTTCACTGGTGAAATGACCTTCTTCCACAACATCATGATCAACTAAATAAAAAAAAAAAACACCATGTATTATAAATATGCAGGCATCCATCTCTTACCTGAGCCTGTGGTTGCACACACTCACTTGTTGTGGTGACTATTTCCACCACATCTCCCTCCTCCTCCTCTGGTTGGGTTTGGGGGATTTCCACTTCTTCATGAGGTGGGGGGTCAGTTGTCTCCCCTGATGAGTGGTGTCCTCCGAGTCTTTTCGCCCCTATGTAAAAAAAATAGGTATACTTAGCACACAGATATTTGATGGCAGAAATAGGAAAATGAAACATTGCTTGGAAGTGAGGTACAATTGTCTGTTTTGGCAGAGTTCCAAGATGAAGAAATATTTTTGTCCTTTGTCAAGCTTGAATACTTACCTGTACAAGCTTCACAGATGGAGTCACCCCTATAGTATACACTGGAGCACCAGATAAAAAGGCCCCCTAATAAAAAGGGTGTTCTGGTGTCCCACACTAGTGTTCCAGCGTCCAGATGTGTAAACAGCGGCTGAGTGTCCTCTCCTTACACAGAATCTAGTTTGCATTTCATTCCAGTTACAAACCCATTTAGACAACAAAATTATTTTAAGAGAAGTAGGCCAGAAAAAATGTATTGAAATGCATCTGGACAAAACATGGTGTTTTATTGGCCGAACGAACAATGTTTCCTACAAACGAATAATGTGTCCATGACCATGAAAGTTGCCATTTTAAACTGTACAACAATAATGAAAAGCACATGGATCAGCACAAACGTTCTAAAAATAACAAATAGGAACACAGCACAACTACTTACTTTTTTGCAGCACTTTCCTGATCCTTCTATACTGATCGTGCTCCCTGATTTTGAGGTCCAACCACCGCTTCCTCAGTTGATCCTTGGATCGACATACCCCAAAATTATGGTGCAGACCCTTAACAACTTTCGCCATGATCTTTGCCTTTCTGACATTGAGGTTGGTGTATGATCCATACTTCCCGTCATAGTCGGCCCTCTTCAGTTTGTCGACCCTCTCCACAATCTCAACAAAGGCCATATTTGAGGCCTTAAATCTTCTCCGGGATCATAACGTTTCTGGCTCCGGGCTTTCCTCCTCCTCCTCCTCGTTGCTGTAATTAGCACGCACCTGTTGTGTCTCCGCCATGTGCTCTTCCCCACTGCGCCGAACGAGAAGAGGCGGGGAATAGACGAGAAAGAACGTCAGGGGCGGGCAGAGTTTTATGCATGCGCAATGTATATAAAGTGTAACATGCGTGCATTTTATGTGCGATCTGTGAGCGGTGGAAGGAGTATAGGAAGCACCGATCATGATAACGAAGGTAACATTTAAACTTGGGCCTATACTGCTTAGAGATTGAGGCCTATATTGGGACACGATTAGGAGACTTTAGTCTGACATTAGGGTTTGTCTTGTGTTGTGTATTGCAGATAAAATGGATGGCTTCAATGACCACAACGTCCTCCCCCTGTTCATAGACAAATACAGGGAGCTGCCCTGTCTGTGGCAGGTGAAACACCCGCAATATAATCATAAACAAAAGAGGCAGGCAGCACTGGAGAAACTGCTGGAGTTGATGAAGCTGGTGGTTCCCACAGCAAGCATCCCCTATTTAAAAGCCAAAATTTGTGGCCTGAGGAGCACTTATCTTAGGGAGCGCAAGAAGGTCCAGGATTCCCAGAGATCCAGAGCTGCAGCAGATGACATTTATGTCCCCAGGCTGTGGTACAATGAGAGACTGCGATTTCTGTCAGACCAGACTGAAGTCAGGGAATCCCTCTCAACCCTTCCTTCCACTCTTCCTTTCACCCTATCTTCCACCCCAGCTGAGGCTTCCAATGTCCAACCTGGGACTTCCAGCCAGGAAGAAGTGGAGGAGCCCAGCCTGAGCCAGGTATAGCATTGTTCTACAGATTTCTGGTCAATAAATAAATGATGTTTACTAGATTTTATTATTGATCACTAATTGCTGATTGAATAAAGTGTTTTACATATCAATAGACAGTAGTGGGCAAATAGAATTGGGACAAGAATTAAAAATGCTGGGCTCTGAATGATAATCTTTTATATTTCTTAACATTCAATTTGCAACAATCATGAGATAAAAATTGTGTGTGATTGATGAAGAAAAAATTAAAACTATGTCCCTTTTTCATACACAGGAAGACCTCAGCCAGGAGGAGGCTGTGGAATGTGACACACAGGAGGAGGCCGGGGTTAGTGGCAGCCAGGAGGAGGCTGGAGTAAGTGGCAGCCAGGAGGTGGCAGGGCCCAGTAGGAGCCTCACAGAATCGCAGGTTCCTCCCCTCCGCCTTCCAAACAAAAGACCCAGGAAGGGGAGTAATGTGGAGGATTCAGCACTCAGGCTGATTCAGGAGGCTTCTGCGTCCCTCAGAGCCACCCCCACTCGCGAAGAGGCCACCAAACTGCAGGACATGCAGGAGAGCCAACACCTCATGTGTGAGGACATCCTTTATAAAACATTAACTAAGGGGGTGAGGGGCGAAATCACACCCAACACCCACCTGTGTGAGTTACATCATCCTCCTCCTCCTCATGCCACAACTCCACCACCACAGACACAGCGTGGAAGGAAGAGTAGAAGGAAGACAAGAAAGTGATGGCCTGGGTTCAGTCTGGTCTGACAAAAGTTGCATGCTCTTGTATGAGCACAGCCTGGGGACATACATGTCATCTGCTGCTGTTCATGATCTCTTGGTCTTCTGGACCAGATTGTACTCCCTTATATATGGACTCCTCAGGCCACCAATTTTGCAGAAAAATAGTTGATGTGTGCCCTGGGGGCCAAAGGCTTCACCAATTTCTGCTGTTTCTCCAGCGTTGCCTCCCTCTTTCTTTGGTTAGGACCCCTTAATAAATTTTTGGTTTGGCCTATCTCTGTTTTCCTTCAAAAAGGACAGTTTGTTTGTGAGGAGGCAGGTACATTTCAAAAATACAATGTGAAATTAACAAGAGACACCAACACCAAGCAATCTCCTTGAGATTAATAATACAAGATAATAATCGTGTTGTGGTAACTTGACACACAAAACACACCCAAAACTATTCTGGAGTAAAAAAAAAAATAACACAAGATCAGGATTTTAAAAAAAAAAAAAAAATCTAAAATCATAAAAAAAATATATTTTTTTTCGGTAGATGTGACAAATAAAAATATTATATTCATGAAATCATGATAAATAATAAAGAAAGAAGTTTGTGAGAAGTCTGTGTGAATATAAGCAGCAAAACAACTTCATTCTTCTAGCATTATAAAAAAGAAGAGAGTGCACTGCATTAAACAATTTAAAACATGTCAGCGTGACGAAAGTGCTATATCCATTCCAAACGCTAATTTCACCAGACCGAGCAGTTCAGTCTCGGAATTTATTCTGAGCATGCGTGGCACTTTGTGCGTCGGAATCGTCCACACGCGTTCGGAATTGACGCAAATGGATTTTGTTGTTGGAAAATTTGTATAGCCTGCTCTCATACTTTGTGTGTCGGAAATTCCAATGGAAAAAGTCTGATGGAGCCCACACATGGTCGGAATTTCCCACAACAAGCTCCGATCGCACATTTTCCGTCGGAAAATCCGACCATGTGTACAGGACATTACAGTATATATAAACCTAGCAATCTTGTTATCCAAAGGATGAGGGAGCTGAAGCAAGACTATGTTCCATCTCGGTAGGGATCAGGCGGACCCATGGGAATAGTTGTGGAAACCATATGTGGAGGATACCAAAGGAGTAAGGATAGAATGTAAAAACAGAAAACAGTCAAACTAGTCAAACTAGAAAAACCCAAGAGCACCAATATGGAATTAGCAGATCCATAGGTGCAGGTAAATGTGAAGTAAAAAACAAGACTGTGCTCCATCTTGGTAGGGACCAGGCGGACCCGTGGGCATAGTTGTGGAAACCATATGTGGAGGATACCAAAGGAGTGAGGCTAGAATGTAAAAACAGAAAACAGTCAAACTAGGTAGAAAAACAGAAGCGCGCCAATATGGAATTAGCAGATTAATAGGTGCAGGTAAATGTGTAGTAAAAAAGTGAGACTGTGTTCTATCTCGGTAGGGACCATGCGGACCCGTGGCATAGTTGTGGAAACCATATGTACAGGGGGCTGCACATACAGGGAGTTCTTCCAAAGAAGTGGGGTTCTTCAAATAAGTGGCACTTCTGCTCTTGCACCATCCATCTGAACATTTTCTTCTCTCTTCACAGGTAATCTGTGTTTATATTCCCATGTCCTGCAAACTGAAAATTGACTGACCGCTTATATACATTTTTGGTAATCTGCGTTTATATTCCCATGTCCTGCAAACTGAAAATTGACTGACCGCTTATATACATTTTTGGTAAATCTGTTTGTCACCGCTGTCTCAACTACATCTGTAGCCATGCTCACCTTATTTCAATGTTTATTTAGCCATTAAGTCTTACCTAAATTATGGGTTCCCTTTACAATTTTGGCCTTTTAGTCCCTTGCAGTTTGACTGTGGTGTGAAAGTTATGTCCTGCTAGCTGTGTTCCTAATATGCCCTCCTAATTAATTGCCAGATTCCATCTACACCCAACACAGTATATAACAAGGCTTTCTTTACGGGGGAATGTACAGGGGGCTGCACATACAGGGTGTTCTTCCAAAGAAGTGGGGTTCTTTAAATAAGTGGCACTTCTGCTCTTGCACTTCAGCAAATTTGCACAAAGTTAACCATAGCAGATTGCAGGTGATCTCATTTTCATATTATCTCACCTTCTCTGAAACATGCACTCTTTACCTCTCCTCCTCTTCACAATTGCAGCCTCACTCCTCAAGCTCTCTTTTCTACATCCCTCTGCTCCACCACACAATCTGTACATATCACCCTCACTTCTCCCCTCCCCCTATTACTGCACTCATCATCTCTTTCTAACTCTAAGCCCACTTGCTAACATACCGTATATACTCGAGTATAAGTCGAGTTTTTCAGCACATTTTTTTGTGCTGAAAGTGCCCCCCTCGACTTATACTCGAGTCAAGCACTTTTCTGCAGCAAAAAATTTCATTTTCCGAACCGATTTGGGGCCCCGTATCTCGGGGCCACTTGGTGCTAGGAACCCCAAATTTGGTGTGCAAACCAAGTGGAACTGGTACCACAACATATCCAAAGCTGAAGTTTCTAGCTCTTCGTGGCCCTGAGATACGGGGCCACAAAATCGGTTCAGAAAATGTCATTCTCTGCTGCAGAAAAGTGCTTGACATTTTCTGAACCGACTTTGGGGCCCCATATCTCAGGGTCACTTGGTGCTAGGAACGCCAAATTTGTTGTGCGAACCCAGTGGAACTGGTACCATAACACATCCAAAGCTGGGGTTACTATCACCAAGTGGCCCTGAGATACAGGGCCCCAAAGCCGGTTCGGAAAATGTCATTCTCTGCTGTAGAAAAGTGCTTGACATTTTTCTGAACTGATTTTTGGGGCCCTGTATCACTTGGTGCTAGAAACCCCAGCTTTGGAAATTTTATGCTGCTAGTTCCACTGGGTTTGCACACCAAATTTGGGGTTCTTAGCACTAAGTGGCCCAGAGATACGGGGCTCCAAATTCGGTCAATTGTGTCCATCTGCAGCAATGTCATTTCGGGACCCTTTGGGTTCAGAGACCCCAAATTTTGGCTGCAGCTAGGGGGCATCTAGGAACCCTTAACTACCGAGTTTGAAGTTCGGGGACCTATGGCTGCAAATGGGCACAGTGAGGCATGCAAATGGGCACAGTGATGCTGCAAATGGGCATTGTTGACCCTCTTTTCCACTTACAGTAGCTGTGCATTTCTAACCCTCGTCATATTCGGGTCAATACGTTTTTCCCATTTTTTTGTGGTAAATTAGGGCCTCGACTTATACTCGGAACGACTTATACTCGAGTATCTACGGTACCCCCCAGGATACTGAAGCATGTCCCCTCATACAAATCATATTCTCATATTACCTTCCTTACTCTTCTGCTTCTCCTAATCGCTGGAGATATTTCCCCAAACCCTGGGCCTCCCTTATTTAACTGTGCCCAACACACCCATCACCATCACCCTACACTCTCTGGCAGTAGTCGCAATCTACACAATTTAGTCTCCATTCCTCTTCTTCCCAACACCAGCCTCCCTCTCTCCTGCGCCCTCTGGAACGCCCGCTCTGTCTGCAACAAACTCACTGCTGTTCATGACCTCTTTGTCACTAATTGCTTTAATCTACTTGCTCTCACCGAAACCTGGCTCCACGAATATGACACCCCTTCTCCTGCTTCCCTCTCCCAGGGTGGCCTTCACTGGACTCACTCCCCTAGGCCTAATGGACGCAAGGGAGGTGGAGTGGGATTCCTCCTATCCCCCCAGAGCACCTTCCAGGTTATTCACCCTCCTCCCTCTTTTTCCCTCTCATCATTCGAAGCCCACTGTATACGTCTATTCTCTTCTACATCCCTAAGAATTGCTGTGATCTACCGGCCCCCTGGACCATTATCAACTTTCCTTGATGAGTTTTCTGCCTGGCTACCCTACTTTCTCTCTTCGGATATTGCCACAATCCTTCTCTGTGATTTCAACATCCCTGCTAATAAAAACACTCCTGCTACTTCTAAACTTCTTAGTCTAACCTCTTCATTTGACCTGAAGCAATGGGTACAGGCTTCTACTCACTCTGATGGTAACACCCTTGACCTTGTATTCTCCTACCTATGCACTCCATGCAACTTCTCAAACAATCCTTTTCCTCTCTCCGGCCACCACCTTATTAGTTTCTCTCTCCCCCTGTCTTACACCACCTTTCCCTCCAATCGCCTAACCATCACTCGTAGCAATTTCGCAACTTCAACTCCTCTCTCCTCTATTCTGCTACTGACCACCTCTATGACAAAATCTCTCCCCTGTCCTGCCCCAACCAAGCCACGTCCATCTACAATAAATCTCTGTCCTCCACCCTGGACAAGCTCGCTCCCCTCAATACACGCAGAATCAGGCCTCGACCCCTCCACCCACTGACTTACTCACTGCCCAGGAAATCACTAATCACTTCAAAAACAAGATTGATACAATCCGTGATGAAATCACCATTCTACAGGTATCTCCCCCAGCTAAGACCCCATGTCAACAGGTACAACTGACACTCCCCCTATTCAAATCTGCTACTAGAGATGAAGTTGCTAAACTCCTTTCTATCGCCCACCTAACCACCTGTCCCCTGGACCCTATTCCCTCTAAAATGCTATGGTCACCCTCTGACCCCATCCTACACTCTCTAACCCACATCTTCAATCTCTCCCTCACCTCTGGCATCTTCCCCGATGCTCTAAAACATGCACTGGTCACCCCCATACTCAAAAAGCCGTCCTTGGACCCTACCAATCTTAACAACCTACGCCCTATCTCCTTGCTCCCCTTTTCCTCTAAACTCCTTGAATGCCTGGTTTACAACCAACTGAGTGACCACCTCATTAAAAACAACCTTCTTGGTCCCCTTCAATCTGGATTTTGCCCTCAACACTCCACAGAAACTGCTCTTTTAAAACTTACAAATGACCTACTAACTGCAAAAACCAACGGACACTATTCTGTACTCCTACTTCTGGATCTTTCAGCTGCCTTTGACACGGTTGACCACCCCCTCCTCCTCAAAAAACTTTACTCCCTCGGTCTCCATGACTGTGCTCTTCAGTGGCTCTCATCCTACCTATCCCAACTCACCTTCAGTGTCACTTACAATTCTACTTCCTCCACTCTTCTTCCCTTCTCTGTTGGGGTCCCCCAAGGTTCTGTTCTTGGACCTCTTTTATTTTCAATCTACACCTCTTCCCTGGCTCAGCTGATAGCCTCTCACGGCTTTCAATATCATTTCTATGCTGATGACACACAAATCTATCTCTCCACCCCTCAACTCACTCCATCAGTCTCCTCACGCATCACTAACTTACTAACCAACATATCTGTATGGATGTCACACCCCTTCCTCAAACTTAACTTGTCCAAAACCGAGCTTATAATATTTCCTCCCCCACGTGCCTCTTCCCCTGACTTCTCTGTCAAGAGCAATGGCAAAACCATCCACCCGTCCCCACATGTCAGGGTGCTAGGTGTTATCCTGGATTCTGAACTCTCCTTTCAGCCCCACATCCAATCACTTTCCAAAGCTTGCCGCCTCAACCTCCGCAACATCTCTAAACTACGTCCCTTTCTAACCAATGAAACCACAAAGCTCCTGATTCACTCCCTGGTTATCTCTCACCTTGACTACTGCAACTCACTCCTCATTGGCTTAACTTTAAACAGACTATCCCCCCTTCAGTCAATCATGAATGCTGCTGCCAGACTCATCCACCTTACAAACCGCTCAGTGTCTGCTACTCCTCTCTGCCAATCCCTCCATTGGCTACCACTCGCCCAACGAATTAAATTCAAAATACTAACAATAAGTTGCAAAGCCATCCACAACTCTGCCCCCAGCTACATCACTAGCCTAGTCTCAAAATACCAACCTAATCGCCATCTCCATTCCTCCCAAGACCTCCTGCTCTCTAGCCCCCTCATCATCCCATATCCGCCTCCAGGACTTCTCCCGAGCCTCGCCAATCCTCTGGAATTCCCTACCCCAATCTATCAGACTGTCTCCAAATTTATCCACTTTTAGGAGATCCCTGAAAACTTTCCTCTTCAGAGAAGCCTATCCTGCCTCCATCTAATAACTGCACTATTTTTTCCATTAGCTCATCCCCCACAGCTATTACCCTTTTGTATAACTTGACCCTCCCTCCTAGATTGTAAGCTCTAACGAGCAGGGCCCTCTGATTCCTCCTGTAATGAATTGTATTGTACTTGTACTGTCTGCCCTAATGTTGTAAAGTGCTGCGTAAACTGCCGGCGCTATATAAATCCCGTATAATAATAATATGTGGAGGATACCAAAGGAGTGAGGCTAGAATGTAAAAACAGAAAACAGTCAAAATAGGTAGGAAAACTATCCCATCTCCTTACATGAGAGCTTCTAGAGGAAACACTTTGCATAAGTTATCTCTTGTTGCTGGGCATCATTGTACAGAAATTGCTTTGGGCCCTTGTTGAGCTAGCTGAAGAGGAATGAGGAATTCCTCACTTCTTTCTCCCACAACTCAGAGGACTCAGTGTAAAATATTAGGACACATTAAGGGGGAAATCTTACTTAGTAGTTTAAAGTTGCATTCTTTGCATAGTTGTTTATTACACTCTGTTGTTTACGTCCTGGATCTGTGGTCTCACTATTTTAAGGGAGTGGATTGACATAAAGGCGGTCATTCTTTCCCCCTTTCATGCCTTAGGTCAAAGGTTCTCCAAGAGCCTACAGGTCATTACTGTTGATTAAATTGTGATTTCTTGCACTGCATACCCTTTGTGTTCATGTATCAAATATAATAGTTTAACAGAGGAAAATACCCATCTTGGTCATGTTTGTCTTATCTGTTTTAAGGATCTTTAGTAAAATACTCCTTTTTGATCTGCTACAGTTTGCTGTCTTTTGACAGAGTGGGTGGTCCTAGGTGAGGCTTCAGCATGCTTTGAATGGTTTTAATAAAGTTCAATGTGATCTGACATTTTCTGTGCATAAATCCCCTTTCCTGCTGAGTTTGTGGTGCATGGTTGGTTTCATTTTGGTCAGCACCAGAGCCAAGAGTGGTGATATTTCCCCTACATGTCTTCTGAGAATTGCTTTGAATTACACAGCAAGAGCATCTACAAGAATACAGCCACTTCTGTGTAAAATGACACTTGAAGACATTTCATTGTATTTCCTATTCCATTCATTATAGATCAAAGGTGTGACCTTTGATCTGCATATGACATAATTTAAAGAAACCTTACAAATAAAATAAATGTATTCATTAATTAATCTCATTCCCATGTTTCTATTTAACTCTTTATTAAATCGGCTGTTTGAGATGTTTCATTGTATTTACTATTTCATTCATATGAGGGAGAATCAAAGCTGTGACTTTTAATCTTCATATTGCATCATTAAAAAACAAACAAAAAAGTACAAGTAAAAATAAATAATTAAGTATTTAACTCTTTATTAAACCTCAATAATCTAATCAGTTAATCCTAATCAGCTCTAATTAACCCATACCTCCCCTTTTACCCTTAGCTATTATTTATCACGGTTTTGTTTTTCTATTTTTTTCTGTTTATATTGTTTCCATTTGTTGTGTTTATTATGTTTGTTGAATAAATAGAATGCACAAAACTTAAAGGGGTAGTAAAGTCTGTATTTATACTTGTACCTATAGGTAAGCATACAATCAGCTTACAATCAGCTTAACCCGGGCCCTGGCCATTCAAACAACAGGAGTCCGCAAACCTGGAAGGAAGACTGGGTGAAGATTGAAGTTGAGGGGGAGCTGTGACAGCTCTGTGCTGAAGGGCTCCATTTGCAGGTAAGTCTGTCATAATATGCTAATAATCGGTGGATACTGGCACATTGTGTGAAGAACCTACAGGGGACCTATTTATTTATTTATTTTTTTACCAGTTTACTACCACTTTAACAAAGCTTTTTATTTTTCTTTGCAAATAACCTTACCATGCTTTGTACCAGAAACATAATTTTAGCGTAATTTTAAATGGGACAGCATATAGAAAAAATATATACTTTTTATTTACTGTTCTTTTAAATGTTAAATGTTTTATTTTTTGCTTTTTAAAAATAAACACTGCTAAAGCAGAAAAATGCATTAGTTTTTTCTATAGATTACATGGAACATATAATAATTTCTGCATTTTTTTTCCCCCAAATAAGCAATGCATTTTTTATTACACGTGAGTAATGATTAAGTTATTAATACGGTCCATTGCAGAAATGTAAGAAATGTTCTGGTTCAAAAAGTATGTACAGATGTGAGGGTTAACTTGGCTAAGGGTAAATTTCTCTGCAGTAGCTGCAGCTACAGGGGTCAGTAGGAGTTTGTATAATGCCGTGTACACACGACCGGACTTTTTGATAGCAAAGGTCCGACGGAACAAATCTGCCGGACAATTCAATCGCGTGTGGGCTTCATCGGACCTTTGCTGTCCAAAAAATCAGATGGACTTTAGAAATAGAACATGTTTCAAATCTTTCAGATGGACTCGAGTCCGGTCGAAAAATCCATTCATCTGTATGCTAGTCCGAAGGACGAACAACGACGCAAGGGCAGCTATTGGCTACTGGCTATGAACTTCCCTATTCTAGTCTGGTTGTACGTCATCATGTTCAAATCAGTTGGACTTTGGTGTGATCATGTGTAGGCAAGTCTGTTGCGTCGGAACTCCATCAGAACACCGTCGAAAGTCCGTCAAAAAGTCCTTCCGAGTTCAGTCCGTCGAAAGTCCGCTTGTGTGTACACGGCATGAAAGCTCATTTACTGTTATTATGAATACAGTACATTTAAATGCCCATAGCCTGACCACAGGTTCACTTTAAAACCAGTGATAGATTGTTATGTGGTATTGCTTGCTTTGGCATACATTTGTAGCTAAAAATAAAATCATAAAGAGAAAAATGTTTATACATTATACTTCAGTTTTCAGTTTTAGTGTATCAAATTCATATTGTGATATTATTTTCTTGTTTTCCAGGAAAACACTTGTAACTGACATATGGAGAAAATATCCTTCAGTCATAATGTATCAAAGTGAAGATTTAGGGAAATGTGCAGTAATGTCATCCAAGATGACTATGGAGTAATGGTACCAGAGAGACATAAAAAAACATGGTGATGTTTAGATTTGCAAATGTTCTTTAACCCGGGCAACAACAAAGTAAGATTTTCTGTCTCAAGAGGAGTTTAATCTTCAAAATAATTGAGAGTGTCAAAGGATGAGCAATTACAATTGGCAAGAAGTACAGTCCACCAGTTAGCTGCTTATCACAATGGTCAAAATATGTATTTATAGTTTAATCTGTAGTTATCTCAATATTCACAGACATAGAAGATCTTCTCTTGTTTTTACTACATGCTGCAAACAGACATTCAGTGGTGCTAAATCGCAAGCATTTGGCAGCTTTGAAAAGTGTTAATTAATTAGAACATCTTTTACGGCAATATTTCAGACCTACATGACAGATGTATCTCTGATAGTCTTTTGGCAGGCTTTGCTATAGGCAAATAATGTGACAGGTGCATCCCCATGCTACGTGTCTGGGAGAAAAACACATGAGAAATCGGATGTCCTGAAGATCTCATTCCAACAGGCTCTTAAATGAGACTCTGTTTTATCACTGAGGGAAAAAAATATATTCTGGCTTATTCCATAAAGCAGTGTAAAACAAAATGACAACATGCTACATGCAGCAGGCAGTCAATGTACTGATCTAATTACATTAGCACACAATGCTCCTTTGGTTTTATTTTATAACCACCTCAATACTGGACACGTTCACCCCCTTCCTGCCCAGGCCAATTTTCAGATTTCAGCCCGGTCACACTTTTAATGAAAATTACTCCGTCATGCAACACAGTACACAAATTAATCTTTTATTTTTTTGGAGACAGAAAAAGCTTTTATTGGTGGTATTTATTCACCACTGTTTTATTTTCTTATTTTTTGCTAAATAAACAAAAAAAGCCCAAAAATGTAATTCTGTTATAAAAGTTTGAAAATAAATAATCATTCTTCATAAATGTAGTACGAAATGTATTCTGCTACATTTCTTTGGTAAAAATAACCTGAATCTGTGTATAATATTTAGTCTGTAGGAAGTTTAGAGAGTCTATAATATATTTTTTACATACTGTCACTAGCGATGGGCTGAACACCCCCTGGTTTGGTTTACACCAGAACTCCTGAATATGGAAAAAGGTCGGACCCGAACGGCAAACTCTATTAAAGTCTATGGGAGCCAAACTTAAAAAATCAAAACTTCCCTATTTTGAAGGCTTATATGCAAGTGTTTAGCCATAAAAAAGATATGGGGCTCGGGTATTGCCCTGGGGGACATGTGTCAATGCAAAATTTAGATTTTTAAAAGATCGGTGTTACATGAGGAGTGATTTTAATGATGCTTAAAGATAAACAAATAAACAGTAAAAATGAAAAAACCCTTTAAAAATAGTGCCTGGCAAGGTCATCTTTGGAGGGGATTCAAACATAGCTTTTGACGAGGGACTCGACAAATCAAAACCCCCCCAGAAACCAACTGACACGACCCACCAAAGCCAGCCTGAACATAGCAAGAACCCTTCACTCTCACGGTCTGACCGACATATGGAGGGAACTTAATCCATCAAAAAGGGACTATACATACTTCTCAGCCCCCCATCAGTCTTATGCCAGAATAGATCATATTCTGGTACCCACCACCCTTATACCGTCGACACAGAAGGCGACACTGCCTGGTCAGACCAGTCGCTAGACCTCCTCACTATGCAGAATTCCCTCAATAGGCCAATGGGTTCGCACTGGCGACTTAACGAATCCATTCTGAGTGACCCCATAAACGTTACAGAGATAGAGAAATCCCTGAAGGAATACTTCCTACTCAACAATGTAGATGACACCTCCCCCGAGACCCTCCGGGCTGCACACAAAGCCACAATTAGGGGAAAAATCATCAGCATAGCAACCCGACTGAAGAAAGAAAGACTGTTAGACATTGAAAAACTTGAAAAGACTTTTGTGGACCTGAAAACCCAACACGAGAAGAACCCCTCTAAAGCCCTACTTCATTGATTGGACATTGTCAGGCTGGAACTGAATTTGGCCCTCATGGTAAAAGCGGAGAAACACATCCGCTGGAGTGGAGCTAGATTCTACAACCAAAAAGATAAAATAGGACCGATGTTGGCCTCTAAGCTATCCCCACGATTGCGTACCCACTGTCTACCTAAGATTAGAGTAGCAGGCAACCCCCCCTCAGCCGACCCCAACAAAATTTTAGAAGCCTTTTGAGGTTTTTACACCAACCTCTATAGCACGACACCAACGAATAAAGACCCCTGGTTATCCGTTTTTCTCAGAGACCTACTGATCCCAAGGTTAACCGAAGATCACAGGGATGTTATGGAGGCGAGCATCACGGTCGAAGAAATAAGGTAGGTCATTAAAAACCTAAAAAAGCCAGACGGTCTATCTGTGCTATATTACAAAGCCTTCACAGACACATTAGCACCTCATATGGCAAAATTCGCAAAGACACATGGTTCTCCCTTAGATCCTCATCTCAATACCGCCTACGTAACAGTAATCCCCAAACCAAATAAGAATCCAGAAGAGGTTGAGAATTACAGACCAATCTTCCTCATTAATAATGACCTAAAGATTCTAACGAAAATCCTAGCCAACTGCTTAGCCTCCTTTATTAATGTCCACAAGGACCAAGTGGGGTTCATTCCAGGCAGACCAGGGCCAGACCAAATCAGGAGGGCCATTGATCTAGTCTCCCTCCTACAATCAAGTTGGGATGGGGGCCCCAAACAAGAAGGGATGCTTTTATCCCTTGACCTACACAAGGCCTTCAACATAGTCAAATGGCCTTATTTATTCGCTTTACTAGAGCAATGGGAGTTTGGGAAGTGCTTTCTGGGAATTCTACACTCACTCTACTCTACACCAACAGCACTGATTCGCCTCAGTGGACACCTATCCAAACCTTTTAACATAGCAAGGGGCACCAGAAGGGATGCCCCCTTTCCCCTTTAATATTCACCATAGCCATTGAAACACTGGCAGTAGTGATCCGCTCCAATCCCAATATTCAAGAAATCTCTTGTGGTTCCCAAATACACAAATGTGGTCTCTTCGCGGACGACATATTACTTTTCATAACTTCTCCCATCACTTCCCTTCCCAACGTATGTAAACTCTTGAACGATTTTGAAAGGATCTCGGGCCTCAGGGTAAACTACGACAAATCCCATGCCCTCAACATATCTCTGAAACCAGCCATAGTAGAGACGCTGCAAAGCTCTTTTAAGATTAGATGAAACACCTCTTCAATTGAATATTTAGGGATTAACCTTACCGCCAAAATAGACCAACTGTACTCTGCAAACTTCCCTCCCTCCTACCGGAAACTGGAATCGGAGCTGAAGACCTGGGACAATAAAGAACTATGCTGGCTGGGTAGGATCCACTCTATTAAAATGACACTACTCCCCAGACTGCTTTACTTATTTAGAGCTATTCCAATTAACCTTGGGAAATACCATTTGAAATCACTCAAAAGGAAAATTGTCAGGTTTATCTGGGGGGGATCAGGACATAGGTTGCCTAGAAACACTCTATTCAGACAGCGTACACAGGGAGGACTAGGACTGCCAAGACTGCTTTGGTACTATCAGGTGGCGAGACTTGCTCAGCTTTCTACAGTCTACTCAAGAACTGAAACACCTGACTGGATCCAAATAGAGAGACAGGCGGCACCCACCTACACCCCCGACTATCTACTTTGGATCTCTTCCAAAGACAGACCCTCCATTCTCTCTCAGATCCTTTCACAATCCCTATCCCTTTGGGACACATTGAAAACCCATTCCTCTATAACCTCTGAATGCCGTCCCCTGGCTCACATATTCAACAATCCTGACTTTAATCCAGGTCTGGATATAAAATCCTTTAAGTGGTGGCTGGACAGGGGGCTGTATCGGATCGGACACTTCTTTACTGCAACAGGCCCAATAGCTACAACATTTTGTGAGCAAGAACTGGATATCCCGAGGGGGGAGATATTCAAATTTCAGAAAAATACAACACTATCTTTACAAAATTTGGAAAGGGAAACCCATCCCACCTAGGTTCACTCCCCAAGGATCAGAGGGGTGGGAAACTGATCTCCAAATTCAATGGGATCTCGACAAATGTCAGACATCCTTTTCCAGAGCCTAAAAGGGGATAAAGAATATTTCATTAATAGAATCTAATCTCAAAGTGATGACCAGATGGTACCTCACACTTTCTAAATTAACCCTCATGTATCCTTACACAAACCCCCAGTGCTTCAGGGGATGTGAAATGAATGGCTCCATGGCCCATATATGGTGGGAATGCCCCAAAATTGGGCCTTTCTGGAAGAGGATGACCCACCCCTTATGACGTCACAGTCCCATCATGCCCCGGGACTTTGACATAATAAGGGGGCAGGGTCATCACCCAGTGACCACGCCCCATGCCTATATAAGTAATCGTGCACCGCTCACACAGCATTACAGTGGGAGAGGGCATCGTGTCAACATTGGAAGAAGAGAAGAAGAAACAAAAGATGGTGGAGAAGACTGGGCCACCGCAAGCAAAAGAGAGGCAAAAGAGCAGAAGATATCGGAGGAGCCCGGCAGAAGAACCGGAGAGCGAGAGAAGAAGCGGACACCGGGAGAAGAGGCCGGAGAGAGCGGAGAAGTTGGAAGAAGACCCCCAAAGTCGGAAGAAGACCCACTCAAGGTTGGAAGAAGACCCCCTGAAGTCGGAAGCAGACCCCCAGAAGTCGGAAGAAGACCTCCGGAGCTGCCTAATAAATTACTTTAAAAACCTGTGTAGTGTGTTTTTTTATTGACACTTTTTTCCCCAGGTGAATGGGTAGGGGTACGATTTACCCCATACTCATTCACATAGGGTGGGGGGCGGGGATCTGGGGGCCCCCTTATTATTTTTTTATATGGCACGGGGTCTCCCCAAAATCCATACCAGACCCTTATTCAAGCATGCAGCCTGGAAGGCCAGGAAAGGGGGGCTGAGTGAGCACCCTCCCTCCTGAACCATACCAGGCCACATGCCCTCAACATGGGTGTGTGCTTTGGGGCAGGATGACAAGGGCCTCATCCCTACAACCCTGGGTGGTGGTTGTTGGGGTAAGCAGGCAGGGGGCTTATCGGCAACTGGAAGCCTCCTTAAACAAGGAGCACCCAGATCTCGGTCCCCCATGTGAATAAATATGGGGTATATTGTACCCCTACTCATTCACCAAAAAAAGTGTTGAAAAGAAATAAAAACCCAGAGACAGTTTTTGACAATTCCTTTATTAAGAAATAAAAAAAACAATGTCCCCCAATTTAGATCCATAGTCAATCATAACACTTGCTGCACCGACAGACTCGAAAAAAAAAGAAGAAAAACACTCTGCCTGCCATGAAGGCTAACCGCCGACTGCCTGCTATCTGACAGTTCTTAAATAGGTAAGGGGCGGAGCCACCTGGTGACTTCCCCTTGTGAGGTCCTCGACCCAGCATGCACCAGTCAGTGATGTCACAAGGGGGTGGTGCATCAGGTGACGTCACAAGTTGGCACCCCTTACCTATTTAAGAACTGTCAGACAGAGGAGTAGGTGGTCAGCCTTTTTTTTGCTTGTTTCAGGGTCGGCAGTGCGACGGGCATCGTGATTGATGATGGATCTACATCAGGCGATATTTTATTCATTTTTTTAAATAAATGACTTGTCAAAAACTGGCTCCTGTTTATAGTAAACTACACTGGTTTTTTATAAGGTGAATGGGTACCCATACTTACTCACATAGAGGGGTGGGATCTGGGGGTTACAATATGCTCCCTGCCCGCAGACCCCAACAACCACCACACAGGGTTGTGGGGAAGAGTAGGGATTGGCCGAACAGACCCCTATTCGGTACGCACCAGAACTTTCGAACACCACAAAAGTTTGGACCCGAATAACGAACCCCATTAAAGTCAATGGGACCTGAACGTCAAAAATCAAAAGTGCCCATTTTGAAGTCCTACATGCAAGTAATTGGCCATACAATTGTTAAAGTGGTCTGGGTCCTGCCCTGGGGGACGTGTATCAATTAAAAAAAAGTTAGTGAAAAACGTCATTCTTAAATGAGCAGTGATTTTTTTGATTTTTAAAGTGAAAGCATAAAAATGAAACATTCCTTCCAATATATTGCCTGGGGGGTCCCCTTAGTCTACCTGTAAAGTAGCAGATCTGTACCATGTCTTGAATCTGCTGCAGCAATAATTGCATTTATAAAGCCAAAAAAATTATATTTTCCCTGCAAGCTGCCTTTATTTTGCTCAGCAACAGCTGGGGAGCCAGTGTGTATGATGAGCTCACAATGTAGTGCACTAGGAACAAGATTAGAGATTTTTTGGATACATTCTGGTGTCACTTTTGACTTTGGATAGAAGTAACGTGTGCATAAAAATTGGTCTTTGTAAAAATTTGCAAGGATATACACCTGTCAAACAGGTGCAGAAAAATTACTCTTTGGGTGTCAGTGGCGCCTTCCCACCGTTACCCTATAGAGGTACTCTTGATAAAAAAAAAAATAATCCAAAAGGCCGCGCTAAATTAGATGCAAGTACTGATAATAAACATTGAATTGTAAATTGTGATAAAAAATCAATCTAAAAAGTGACTACAAAATATTGACAATAGAAAAAATAAAAAATATTGATCATTAGAAAATGTGAGAAAAAATGAAAAGTCACAAATGAAATCAAATATTAAACACCAAGTATTAAAAGTGACTGAAAAATGAATAGGATGGTCAGAGGAGAAAAAGTCCTTAGGAGCCAAGGCAAATTCAAATGGTGATCTCAAATGCTCATCAACCAACACCCAGCGAGAAATCCTCCACCTTAATAAATGCACGCTTACTAGAGGTAAGCTAAAAATCAGCTTATCTGCAGATATCCACTCAGGGGGAAACGACACCTCCAATCTCCTCACAAGGAAGGGGCAGACAGGATATCTCCGTCCGGTGGATTCAAACGATAAGCAGGGGGGACCCAGAGAAATAAAGAATATTCTCCATAGTGTAAATACGTTAGAAACCATTTATTTAGACAAAGGGATATTGCACTTACATTAAAACCACAAATAATAGTCAAATAAGAAATAAAACAGCCGGCCGGCCTGCATGCACCCATTCAGGACGAGATGAGATAAAAATGATGACGTCAGCGCGTCAGCCTTCCGACGTACGTTTTGTCCTATTGGACGTCGTCATGGGAACGGGCGACGCACTGACTCATCGCTACTTATAGACCTGAAAACGAAACCATGTCTCGTTCTGAGGCTCAGATGGCACCACCACAACATCCTCTTATCCTCTTAAGAAGCAGGAAGTGTGTACGGATTATCAAAAAAGTGGGGAAAAGGTTTACCATGCCCAATTTCTAAACATCTTAAAGCCGAGAAAATTTTGATAATCTTAAAAACTCTAACAGGTTGATCAAATCTAAAAATAAAAAATAATAAATAAAAAAAAATGAAAAACCTTGAGGAACAATAATTAAAAAAATGTTCTACTGTGCCATCTAGTGGGGCAAACAGGAACTACAGATAAACTCTGTTAAACTAAACATAATCCTTAAATGTACAAGTACACAGGGCACGATTAGGCCTCGTCACTCTATAATGTAGGAGAAAGGAAAGTATGCCCAAAATATATTAATGTACAGTGTGACCATGAACACCATATATAGTTGAGGGCCAAGCAATCTCATTAATGGTATTAATCCGAAATCTAATGTGAACCTTAAATCATTTCTCATTATAAAAAATATAGAGTAATACAAAAAGATATATTGAAAAATTGAATGGCAGGAGGCAACCAACAGAAATGTTGTTCATGAGTTGTCCAAAAAGGCATTTAAATCTACCTCCACGTTAAGCCCAAAAGGGGTGTAACACCTCAATCTGTATATCCAGGCCATCTCAAGCCTAGAGATCCCCGTATCACAGACCCCCCCCTCCAATGTGGGGTGTATTTGTCGATACCGAGAAAGATGGTTTTGCTAGGGTCCCGATTGTGAACCTCGAGATAATGTCTGGAGACCGAATGTTTGGGAAAACCCGTTAAGATGTTGGTAATGTGCTCAGTAAGTCTTACAGACAGGGGACGTTTAGTCCTCCCCACATATTGCAATCCGCAAGGACATTGGAGAAGATAAAAAACACGTTCAGTGGAGCACGTAATAAATGATCTAATTTCAAATTCCGCCAAGGTGCTGGTGGAGATAAACTTATGTGTTCTTTTTTGTACGCATCCACTGAAAGAGCACACCCTGCACTTCCTACATTGGTAGAAACCAATCAAATACTCAAAAAAAACCCTCTTGATAGGAGGAGGGTCCAGAACATTAGGGACCACTCTACCTCTAAGAGAGGGGGCACCCTTATACACCACATGTGGCTTAGCCGGAAGAATGGTGCCCAGTACATGGTCATTCTTAAGGACATGCCAATGCCAATGCCAATGTTTCGGATTAATACCATTAATGAGATTGCTTGGCCCTCAACTAAATATGGTGTTCATGGGCACACTGTACATTAATATATTTTGGGCATACTTTCTATTTATTAAGGGTACAGGTCTTCATCCTACATTATATAGTGACGAGGCCTGGTCGTGCCCTGTGTACTTGTACATTTAAGGATTATGTTTAGTTTCCCCTTATAGATAGATAGATAGATAGATAGATAGATAGATAGATAGATAGATAGATAGATAGATAGATAGATAGATAGATAGATAGATAGATAGATAGATAGATAGATAGATAGATAGATATAGATATATATATATATATATATATATATATCTATATATATATATATATATAGATATATAGATATAAATATATAAATATTTTTTAACAGAGTTTATCTGTAGTTCCTGTTTGCCCCACTAGATGGCACAGTAGAACATTTTTTAATTATCGTTCCTCAATGTTTTTTATTTTTTATTTTATTTATTATTTTTTATTTTTAGATTTGATCAACCTGTTAGAGTTTTTAAGATTATCAAAATTTTCTCGGCTTTAAGATTAGGGATGAGCTTCGAGTTCGAGTCAAACTCATGTTCGACTCGAACATTGGCAGTTCGCAAGTTCGCCGAACAGCGAACAATTTGGGGTGTTCGCGGCAAATTCGAATGCCGCAGAACACCCTTTAAAAGTCTAATGGAGTAATCAAAAGTGCTAATTTTAAAGGCTTATATGCAAGTTATTGTCATAAAAAGTGTTTGGGGACCCGGATCCTGCCCCAGGGGACATGGATCAATGCAAAAAAAAGTTTTAAAAACGGCCGTTTTTTCAGGAGCAGTGATTTTAATAATGCTTAAAGTCAAACAATAAAAGTGTAATATATTTAAATTTCGTACCTGGGGGGTGTCTATAGTATGCCTGTAAAGGGGCGCATGTTTCCCGTGTTTAGAACAGTCTGACAGCAAAATAACATTTCGAAGGAAAAACCCCATTTAAAACTACCCGCGGCTATTGCATTGCTGACAATACACATAGAAGTTCATTGATAAAAACGGCATGATAATTCCCCACAGGGAAACCCCGAACCAAAATTTAAAAAAAAAATGACGTGGGAGTCCCCCTAAATTCCATACCAGGCCCTTCAGGTCTGGTATGGATATTAAGGGGAACCCGGCCAAAATTTAAAAAAAAAACGGCGTGGGGTCACCCCAAAAATCCATACCAGACCCTTATCCGAGCACGCAACCTGGCAGGCCGCAGGAAAAGAGGGGGGGACGAAAGTGCGCCCCCCCTCCTGAACCGTACCAGGCCACATGCCCTCAACATTGGGAGGGTGCTTTGGGGTAGCCCCCAAAACACCTTGTCCCCATGTTGATGAGGACAAGGGCCTCCTCCCCACAACCCTGGCCAGTGGTTGTGGGGGTCTGCGGGCGGGGGGCTTATCGGAATCTGGAAGCCCCCTTTAACAAGGGGACCCCCAGATCCCGGCCCCCCCCTGTGTGAAATGGTAAGGGGGTACTTACCCCTACCATTTCACTAAAAAACTGTCAAAAATGTTAAAAATGACAAGAGACAGTTTTTGACAATTCCTTTATTTAAATGCTTCTTCTTTCTTCTATCTTCCTTCATCTTCTTCTGGTTCTTCTGGCTATTCTGGTTCTTCCTCCGGCATTCTCGTCCAGCATCTCCTCCACGGCGTCTTCTATCTTCTTCTCCTCGGCCCGCTCCGCATCCATGGCATGGGGGAGGCTCCCGCTCTTCTCTTCATCTTCTTCTTCATCCTCTTCTCTTCTTCCTTATTCTCTTCTTCTCTTCTTCATTTTCTTCTCCGGGCCGCTTCGCACCCATGCTGGCATGGAGGGAGGCTCCCGCTGTATGACGGCGTCTCCTCGTCTGACGGTGACCCTGCCCCCCTCTGACGCACGGTGACTTGACGGGACTTCCCTGTGACGTCACGGGGAATGCCACAGGGGGCAGGGTCACCGTCAGAGGGGGGCAGGGTCACCGTCAGACGAGGAGACGCCGTCACACAGCGGGAGCCTCCCTTCATGCCAGCATGGGTGCAGAGCGGCCCGGAGAAGAAAATGAAAAAGAGAAGAAGGAAGAAGAGGATAAAGAAGAAGATGAAAGAGGAGCGGGAGCCTCCCCCCATGCCATGGGTGCTGAGCGGCCCGAGGAGAAGAAGATAGAAGATGCCACGGAGGAGATGCTGGACGAGAACGCCGGAGGAAGAACCAGAAGAGCCAGAAGAACCAGAAGAAGAAGAAGATGAAGGAAGATAGAAGAAAGAAGAAGCATTTAAATAAAGGAATTGTCAAAAACTGTCTCTTGTCATTTTTAACATTTTTGACAGTTTTTTAGTGAAATGGTAGGGGTAAGTACCCCCTTACCATTTCACACGGGGGGCCGGGATCTGGAGTCCCCTTGTTAAAGGGGGCTTCCAGATTCTGATAAGCCCCCCGCCCGCAGACCCCCACAACCACCAGCCAGGGTTGTGGGGATGAGGCCCTTGTCCTCATCAACATGGGGACAAGGTGTTTTGGGGGGCTAGCCCAAAGCACCCTCCCAATGTTGAGGGCATGTGGCCTGGCATGGTTCAGGAGGGGGGGCCCGCACTCTCATCCCCCCTCTTTTCCTGTGGCCTGCCATCTTGCGTGCTCGGATAAGGGTCTGGTATGGATTTTTGGGTGGACCCCACGCTGTTTTTTTTTTTTTGCGCGGGGTTCCCCTTAAAATCCATACCAGACCTGAAGGGCCTGGTATAGAATTTAGGGGGACTCCCACATCATTTTTTTTTATTTTGGTTCGGGGTTTCCATATGGGGAATTCCCATGCCGTTTTTATCAATGAACTTCTATTTGTATTGCCGGCAATGCAATAGCCGCTGGTAGTTTTAAATGGGTTTTTTCCTTCGAAATGTCATTTTGCTGTCAGACTGTTCTAAACACAGGAAACATGTGCCCCTTTACAGGCATACTATAGACACCCCCCCAGGTACGAAATTTAAAGGGATATTACACTTTTATTGTTTGACTTTAAGCATTATTAAAATCACTGCTCCTGAAAAAACTGCCATTTTTAAAACTTTTTTTGCATTGATCCATGTCCCCTGGGGCAGGACCCAGGTCCCCAAACACTTTTTATGACAATAACTTGCATATAAGCCTTTAAAATTAGCACTTTTGATTATTCATGTTCGTGTCCCATAGACTTTAATGGTGTTCGCGTGTTCAAGCGAACTTTTTTCCTGTTCGCATGTTCTGGTGCAAACCGAACAGGGGGGGTGTTCGGCTCATCCCTATTTAAGATGTTTAGAAATTGGACATGGTAAACCTTTTTCCCACTTTATTGATAATCTGTACACACTTCCTGCTTCTTAAGAGGATGTTGTGGTGGCGCCATCTGAGCCTCAGAACGAGGCATGGTTTCGTTATCAGGTCTATAAGTAGCGATGAGTCAGTGTGTCGCCCGTTCCCATGACGACGTCCAATAGGACGAAACATACGTCGGAAGACTGACGCGCTGACGTCATAATTTTTATCTCATCTCGTCCTGAACGGGTGCATGCAGGCCGGCTGGCTGTTTTATTTCCTATTTGCCTATTATTCGTGGTTTTAATGTAAGTGCAATATCCCTTTGTCTAAATAAATGGTTTCTAACTGATTTACACTATGGAGAATATTCTTTATTTCTCTAGGTCCCCCCTGCTTATCGTTTGAATCCACCGGACGGAGATATCCTGTCTGCCCCTTCCTTGTGAGGAGATTGGAGGTGTCATTTTCCCCTGAGTGGATATCTGCAGATAAGCTGATTTTTAGCTTACCTCTGGTAAGCGTGCATTTATTAAGGTGATGAGCATTTGAGATCACCATTTGAATTTGCCTTGGTTCCTAAGGACTTTTTCTCATCTGACCATCCTATTTATTTTTCAGTCACTTTTAATACTTGGTGTTTAATATTTGATTTCATTTGGGACTTTTCATTTTTTCTCACATTTTCTAATGATCAATATTTTTTATTTTTTCATTTGTCAATATTTTGTGGTCACTTTTTAGATTGATTTTTTATAACAATTTACAATTCAATGTGTATTATCAGTACTTGCAACTAATTTAGCGCGGTCTTTTGGATTATTTGTTTATATGTATTTGTGCACGCCTCACAATTAGGACTGCAGCTTTAATTTAATTTTATACTTTTTTTTAATTTTGAGAAGCGTGGTAATTTTTGTTGTACATTTGGTCTTTTTGCCACTTTTGCTTTTATTACTGCAGCTACCGTATATACTTGAGTATAAGTCGAATTTTTCAGCCCTTTTTTTTGGGCTGAAAGTGTCCCTTCGACTTATACTCGAGTCACCGCCATCTGTCTGCATGATCAGTGTGTCATGCAGGCAGACGGCGGCCGGCGTGTGATGATAGTGTTCGGCAGCTATTGCAGCTTTCAAAAGCCGCGCCTCCTGCTCGTCTGTGATAGGCTGAACAGCTGTCAGTGTACAGCCTATCACGGACATTCTCTCATTCTCGTCCATGGTATGAGAATGAGAGAATGTCCGTGATAGGCAGTCAGCGGTCAGCCTATCACAGACAAGGAGGAGGCGCGGCTTTTGAACTGTGGAATGGCCGCCGAACACTATCATCACACGCCAGCCGCCGTTTGAGGATGGAGATTGCCACAGGGAGGATGGAGATCGCCACAGGTAGGCTGCACATGCACACAGGACACATGCACACAGGACATGTACAGGTCACAGGACATGTACAGGACACAGTACATGTGCAGGACACAGGACATATACAGGACACAGGACACACATGTACAGGACACACATGTACAGGACACACATGTACAGAACACATATACATGTACAGGACACATGCACAGGGTACAGGTAGGCTGCACAGGACACAGGGAGGCAGGCAGCTGCAGATGGGCATTGTTGACCCTCTGCATTTCTCACCCTCGTCTTATACTCGGGTCACTAAATTTTTCCCAGTTTTTTCTGGTAAATTAGGGGCCTCAACTTATACTCAGGACGACTTTTACTCGAGTATATACGGTACTCATTTAAGGTTTCTTACACCCTGGTTAAGATTAAGGAAGTGTGTCCACATCTGGTCCGTTAGTCATTCATATGGACATTTTTGATTACAGAGCCGCTAGGGTGGTGAACACTGATGGTGTGTTTGAGATATACAAGGATGATGAGGGAGACCTCAGTGGCCTATTCATGAGGCTAAAGAATCTGACAATATCCAAAATACATACTCCGTGGGATATAGCCTACCTCGACACATATGTTAAGGGGGTATGGTCCCCAGAAGCCTCAGGTGGGAGGTCAGCCCACAGAAGGGCGATGTCCAACTTGAGGAATGGTTTAGTTACTTCAACACAGCGGGGATTGATTTCCTAAAATTTCTCATTGGTCGCAAAAGGGCTAAACTTACAAGACTAGATGAAGAGATCAAAACCATTAAAGAGAAATGTAACCCCTTTAGGGAGAGTAATGAATATAAAGAAAGATCCCTCTCTCCTTACTTTATTGGAGAAGGAAGAGAGGGACCAGAGAATTAAAAAGAAAAAGAAATATAACAGAGATCTACTTGACTATCAAGGGGCAGTAGTCTTCGAATGGCAAAAAAAACTACTAGCAGAGCAAACCTCTACTGGTACGATGGAGTTAGGTGCATCTAGCACAGGAGGACTACCTCCTTCTGTTGCCTATGCCCCCCCTCCGCCACAGCCTAGCAATTCGAGGCATCTTCCGGGAGGCCACAATGGTTCCTCGGGGAGATTCAAACAAGGAATACAACAGGACAACAGGTGGGGCATAAAAATGACCAACGCCATGCCCCATCACTATTACCACCATCTCTGTTTAATAGCACATTGGTGACAGGATGGCTCCATGTTATCCATGTCTCCCCTAGTGTCTGTATTTTCCTCCCCGGGGGCGGAGGTGGACCCTCTTTAGTGTCTTCCTGGCAGGGTGAGACAGGAGACGCCGGGGCCCGCGTCTCCCAACATGCCCACTAGGTGGCTTCACCTAAGTGGGATGTTTCTCTCCCTGCCAGCGGCGTCCCGGATCCCTTCCGGACGCCGCACTCACAAGCGCGCGCCTTAGGGCGCGTGCGCGTGACGTAGCGGCGCCTGCGCAGTTGCGGCGGAAGCGACGGGGACGCCCGGAGGTGTATTCCTTCCCGGAACGCCGGGGGGACCACACTGGGGCGTACCGCTGCGTCGCTCCTTTCCCCCGATGGACGGGGAGGGGGAGGGATGATTGGGCATATGAACACCTGAAGGGAGTCAGCCAATTGGCACTCCCTATAAATATGGGAATCACCAGGAAACATTTATTGGACGTTTTTCCAACTGAAGACAGGTCATTTAGACTGACAGCACATACTGGTAAGCACCTATGGGATGAATGTGATGTATTTTTTCATTGATTTGACATCATTGCTGACCTTGTCAGATTCATCTACATTCTTAATTAATTTCTAAAAAATCTTTTTAGCATTCAGAATGTTCCATCCAGCTCAGCCAAATTAGGTAAACAGTCCCGACACCTCCGGTGCATATTCCTTCACCTGCATGTCACATCACTGTTTGTTCACTTTTGTTGTTAGTTTGTTGCACATTTGTCACACCAGATATTTCATCTCACCGCTTCCCTATGTCACCTTCCCTTCTCCTTCCACTCACCCCTTCCGTCCTCCACCACCCCCTATCCTCCCCCCCCCCACTCCCCCCCCCCACACACTCCACACCCCTACCCCCTCCCACCCCTTCTTTTTTTTTTTTTCCCCCCAACCCCACCCCCCCCTTCCCCCTTTTTCCTCTCCCCTCCCCCCCCCTTTTCCTTTCCATCCACGTCTCTCACATCAATTTCCACCTCACGCCTCCATCGTCACTTCCTTCCCACCCATCACACAGTCCCCGGTTGTCCCTCACCTTGCCTTCACCCACTTCAAAACCCCTTTCCCCTCCCTCTCCCCTTTCCCCCATTTTTTTTTTTTTTTTTTTTCCCCTTTCCCTCCCCCCTTTTCTTCCCCTCCCCCTTATTCCTTCTTGTCTATTCACTTGAGGGTTTGCCGGTGCTTTTACCCACTGCTCTTTACATTTTCATGGTACATGGGAACTAATTGGCAGCAGGGCACTAGCTATTTTCTATTCATTTCTTCAACACTTACACTGCGTTGGGTTACTTCTCGTCCCTTTTCTCTCACTTTCACTGTTTCTCTCATTTTTTTTTTTTTTTTTTTTTTGTCTTTCCCCTATTTCTTTTTTCCTTTTCCCCTTTTTTTCTTCTTCCCTTAGCTAGGCCCTCTGCACACCCTTGTACCCATTACTAATGCCTCTACAAAATTCCCATAGCTGGGAAACTTCCCTATCTGTATAGAGTAATATAGTGACCTTTCGCTCTTCAGCACTTAACACTTTATACCCTTCTTCATTTCTGGTAATAACCTATATCCCCCCATAGGTGTCTCTCGGGTTGTTCGCTACCCCTCCTTCCCCAACCATCCCCGCCCTACACGGGGGCTATTAGATGTGATCCCTTGCAAGACACACTTGGCCCACCGTCCGCTCTCCTGGGAGCTGTTCCGACGCGGGGGAGACAGGGGAGCCAGGGAGAAACCGTGCCATCTAAAAATACAACAATTCATAATACCTAAACTACATGTGGAAACGCTATAAATTTCTACAATAGGTAACTATACGATTTAGATAACTCTAACATGATGGTGCAGATGCATGGGTCTGGTACTATTGGTCTTGATGCTATGTTTGACACATGTTGACTTTTTTCTTAGGGGGCAACTATCCTCTGAAGAGGACCCGGGAAGGGTCGAAACGCGTCAGGATTAATATATACAACCTTTGTTACCCCACACACATGTATGGTATTACAGGCTATATCTGCTGCTATTGTTTTTAAGAATCTACTTTAAAGATAACTTTGGTCGTTATTCAATGCATTGTGCCTAGTGCTTGGTTTAATTGTATGCTCTGTTTATTATAATGGTATGCTATACTCAGATCATGTCATGACTCGACCAGTCAGTATTTATTCTCAGTGATTTTTTTATATTATGCTACTTATATATTTTTTGTATTAATAAAATTGAATTTTTTCAACCATGAATATTGTAATTTTCTGGCTGCTTTAAAGCCCCGTTAGGGGGTTTTCGTACAAGTTTTTTGCAAGGAATACAACAGTCCCCCTCCAGACGAGGTGGTGGAGCAAGGAGAGGTGCCTCATCCCATAATCTGCCCACACTACCACGACGCTCCCGGGGGATGGGTGGTCCCAACCATGGGGGACGTGGGAGAGGTGGAGGTGATAACAACACGGGATCAATACGTACGACGAGTATTTACCGTCTCCCCGTGCCTTTGATTTTGAACCTCACCCATTTCTTTGGTCCTGACTATGGCTCTAAATCAGGGTATTACGATGGACAGATACGTGAGTTTCAGAATCCTATGAGTAATAGAAGAGGCTATCCGGAATACTATATCAGCACCTCTAACCAGTTTTACCCCCTAAGGGACCTTGAGGGCCCTCCCACCAGTTCCACTAATATGAAAGGATATAATGGTGTAGCTTCACAGCCTTACACCGGATTGGGTGGATCCATTGGTGATGGGAGTAAACCTGGTCTTCAAGTTCTAATCACCAGCAATGGGGTTTTCACAGACCGAGTCAGGGCACCAAAAGACCAGCAGACCAAAGAGAGCATCTAGAGGGGGGAGGCGATTGCGATCAAAAAAGGAAAAAAACGTAACCAGTGATGGGATATTTAATTTAAGTTCAGTCTCCTTGAGTGATTCTGAAAAAGTTTTACTCAATGAGGGTCTTAAATTTGCACCCCCTCGGGGTCTTGATAAGTTCCAAACATATATAGATATACACAAGATATACGGGCCCTAATGAGTACCGCCATTCTGGGATATCAAATGCTTCCCTCTTTAATCCCCCGGGGGCCGTGGCTCCCTCCCTGAAGGTATTCAAAGATTTAGTCCTCAGAGATTTAGAACAATTACCCCTCAAGAGAGTATATTTCAACAAAAATTTGAAGTCCGGTTTAGATTCTTTTTGTGAGAATAAGAATTTAGTAATTAGGCCAGCGGATAAAGGGGGAGGTATTATTGTTTTGGATAGGAAGGATTATCTCAATGAGATGTCCAATATACTGGGGGATCGAGATACTTATACCCCCTTAGGTCAGATCCCAAGGCTCAATATAAAAAAGAACTGGAGGTATTAATAAAGTTTGGGTTTGATCAGGGCATTTTAAACAATAAAGAGAAATCTTATTTGGTACCAAGGGCCCCACGTACCCCGGTCATCTACTACCTGCCAAAAATCCATAAGCATCCTACCTGCCCCCCGGGACATCCTATTGTTAGTGGGATTGATTCCATCTCGTCCCGGGTGGGCAGGTATATCGATTTCTATTTACAGCCATTGGTGACTGGGAGTCCGTCACATTTGAAGGACACCCGTCATGTTATCAACTTACTTTCCAATTACACCCCAGGCCCAGGTTGGTGGCTAGTGACAGCAGATGACGCCTCATTATATACAGTGATATCGCATGATCTGGGGTTGTTTGCAGTAGAATATTATCTTAGGTGCGATTCTTCGCTGTTTGATGAACAAATATGCTTTATCATGCAATTACTTCACTTTGTAGCCACTCTGAACTACTTTTGGTTTGGGGGCCAGTTTTACAGGCAGGATAGAGGGGTCACCATGGGGGCTAAGTATGCCCCCAGCCTGGCGAACCTCTTCATGGCCCTATGGGAGGAGGATGTCATCTATGCCCAACAGAGAACTCAGGTGGTACTGTGGGCTAGGTATATAGATGACATCCTCCTCCTATGGAATGGGGATCGAGAGGATCTAGATATGTTCATGAGGGAGTTGATTGATAATGATCGGGGCATCAGACTCTCTTATGAAGCCACTCAAACTGAGATTAACTTTCTAGATCTTAAGATTGGCGTCAAAGATGGACAGTTTACTAAGGCTACTTTTTTCAAAAATACAGATCGGAATTCATACATATCGCTTGATAGTTGCCACCATGAGGCCTGGCTGAAGTCTGTGCCGAAAAGCCAACTTATATGCCTAAATCGCAACTGTTCCAACCATGGAGAGTTTTTAGCCCAAGCAGATATCTTAATAGAGCGTTTTTTGGAGAAGGGTTATCCTGAGGCCTCCCTTATAAATACACTGGAAGAAGTGGCAACCATTGATAGGGGTACTTTGTTGAAGACTAAGGCACCCAATGCTGATAGGGTGCCCTCGGTCCCCTTTATTACCACCTATTCTTTACAGCATAAAAATGTAGCTAAATTGATCAGGAAACATTGGCATGTCCTTAAGAATGACCATGTACTGGGCACCATTCTTCCGGCTAAGCCACATGTGGTGTATAAGGGTGCCCCCTCTCTTAGAGGTAGAGTGGCCCCTAATGTTCTGGACCCTCCTCCTATCAAGAGGGTTTTTTTTGAGTATCTACCAATGTAGGAAGTGCAGGGTGTGCTCTTTCAGTGGATGCATATACAGAAGAACACATAAGTTTATCTCCACCAGCACCTTGGCGGAATTGAACATGTTGTTTATCTTCTCCAATGTCCTTGTGGATTGCAATACGTGGGGAGGACTAAACATCCCCTCTCTGTAAGACTTAATGAGCTCATTACCAACATCCTAACGGGTTTTCCCAAACATCCGGTCTCCAGACATTATCTCGAGGTTCACAATCGGGACCCTAGCAAGACCATCTTTCTCTGTGTCGACAGATACACCCCACATTGGAGGGGGGGATCTGTGATACGGGGGATCTCTAGGCTTGAGATGGCCTAGATATACAGATTGAGGTGTTACACCCCTTTTGGGCTTAACGTAGAGGTAGATTTAAATGCCTTTTTGGACAACTCATGAACAACATTTCTGTTGGTTGCCTCCTGCCATTTAATTTTTCAATATATATTTTTGTATTACTCTATATTTTTTATATTTATTTTGGGAGGGGAGGTTTTGTATACTAACAACATGTAACTGTCCATATTACCTAGGGGAGATGTTTAAGATATTTTTAACGAGTAAATTTATTACATTATTGTTTGTGAACTTGCTCTGAACCTCTGGTGGCATAACCATAACATCTTCACATGAATAATTTAAGAAATGATTTAAGGTTCTCATTAGATTTTGGATTAATACCATTAATGAGATTGCTTGGCCCTCAACTATATATGGTGTTCATGGTCACACTGTACATTAATATATTTTGGGCATACTTTCTATCTATTAAGTGTACAGGTCTTTCTCCTACATTATATAGTGACAAGGCCTGGTCGTGCCCTGTGTACTTGTACATTTAAGGATTATGTTTAGTATCCCCTTTTTTATATATATATAAAAATATTTTTTAACAGAGTTTATCTGTAGTTCCTGTTTGCCCCACTAGATGGCACAGTAGAACATTTTTTAATTATCGTTCCTCAATGTTTTTTATTTTTTTATTTTATTTATTATTTTTTATTTTTAGATTTGATTAACCTGTTAGAGTTTTTAAGATTATCAAAATTTTCTCTGCTTTAAGATGTTTAGAAATTGGGCATGGTAAACCTTTTTCCCACTTTATTGATAATCCGTACACACTTCCTGCTTCTTAAGAGGATGTTGTGGTGGCGCCATCTGAGCCTCAGAACGAGGCATGGTTTCGTTATCAGGTCTATAAGTAGCGATGAGTCAGTGCGTTGCCGTTCCCATGACGACGTCCAATAGGACGAAACGTACGTCGGAAGGCTGACGCGCTGACGTCATCATTTTTATCTCATCTCGTCCTGAAGGGGTGCATGCAGGCCGGCCGGCTGTTTTATTTCCTATTTGCCTATTATTCGTGGTTTTAATGTAAGTGCAATATCCCTTTGTCTAAATAAATGGTTTCTAACTGATTTACACTATGGAGAATATTCTTTATTTCTCTGGGTCCCCCCTGCTTATCGTTTGAATCCACCGGACGGAGATATCCTCTCTGCTCCTTCCTTGTGAGGAGATTGGAGGTGTCGTTTACCCCTGAGTGGATATCTGCAGATAAGCTGATTTTTAGCTTACCTCTGGTAAGCGTGCATTTATTAAGGTGGAGGATTTCTCACTGGGTGTCGGTTGATGAGCATTTGAGATCACCATTTGAATTTGCCTTGGCTCCTAAGGACTTTTTCTCCTCTGACCATCCTATTTATTTTTCAGTCACTTTTAATACTTGGTGTTTAATATTTGATTTCATTTGGGACTTTTCATTTTTTCTCACATTTTCTAATGATCAATATTTTTTATTTTTTCTATTGTCAATATTTTGTGGTCACTTTTTTGATTGATTTTTTATCACAATTTACAAATCAATGAGTATTATCAGTACTTGCATCAAATTTAGCACGGCCTTTTGGATTATTTGTTTATATGTATTTGTGCACACCTCACAATTAGGACTGCAGCTTTAATTTAATGTTATACTTTTTTTTATAATTTTGAGAAGCACGGTAATTTTTGTTGTATATTTATTCTTGATAAAAGCAAGAATTGGCCTTGCTGTAAAAAATTATATGCACCTGTCAAACAGTTGCAGAATAATTGGTCTTTGGGTGTTGGTGGCGCCTTCCCAACATTACCCTATAGAGGTACTTTTGAAAGCAAGAATTAGCCTGTAGAAAATTGCAATGATATGCACCTGTCAAGCAGGGGCTATAAAATTGGTCTTTGGCTGTTAATTGTGCCCATGAAACCTATACCAAAAACATTTTTCCAGTTGAAATGATTGAACACCCTCAACACCTGGACAGCCTCAAAGTTTTGCAGAGATTCCACATCCCATAAAAACTTAATCAGTGACATCGGCATCAGGGGCTTCATAGCTGGTAATCCAGGACTAATTCATTTTTCTAAAAGTCAAACGGTCCACGGAGTCTGTGGACAGATGCGTTCTATGATTAGTAGCGAAACCTCCTGCAGCACCGAATGCCCGTTCTGAAAGCACGCTGGATGCAGGGCAGCCCAACAACTCAATAGCATACTGGACAATCGCATGACCCAGTAAGTCAGTGGATCATCAGCTGAAAAGCTCTCCATCTCTGTTTTGACCCCAAGGTAATCGTCCACCATGTGATGCAGACACTGCCGATGGGTTGTGGAAGCTAACAGCCCTGGGCGGTGAGGACTAAAAAAATTCTGAAATGCCTCACTTTGGCAGACGCCTTCTCCAACGCTCCTCTCTTGACCAACAGAAGACTCAAAACTATGTTTTCCATCACACTGTAACCTACTGGAGTCAGGAAAAATGTTAAATAAAATCCTCTTTAACGTGTCCTCAAGAGATTTTATCTTCTGCACTCGGACGGGAGGAGTTCTGAGACCTTCCCCATATAACGGTGATCAAGGAGGTTTGCCAACCAGTAATCATTTTTCTCCTTTATGCAACGTATTTTTGGGTCCTTTCGCAGGCTTTGAAGCGTGAGGTTGCCCATGCACCTGAAATTTGCCATGGCTTGAGAAGCAGACTCCTCGGGGTCATTTAGGATGACAGCATCTGGAACTTCTTCCTCCCAGCCATGTACTACTCCCAAGGTTCCTGGGGTTGGAAAGCCATCACTTACAGATTGATGCATGTCTTCCTCTTCTTTGAAGCCTATGAAAGTGCCAGAATCCTCCTCCTCATCCTCCTCCCCTCTCTCCTCCTGTGTGTTCTGTGACATAGGAATGATGGTGTCTGGATAAAGTGGGCCTTGAGAAGAAAGGAAGTCCTCCTCTTCCTCCTGCTGCTCTCCCTCCAGTGCCCTGTCCATAATGCCACGCAGAGTCTGCTCCAGCAGGAACACAACAGGGATTGTGAAACTGATGCATGCTCTGTCACTCCTCACTATACCTGTGGCCTCCTCAAATGGTAACAATACAGTGCATGCATCCTTAATGATCAGCCATTGGTGTGGGGAAAAAAAGCTGACGTGGCCTGAGCCTGTCATCGTGCCGTACTGACACAGGTACTCATTGACAGCCCTCTGCTGCATGTATAGCTGCTGCAGCATTGACAAAGTTGAGTTCCACCTGGTGGGCATGTCACAAATCAGGCAGTTTATGGGCAGGTGGAATTCACACTCAAATGAAGGCTATGACACCAACCACAGGAATTGGTAAGACTGTTGCAGTTCATTGGACGGAACCCAATGAAGTGGGAGTGTGTCCAACAGGGAGATCCGCAGTACAGGTGGACTTGCTGCAGTGTGCTACCCGGAGTAGTGGGGAGGCACAGGGCAAAGCCCAACTGGCTGCAGGACTAAAGACTAAAAAGGACATGGGGACTCTGTATGTACCTGGTGGAATCCAGCAGAGTGCTGGAAGAGCTATACTATGGGTGACCAAAGAAATCGGTATACCATATTCCCTAGGTACAGAGACAGGTGCTGCTGGATTGCCCAGGGAAATCTCCCAGGAGCACACAGTGTTGTAGGTTTCCCTGGTCAGCTGTGGAGCTGCTCAAGTGGGTAAGAGGCCCCCTACAATATCTACAGCTACGTGTAAGTGTCATGATGATCCTCTAAGGGTTGAGAAAAGTATTTCTGGAAATGTTATATTTGAGAATAATGTTGGTAATGTGTTTACTAAAACAAATGGGAGTAGGATGTCTCCCGTGACCCCCAGAGGCAGAGCCACAGGGTTTTCCATGGAAATCTCCAGGGATCTCCCTGTGTTGGAAATAGAGGTTGTCTAAGACTGCTCTGGCACTACTCTGGGGAACAAGGGGGACTGCACCACACAGTGAGAGTGTGTGGGTGCAGACCACCCACCTGATATGTGAACAGATTGGTGAGCAATTTAGTCACCCTGTTAAAGCTGGTAGTGTAAAGCTGGGTGTGATGGTAGCGCCACCAGAATAAACTGGTCAAAATAGTGTATTGCACCCTGCCTTGTGTGACGAAGCTTCGTCCCAATGTGACACTTGTGCTTGTACAATGTGATACGTATAGAGATGACAAATGTACAGTATTGGGTAATGAGTCCTGGGTTCCTTTGGTGCCTCTTGGAACAGGTGATGCAGTGATGCAGAATGCCTGTCATAGAAGCACCATGGACTGGGAAGCATGGTACAAGGAAGCAGTCATAATACTAAACAAAGTGACCATGAGTTACAAAGCTATGATGTGTAACAAAGATGTGGACATAACACCTGCTATGCCCAACAGAGGGATTGCAGGGCAGCCAGTGACCAAGGGCGCGTTGGCCCTGCCAGAGATTGGTCCCCTCCAGTTAGAAGGACGCATGCATGGCAGTTGTGTTATCCACAGCCCAACCGCTGGAAAATAGTGAGTACAAAAATGGCACTGTGACTTATGACCTGCAGCCACTCACTGATGTTGTGGCAGAAGGGATAAATGTGAGACGTACATCTGATAGCGCTCCAGTTGAGCACAAGGCTGTGAAAACAGTTACCGCCAGTGAGGTGGGGCACACGGTAAATGTCTCTACCTTTCCAGCTTCAGCGGATGATCTCCTTCATGTCCTTGATTATGGAAAAGTCCCTAGAAAGGTCTTGTATGTAGATGTGGATCGCATTAAGATGACTAATGTATTGCTAAAAATGCTTGAAGTCCAAAAAGCACATTTTCTGTATACTTTGGTGTCTCCACCATGGTCGGACAAGGTGGTACTGCGTAGTACCAGTAGGTGGAGCCAAGTAGAACAAGCTATGCTTGGTGATGTCAATCACAAGAGGAACTGGTTGGTACCATATTTATTAGCAGTTTGTCAAATGGTCTCAAGGTTTTCTGAGAAGGTGCATCCAGTTACCGGTTTGGATGGAAGATGCTCAGGAAAACGTTTGAAAACATCAAAGGTATTTCCGCCTGATGCGGTGACTAAGAAAACTCATGCTGGTGCAGTCAGAGGTGTGGCTGAGCAGTGGTCAGTAGAGGGCACAGACACTGCCTCACCCACTAGATCTCACGTGAAGGAAGGGCCCGAAATAGATGTGGCAGTAGCAGAGATTTTTCCGGTCATTCGCAAATGGGTACAAATTAAGGACGCTGTGGGGGAAGCACTGATGGTATTGGAAGTGGCGACTTCAGAATTTGTGAACTGTTGCTGGTTGGTACTGCTAACAAGGGTTTAATTGCCGTGGGAGACATCAGAAAAGTTGGTAAACCAAAAAAACCTGTTGTGATGGGAAAAATTGGTATCAGTGAGGGAAAAGGCGGTTGCCCATCAGTATTAGGAGCAGGTTCCTTATATCAAGAAAGTGAGGGTATCAGGGAAGGCAGAGTTCCCCCAAGAAAGGCAAATAAGCCTAGGAACCCCACAAGAGGGAGAAAGCGTAGGATAGAAACTAGTGGGATCCCGTGGAGAGGCAGGGTATGACTTACCTGGAAGCGCAACCAGAAAAAGGGTTGGGCCTATGTGGCTGAAAGCCGACATAGAGGTGTCCCAACCCTGATGACGGGTGCTGGTGTTCCTCCCTCCAGATCGAAACAAAGGGGGATATGTGAGAGTGAGAGCCCCAGTCTCGGTGAAAATAAAGGCAAAATGGACACAGGACTCTCAAAGAGGCAGTTTGAGAAGTTCCAGCAGAAGCTTTGTGAGCATTGAAAGCTATGCTTTAAGTTTTCTCTGGATTTTGTAAGTCTGGATTGGGGCTGAAAACTTGAAGACTTTAAAGAGCATTGGAAGGGATGAAGTCTTCAGTCTTGTGTCTGGGCTTTCCAGAAGTTCTGTGGGTTGTGTGTGTGTGTCCAGGTGCACACACTCATTATAAGACAGATCTGAGTATAGCTCAGGGGAGTTGGTGTGGGAGCAGTTGCTGCAGCCAGGGGGAGGTGTTCTACCATTTTGAGAACCCAGGCAATATCCTTGAGATGGCACTCGGTGTGGGAGAGGTTCTAGGTCAGTGGACTGAGAGAGTTGGGCCAGCTGAGAGAGTTGGTGAGACCATAGTTGAGACAACTGGAAGAGAGAGTCCTGGGGACCAGAGGGAACCGTCAGTCTTGGAGGAGTGTGAAAGCCTGTAGTGTCAGGAGAACCCTTCCTAGAGGTCAAGAGTGGGCCTGTGCAGCTTTGTACTGTGGCCAAGGTTGAGTGAGCCTTGAGAACCAGGTGGCTTGGCATTTTTGTTTGTGTTGTAATTTTTTGGAGAAGAATCCCCGTGCATGTATGAACTTTTTCAATAAAAGTGGGCTACCATGCTCTTAAACTGAAGTTTCTGTTGGCTGTGAACCCACTGAAAACGCATCTACCACTGAGCTAAACATCTCCCAATATCACAGCACACAGAAGTATATGGCGTTTAATTGGCAGTAAATCGAGAAAACTGGCAGAGAAATAGTAGAAATTGGACCTGCCAGCGTCGGCGCTTTCCTGTGCACCTGCGCAGAAGAGTTGCGCTACGGCGCTCATGGGTGCTCTATCCGGCGGGTTCACGCTTCCAAGCACACAGTTTTGCGGGCTGGCGCATGTGGGTGCACAATGCGCCGCAAGCATGTGGGCATGTACGCGCCATTGTGTGCACAGCGGAAGCAGGCCTATAAAAGTCAGCCTTGTGTATTGTATCATTGCTGGTTTGTCTTTTCAGCTCCTGTAACCTGTTCCTGAACCTGTGTACCTGTACCTGCCTGTTGTGACCCAGATCGACCTTGACCTAGCCTGAACCTCTCCAGCACTTTGACCCTTGGCTTATCTTATGGATAAGATGGGTCCCTACCCTGCTCTGGGCCGGTCACCCAAGTACCAAGCCCATCCTTATCTCCACTGACTCTGGCCACAGAGAATTTCTTCGCTTTGACATTATTAGCTCACCCATGTTTCCAATTATCCTAGGATTCCCATGGTTGCAGGCCCATGATCCTCAGATCAAATGGAGCAAAAAAGAAATTCTCTTCTCTTCCAAGTATTGCTCTCAGCATTTCCTTTTGCCAAACTACGACAGAACTGCCACCTGTTCAACCATACAGCTCAAGCCAGAAGTTCTCCAGCATGTCCCTTCAGCCTATAATGAATTTCTGGACATCTTTGACAAGAAAAAAGCTGACAGTTTGTCACCCCATCAGTCTTATGATTGTCCTATTGATCTCCTACCTGGTTCTGAAATCCCCTTGGGCCGCATTTTCCCTCTGATTAAAACCGAATTAGAAGCTCTTCGTTCCTATATCGACAAGAACCTTGAAAAGGGATTCATCCATCCCTCTTTGTCCCCAGACGGGGCAGGAATCTTTTTCGTGGAAAAGAAAGACGGGTCACTAAGACCTTGTGTGTACTATAGAGAGCTCAATAAAATTACAAAAATAGATATCCACTCCCTCTCATTTCTGAACGTTTCCAACCTCTCCGAACCGCCCAAATATTCACCAAGCTAGATCTTCGGGGGGCATATAGTCTGGTTCGGATACGTGATGGAGATGAGTGGAAGACAGCTTTCAGGTCCAGATTTGGACATTTCAAGTACTTAGTGATGCCGTTTGGGCTTTGCAATGCCCCAACAACATTTCAACACCTGGTTAATGACATCTTCCGTGAGTATCTAGATAATTTTGTGATCGTGTATCTTGATGACATCTTGATTTTTTACACTACAGTAGAGCTACCTCAAACTCATGTGAAGAAGGTGCTGTCGATCCTCAGAAAACATGGCCTGTATCTGAAAGGAGAGAAATGTGAATTTTAGAAGGATACTATCCAGTTCCTTGGGTTCATCATTTCCACGGGAGGGGTTGCAATGGACCCACAGAACGTCAAAGCCATCCAGGAGTGGCCAGCTCCTTCTGACAAAAAGGGGGTTCAGCGATTCGTTGGCTTTGCCAATTTTTATCGCAGGTTCATTAAAGGTTTCTCCTTAATCATCTCTCCCATCACGCAGCTTACCCGCCAGCAAGCTAAATTCCAATGGTCACCGGAAGCCCAGGAAGCTTTTGATGAATTAAAGAGACTTTTCATATCAGCTCCTGCTCTCCAAAATCCCAATCCAGTTTTGTCCTATGTACTAGAAGTGGATGCCTCAGAGTCTGCGTTAGGAGCTATCCTCTCCCAAAGAAGTGGCCAAAAAGCACTGCTTCACCCAGTGGCCTTTGCCTCTCGAAAATTAAGCCCCCCGGAAAAAAATTATGACGTTGGGGACCGAGAACTGCTAGCTATAAAATTTGCCTTAGAGGAATGCAGATATTGCTGGAGGGGGCTTCCCAACCCATCATGATTTTCACGGACCACCGTAACTTGGAGTACCTCTGAACAGCCAAGCACCTTAGACCTCGACAAGCCCGTTGGGCCTTATTTTTCTCGAGGTTCAACTTCCACATTTCTTATCGACCAGGCACCAAGAATGGGAAGGCGGATGCACTTTCCCGTATGTTCCATGAAGTGTGTGAACCAACAGAACCTGGGACCATCCTATCCCCACACAACTTCCTTTGCCCCATTAAGCCCAATCTCAAGTCTACCATCAAAGAGGCCTACAGTCAATGCACCGGATTTGAAATATCCTCTCTAGAAAGGAGGGATGGATTGTCATGGGCCAAGGCAAGGTATTCGTTCCTCCCTCAGTCACACTCGAAATTATGCAGACTTTTCACAACCACAAGCTAGCAGGGCACTTTGAAATACAAAAGACAGAGTGCGCATGCGCGAGAGCTCCGTAATGGCCGCTTAAGCCCGGAGCTCCGCACCACCCCGGACCGACGAGCGGCATACCTCCAGCCACAACCAGTGGAGGACCCACCCGAGCTCTCCCCCTGCTCTGGGAACAGCGGGGGATCACGGTGAGATGTCTGGTGCACAGGCCTGGCGCGATCTAGGCCCGCAAATTGCAGCGGTGGCGGCGGAGGGGTGTACCAAGATGGCCACCGGCAATGATTCCACTAGGCCGCACTCAGCCACACAGCACAAGGGGCTGGAGCAAAGACCTATACTCACCGCCCCGATTCTGACCTATGCCCAGGCAGCCCAGGGAAGCCCCAGCACGCTCCAGACTGGTCATCAGGGCCTTCAGCAGCATCAAGCCCCACAGGGGACCCAAAGAGAGACACACAGCAGTGGGCAGGGGGAAGATGGCGCCTTTCCCTCAGATATACCCCCTCATCCCCCCTCATCAGCAGGCACTTTACCTGGATACTCGTTTAAAGACATCTCTGCAATCCAAGAAGAGCTCTTTTCCAAATTTTCAGCACTATTAGAAAAGGGTCTGGCTAATACAGCCACCCAGATCACTAATGCTATAAAAACGGACCTTTCTAACCTGGGCTCTAGAATTGAGGCTATGGAAGACAAAATTGACCACACGGTCGCTAGAACCAACCAGAATGCCGCACATATCCAGACAGTCCAAGAACATCTGGACACAGCCCTATTAAGAATCAACGAACTTGAAAACAGGTCCAGGAGGTATAATTTTAGAATAAAAGGCCTACCGGAATCCTTCACGGATATCCCCCTCACGGTGCAGGACTTTATCTCAGAGCTCATTCCTAATATTCCGCCACACAGGCTAGAGCTGGACAGGGCTCACAGGGCTCTGGGACCCCCAAGGAAAGATGGCTCCCCAAGGGACATAATAGTAAAACCGCACTTTTATGCGGTCAAAGTGCAGGTAATGAGACAATCTCGTCTGAAGCCTAAGCTCCAACATCAGGGTCACCAAATCCAGGTTTTTGCAGATCTGGCTCAGTCCACCATACAAAGAAGATGTACCCTCAAACCCCTCCTTTTGGTCTTAATGGAACTAGACATCAAATATCGCTGGACATTCCCCTTTGCCGTGAAGTTTTCATTACAAGGCAAGACCTATGCTTTCTCCAACCTCCCGGACGGTGAGAGACTCTTCCTCTCCCTCAAACTAATCTCCCAGGAAGCCCCCATGGAACTCTCCTCATCTTCATTGGGCTCGTCCAAACGCCCTCCTCCAGGCAGCCCAGTCTCCCCTCTCTGGATCAAGGGCCCTTCTAAAAGGAGTAAGGACGGAAGACCTCCATAACAGCGTTGCAAGGTTCCTTTTCATTCACCCAGATCTTCCAAGGTTATTCCTGTTTGGGATTGTTCCCCTCCGTTGATTGAGCTTACGCTCACCCTTCTAATTGCACGGCCCATTCGGGGCCCTGGACACGGGACACTTTCTTTCCACTAAAGCTTTGACACTGCCTGCAGCTGTGGATCACCGAAGCGACACGTCTACGGAGAACTGTCCCCGTGCTCCCTTAACCTCTCAGAAGCGAGAGAAAGGTTTAGTATCAATCCGCACGGGGGATTCGAACCCTGGAACTTTCGATCTCCATAGCACTTAACAAGCATCCCTTACCCAGATCCATGAACATGGTTGTAGTTAGCCCAGGGCTAGTGGTTATTACGTTTTCTGTGTTTTGATAGTTCCTATTAATTCCTTTTTTTTATTTTTCTTGAATGCAATTATTGGTCCAAGGTTGCAGTTTTATTTTGCATCGAACAGGCCGAAGATCTTAGACTACGTTATGCACAATCTACGTTACAGTTACTCAGAAGTAAGGGTCTGGGGTGGTACCCTTGTGCCTCCTCTCACTGTTAGGGATCCTAATGTGCTCCCGCAGAGTGAGACTTCTCACGCCCACTAGGGACGAGGGAAGATTTAAAATGGAGACTAAGTGGTCAGAAGCACCGCTGCCCTCCACGGGTCCAGTTAGAGGACCCTTGATACTGCTTTTGTTTTTTTGTTTGTTTGTCTCTCTATCTTCCCTCTATTCTTTCACATCACTTCTTTCTCTTTTAGCTGGCCATCTGGGGTTGCCCTGGAACCTCCCGCACACAGACACAGGTCTGATCCCTCATCCCATCATCCTACCTATGAATACGCTCCAACACGAGGTAAGTGGCTGCTGGGTCTGTGATCACTTCTCCCTCTGTTCCCATGACTGATTTGTCTTCTAAGTTACTAGATCTCAAGGTGGCTTCTCATAACGCTCAAGGGCTCAATTCTCGTAGGAAAAGGAGAGTAGCTTTTGACCATTACAAATCCCTCAAACTTGACGTAGTGCTCCTACAGGAGACGCACTTCCTGATTCGGTACAGTTCCAAGTTCCTACACTCCCACTAACCATCATTTTTCCTAGCCAACGCTCCTAACAAAACCAAAGGTGTTGCAATACTTTTTTCTAAGAACAGTAAATTTACCCATATTTCTGACCTAAAAGATCCAGAGGGATGGTTCATTCTTGTAAAGGGCACTCTGGAGAGAGTACTATACTCCATAATCTCTTATTATGCCCCTAATAAGGGTCAAGCAACTTTCTTCCAGAAACTCTTTACAACTCTCAACCCTCTCCTTGAGGGCAAAGTCATATGGTGGGGGACTCAAATGTAGCGTTTGACCAGGGCCTAGACAAAAATAGACCACTCAAGGAGAGACTAACCCGCCCCACAAAACTAAGCACCAGAATAACTAAATTGATTCACTCCCAAGGCTTGGTAGATATCTGGTGGGAATTAAATCCCACAGGCAGGGACTTTACACACTTCTCCTCTCCCCACCAGACCTACGCAAGGATTGACCACATTCTCATTCCTATTAACCTTATCCCCCTATCCTCCAAAGCTAAAATCATAGACATAGCCTGGTCGGACCACTCGCTGGTCCTCCTGACTATGAAAAATGTCCTGTCGAGGAGCGGGGGCTCTTACTGGAGACTGAACGAGTCTCTCCTAGGAGATTCAGTTCATGCCAAGATGATAGCAGATGCTATCAAGGAATACTTCACAATAAATGATGTGGGAAACATCTCCCCCGAAACCCTTTGGGCAGCCCACAAGGTCACAGTCTGTGGTGAGATCATCAGATTAGCTACTCAAGTTAAAAAGGAGAGACTGATAGACATTTATAGACTAGAGCAAAAATGTATTACTTTCAAAATCGATCACAAAAAACACCCATCTAGGGAGCTTAGTGAAAAACTAGATGCGATCAGATTGGAACTTAATCTAGCTTTAACGGCAAAAGCCGAAAAATACATTAGATGGAACGGTGCCAAATTTTACTGCCACAGGGACAGAGTTAGGACAATGCTAGCTACGAAACTCTCCCCCAAGTTGCACTCTCACTCTTTCCCCAAATTGCGCATAGCGGGACAGCCACCAACGGCCAACCCATCTAAAATCATGAAAGCCTTTCACAAATTTTACTCTGAGTTATACAAAACCACACAAAAACCGAGAGACATCTCGATCGCTTCCTTTCTCTCGAATCTTCAACTGCCCTCTCTATTCAAGGACCATAGAGACCTTATGGAGGAACCCTTTACCTCGGACGAGATAAGGGAGGTTATTAAAAACCTCAAGGCAGGCTCGGCCCCGGGTCCGGATGGCTTGTCTGTCCCTTATTATAAGAAGTTTGGGGATTTATTGGCCCCCCATATGGCAAAATTTTTTAACGCTAAGAAATCAGGCTCTCCCATGGATCCACATCTGAACACGGCTTTCATAGCAGTTATTCCCAAACCCAATAAGAATCACGAAGAAGTAGAGAACTATAGGCCCATATCGCTAATCAATAACGATCTCAAGATTCTCACTAAAATTTTAGCCAACCGTCTTGCCTCCTTTATCAAACAGTACGTACACAAAGATCAGGTAGGATTTATTCCGGGCAGGCAGGGCCCAGATCAAATCAGGAGAGCGGTGGACATTGTCTCCATTCTCCAATCTAATTGGGAGGGGGGCTCCAAACAGGCAGGTATGCTGTTGTCTTTAGATTTGCATAAGGCCTTCGACTGGATCGAATGGCCTTACCTTTTTTCCCTCCTGGAGAGCTGGGGTTTCGGGGCTGGCTTTTTAGGGACTCTGCGATCCCTCTACTCCAACCCGGCAGCGGTACTATGATTGCAGGGCCAATATTCCAAACCCCTCCAAATAGCGAGGGGGACGAGACAGGGTTGCCCTCTCTCCCCTCTGATTTTCGCCATGGCCATAGAAACACTTGCGATAGCTATTAGATCAAACCCAAATATTCATGGAGTATCCTGTGGGGAACAAGTCCACAAATGTGGGCTCTTCTCTGATGATATGCTCCTTTTCATAACGTCTCCTACCACATCACTACCAAATCATCGGCTTTAAATATCTCCCTTCAGACAGAAACAGTATCCGCACTTCAAAGCTCTTTTGACTTTAAATGGAATGACCAATGGATAGATTATTTAGGAATTAAACTTTCAGCAAAAACGGAACATTTATATCCCTTGAACTTCCCTCCAATGTACCGCAAGTTAGCGTCTGATCTGGGAACATGGTCCAAGGGAGAGATTTTCTGGTTGGGCAGAATTCATGCAGTGAAGATGACGCTTTTGCCCAGACTCCTATACCTATTCAGGGCCATTCCGATAAACATTATTAAGGAACACCTGACCAAATTCCAAAAAAGATCACCAAATTTATCTGGGGGGGGGTGTGGACATAGATTTCAACAAAAAACCCTTTTCCTTCCTAGAACCCAGGGGGGTATGGGGGTTCCTCAGCTTTTCTGGTACTATCAAGCCGCCAGGCTAGCCCAACTCTCCACGGTCTACTCTAAGGCAGAGAAACCAGATTGGATTCAGATAGAGAGACGGGCTGCCCCCTCATACACCCTGGACTTCCTTCTCTGGACTCCCCCCAAACAAAGACCTCCAATACTCTCCCCATCTCTTTCTCAATCATTTTACTTATGGGATAATCTGAGAAACAACCCCGCCCTAATCTCGAGATGTTTACCACTAGCGCACATTTTCAACAATCCTGATTTTGCCCCAAGGTTAGATATTAAGGCTTTCCGTTGGTGGCTGGACAAGGGACTGTACCGAATCGGACATTTCTTTACGAATGAGGGGCCCATCTCTCTGGAACTCGGTGAAAAGCTTATTGAAATTCCGAACTCTGAGCATTTTATATCCCACAAATAAGACATTTCCTCCGCCAACTTTGGAGAGGAGGTACTTCCTCATAAAATGCCTTCACGCCATATGAATTATGGTGTGGACGCTTTTTGGAACAGAGGGGGGGATCTCTGTTATCTACCAGTCACTAGCCCTCCACACCCAAAAGACTCCTTATATAACTGCCTGGGAAAGTGATCTTGCCATTGAATGGGAAGCTGCTAAATGGAGAAGCTCCTTTGACAGAGCCTTTAAAGGCATTAAAAATATTTCCCTAATTGAATCAAGTATTAAAGTTATAACAAGATGGTATTTTACCCCCGCCAAGCTTTCCAAAATGTTCCCATCAGCTGACCCCAGGTGTTTTCGTGGGTGTCAGCTCTTGGGTTCAATGGCTCACGTCTGGTGGGAATGCCCTAGACTGAGTACCTTCTGGGGTAAGATATTCTCCCTGATCCGGAAAATAACACAGATTCAAATCCCGAAAACCCCGGCTATAGCTCTTCTCAACGATAGCTTGCCCAAGACTCCGAAGCACTCACGTAAACTTATACACTTCATCCTCCTAGGCACAAAACTCACCATTGCTAAGGCTTGGAAACAGCCCAAAGTCTCAGTGAAGGCTGTAATTCGTAAAGTTTCCTGGATTATGGCCCAAGAGAAACTGGCAAGCATTCTAGACGACAAAAAAAAACGCAATTTGAAGCTGTTTGGGAGCCTTGGTCACAGTTTGTTGGTATCGCTCTTATACTCAGAGTCCAACCCCAAAACTAAAAATGGACAAATTGAGGGACGGGGGCCCTTCCAGATGGCTGGCTAACCCTCTTTTCTTGCTCTTCTCCCTTTCCTGATTCTATTCTATTCTTCCAGATTTAGTTTCTTTTGATTGTGTTCACCCGCTGAGGGAGACTAAGACAGGTACGCCTGAAAACGGTGAAATATATCCCTTGCAAAGAGAGTCCTAGTAGTATGTCACATACCTAATTTTTGTTTTTTGTTTCACACAGAAGGCTTTTATTCTTGCAGTAGCTATTTAAAACGATAATTCGGACCCTATGGTTTCAGGATAATCATAGGAGAAGGGAGGCGCAGGGGCTCCTCCTGTGCACAGCATGATCCCTTTTGGGGTGCCGGCGGGATCCCCTAGGGCCTCTCTAGGAAACAGTGATTGATCTTAGTGGTCCTTCTTTCTAGATGTTCCAGTAATAATCGAATAAGCACTGGTCCTCTTTGCAACGTATAGACAGTTTTCTATAGCCTTTTATCTGTTAGCTTTCTATCCCCCTCAGGGGTATGTCGATTAACAATTGATGTAACATGAACCTTTGATACAGAGTTTGTATTTTATTTTTTGTTATTTTGAAAAACCAATAAAAGATTTTGAAAGGAATACAAAAGACCTCCAAATTGATTAATCGTTCTTTTTGGTGGCTGAGTTGGAGGCAAGACTGCAAGAATTATGTACAATCATGTATCACTTACCAACGCAGTAAAGGATCTAATACCAAAGCCTGGGGACTTCTAAGATCCTTACCTGTCCCTGAATGTCCCTGGAAAGAAGTCTCCATGGACTTCATCGTGGACCTACCCCCCTCTAAGAAATTTACCACCATGCTAGTAGTGGTCGACCATCTCTCAAAGATGGCTTACTTTCTGGCCATGATGGGCACCCCCTCGGCTTCAGCTACCGCAGATATATTCATAAAAGAGATTGTAAGACTTCATGGTGTCCCTCTCAACATCGTTTCTGACAGGGGAATCCAGTTCACTTCAAAGTGGTGGAAGGATCTGTGCAAGTCCCTGGAAATCAAAACCTTTCTCTTGTCCGCTTACCACCCACAAATTATTGGTCAGACGGAAAGGACCAACCAATCTTTAGAACAATATCTTTCGTGCTTTTGCTCCTACTCCCAAGATGACTGGTCTACCCTTCTACCCTACGCAGAATTTGCCTACAACAACTCCATACACTCTGCCATCAACCAAACACCGTTCTGGGCAAATTATGGATTAAATCCTTCTTTCCAACCAGACTCCATCCCTAAAGTATCAACTCCTGCAGTGCAGGATTGGATAAACTTTATCCAAACAAATTTTTTACGGATTCAGGAAGCCATGAAAAAAGCTCAAAATAACTATGAAAAATACATAGGGAGAAGGAGTAACCCGAATTTCAAGATTGGAGATAAAGTGTGGGTATCTGCTGTCAATCTCATACTTCCCTATCCATCACGTAAACTAGCCCCGAAATTCATCGCCCCTTTTGAGATTAGGAAAGCAGTAAACCCTGTGGCTTTCGAACTAGCTCTACCCAGTTCATATAGGATACACCCAGTGTTCCACGCCTCTAAAACCAGTAACTCCAAATCCTTTTTTAGGAAGAGAAGAACTACCTCCCCCTCCAATTGAGATTGAAGGGGAAGAATAATTTGAAGTAGAAGCTATAATAGACTGCAGAAAGAGGGGGGGGGCAGGTCCAATATCTAGTTAAATGGAAGGGGTATCCTGCAGAAGACAATTCTTGGGAACCCTCAAATAACATTCATGCCCCTCACTTAGTGCAAAACTTCCACAGAAGACACCCAAGAATGCGAGCCCAGTTGGGAGGCTGCCCCTTGGGGGGGCACTGTCAGAGAAATAGTAGAAATTTGACCTGCCAGCGTCAGCACTGTCCTGTGCGCCTGCGCAGAAGAGTTGCACTACGGCACACATGGGTGCTCGATCCGGTGGGTTCACGCTTCCAAGCACACAGTTCTGCGGGCCGCCGCATGTGGGTGCACAATGCGCCATAAGCATGCGGGCAAATGCGGGCACATGCACGCCGTTGTGTGCACAGCGGAAGCCTCCTGGGCAGGCCTATAAAAGTCAGCCTTGTGTATTGTATCATTGCTGGTTTGTCTTTTCAGCTTCTGTAACCTGTTCCTGAACCTGTGTACTTGTGCCTGCCTGTTGTGACCCAGATCAACCTTGACCTCGTCTGAACCTCTCCAGCACTTTGACCCTTGGCTTATCTCGTGGACTTCTCTAGCTGCTTGATTCCTGTGTTTGACCCTCGGCCTCCTCCTGGACTTTGCCTCTGCTTTGAGCCTAGTGTTTGATAATCCGCCTGCTTACTTCTGCCTGACTTCCCGTGTTTCACCCCCGGCTTGTTTCTGGACTTTGCCTCTGTGTTTGACCCTCGGCCTCCTCTCTGAACTGGCTCCAGTCTTCATTTCCAGACTCTTCTTGAGCTTTTACCTAGCCAGTTCCAGTCCGGTCTCAGCCACCCTGCACGGATTGCCTCTCTACCTGAGTACCTTCCAGTACCTTCCTACCAGCCCAAACTGTTCCCCCATCCCTAACTATCACCAGTAGGAATGAGCCGGACACCCCCCGGTTCGGTTCGCACCAGAACCTGTGAACGGACCGAAAATTTGCATTAACGTTAGAACCCCATTGAAGTCTATGAGACTCGAACGTTCAAAATCTTAGGTGTTGGTGTTGCCACAACACTGTAAGCCCTCACAGTTACTCTTGGTGGGCACAGGAATGGGCTCTGCTGTGAAATATTAGATCAATAATTGTAATTACATGCCCCTGTTGAACAGGGGCAGAAAAATTGGGCCTTTGGTGGTGGTGGTTGTGTTGCCACAACACTGTAATGCCCCGTACACACGGTCGGATTTTCCGATGGACAATGTCCGATCGGAGCGTGTTGTCGGAAATTCCGACCGTGTGTGGGCGCCACCGGACATTTTCCATCGGATTTTCCGACACACAAAGTTGGAGAGCAGGAGATAAAATTTTCCGACAACAAAATCCGATCGCGTCAATTCCGACCGTGTGTGGCCTGTTCCGACGCACAAAGTGCCACGCATGCTCAGAAGAAATTCCGACACGGGACAGCTCGTTCTGGTAAACTTAGCGTTCGCAATGGATACAGCACTTTCGTCACGCTGCAATGTTAAAAATGGTTTAATACAGCGCACTCTCTTCTTCTTTATAATGTGACAAGAATTAAGTAGTTTTGCTGCTCATATTCACACACACTTCTCACAAACTTTTATTTGTGTTTTTTTAGTGGGATTCCCTGAATATATTGTTATTAGTTGTCACATCTGACAGTTTTATATTTTTTAATTTTTTTTTTTTTGGATTTTAAGCCTTTTTTTTCTTTAATGTTTGGATTTTTTCCAAGGCTGATCTTTGTTCAATGTTATTTTTATTTTTACTCCAGAATATTTTTGGGTGTGTTTTGTGTGTCAAGTTACCCCAACACCATTGATATCTTTTATTATTTAATCTCAAGGAGATTGTTTGTTGTTGGTGTCCCTTGTTCATTTCACATTGTATATTTGAAATGTACCTGAATCCTCACAAACCAACTGTCATTTTTGAAGTAAAACACATAGGAGAGTATAATTCAAAACAAAAATCCTTTATTAAGGGATCAGAACCAAACAAAGAGGGAGGCAACACTGGATCAACAGGAGAAATTAGCGAAGCCTGGGACCCCCACGGCAGATATCAATTCTTCAACATCAAAATTGGTGGCCTGAGGAGTCCATATCTAAGGGAGGGCAGTCTGGTCCGGGATTCACAGAGACTCGGATAGCAGCAGATGACATCTGTGTCCCCAGGCTGTGGTACCACAAGAGGCTGCATCTTTTGGCCGACCAGACTGAACCCAGGGCAATCACTGTCTGGTCTTCCTTCCACGCTTCCTTCCCGGCTGTGGCTGTGCAGTTGGAGATGTGGCAGGAGGAGGAGTAGGACCTGGAGGAGGAGGAGGACTGGGGGGACCTGGAGGAGAGGGAGGAGGAGGAGGACCTGCAGGAGGAGAAGGAGGACCATCCCAAAGATGTGTGTGAGGTGTAATTTGGCCCCTCATACCTTTCTCCAGAGCCTCCGATATGAGGGCCTCACACATGGCTTTTTGGCCCTCCTCCATCCTCTGCATTTTATAGGCTATATAGGCAGCAATGTTCTCCTGCATGGTGTGGGGTGCTCCCAGGACCTCTGTAGCCCTCCAAAAGAATGCTATAGCAGCCTCCTCTAGGGTACTCCTCCTACTGCCACTTTCTATTTTCAGGGGGGGTGGAGGGACCTTGATATCAGCCAGCCGGCTCGGCCCGGCCACCTCCTGGCTGAGACTTCCCTGTGTATGAAAAAGGGACATGGTTTTAGTTTTTGCTTCATCAATCACAATCCTAAATTACTACTCCCAACTAACATCTAGTTAACATCATTGATTGGACAAGCAGAAATATTTAGAGGATGCTATACTTGGCTCAATCTGGGCTCCTCCACATGTGGCCTGGAAGGCCCAGGTTGGGCGTCAGAAGCCTCAGCCAGGGGGGGGGAAGGAAGCGTGGAAGGAAGACTGGAGAGGGATGGCCTGGGTTCAGTCTGGCCTGCCAGAAAGTGCAGACTGTCGTAGTACAACATCCTGGGGACATAGATGCCATCTGCTGCTCCGGATCTCTGTGAATCCAGGACTTTCTTGCGCTCCCTCAGATATGTGCTCCTCAGGCCACCAATGAAAATCTTTAAATAAGTGATGTCTGCCGTGGGGATCACCTGCTTCACAATTTCACACAATTGCTCCAGTGCTGCCTTCCTCTTTGCTTGGTTCTTGAAATGGGGGTGGGTAATCTCCCACAGACAGGGCAGCTCACTTAGCATATCTATGAATACTGACATGAAGTCATTGTCTTTCATTAAGATATCCATGTTCACTGCAAGACACAACACAAGACAAAGCCTAATGTCAGACAAAACTCTCCTAATCTTGTTACAATATAGGCCTCAATCTAGAAGCAGTATAGGCACAAGTTTGTCTCTTACCTTCTTTCTTACGATCGGCGCGTCCAATACTCCTTCCTCCGCTCACAGATCGTACGTAATATGCACGCGTGTTACGCTTTATACACACTGCGCATGCGTGTAACTCCGCCCGCCCCTGACGTTCTTTCTAGTGTATTCCCCGCCCCTTTTCGTTTGGCGCAGTGGGGGAAGAGCATGATGACGGAGTTACAGCAGGTGCGTGCTAATTCTAGCAACGAGGAGGAGGAGGAGGAAAGCCCGGATCCAGGCACATCCCGATCCAGAAGGAGACGTTTTAAGGCCACAAATATGTTGTTTGGGGAGATGTTGGAGATGGTCGACATCATGAGGAAGTCCAACTATGACGGAAAATATGGGCCTTACCCCAACCCCAACATCCAAAAGGCCAAAATCATGGCGAAAGTGGTCGGGAGTCTTGAGAGGAATTTCGGGGTACGAAGATCTAAAGATCAGCTCAGGAAGCGGTGGTCGGACCTGAAGTTGAGAGAGCCAGAGCAGTACCGAAAGACCCGGAGAGTGCTGCAAAAAAGTAAGTAGTTGTGCTGTATTCTTTCTGTCTTTATTACGTTTGTTCTGCTCCATATGCTTTTATTAATTGTAACGTTTAAAAAGGTCAACTTTAATGTTCATGGGCCCATTATTCGTTCGTATCAAACATTTTTCTTTCGGCCTCTAGAACACCATTGTTTAGGCCATATGCATTTTCACACATTTTTGGGGGCCTACTTGGATGCCAAATATTTGTTTGTGTAGATGGGTTTGTTACTAGAATGAAATGCAAACTAGATTGTGTGTAAGGAGAGGGCACTGAGCAGCTGTTTTCACATCTGGACACTGGAGCACTAGTGTGGGACACAAGAACACCATTTTTATTAGGGGGGCACACTGATGATCCAGTGTATACTATAGGGGGGGCTACATCTGTGAAGCTTGTACCAAACAGGTAAAGTATTGCAGCTTGACAAAGGGCAATAAAAAATTTACATCTTGGAACTCGGCTAAAATAGACAATTGTACCGCACTTCCAAGCAATGTTTCCTATTTCTAGTTCTGCCATCAAATATCTGTGTGCTAATTATACCATTTTTGTTTTACATAGGGGAGAAAAGACTCGGACACCCCTCATCCCAGGAGACCAGAGACCCCCCCCTCTGGAAAAAGGGGAAATACAAACCCAAGAAGCTGAGCAGGAGGAAGAAGAAGATGTGGTGGAGATTGGCACCACAACAGGTGAGTGTCTGCGACCACAGGCTCAGGTAAAAGAGATGGATGGTGGCAGATTTTTTTTTTGTTCTTTATCTCTTTTTAGGTGATCGTGATGTGAGGAAGAGAGAACGCTTTACATCTGAAAGTGCCCAGATACTGATCGGGGAGATCATGGGGTGTAATCTCCAATTGCAAAACATCCAGCAACAAATCAGTGATTTTATTAAAAAAAATAATAACATCATTGATGTTTTGGGGTGAATTTAAACCCCACAAAATCACCAGTTTTATCGTGGTTAAATCTTACCAAAATTTTTTCAATGTTTAGAAAAGCCAAATTTGGAGGATGCACACAGTGTGCCAACATGTGCTATCTGCCATCACGGGAGATCAATGGACGCGTTTTGGGGGTGCAACCCCTTCCTCAGTATATACTATAAAGTAGCGTATAAAGTAGCGTTGAGGAAGGGCTTGCTCCCCCAAAACACGTCCCTTGATCCCCCCTGATGGCAGATAGCACATGTTGACATTCGTAAATTGGTGTGCATCTTCCAAATTTGGCTTTTCCAGTGGTGATTTACCCCCATCTGAACGCTATATCAAACCCAGTTCCTAAATACTGATGTCTGATATAGCCTTCAGGTTTTACCATATGTGAACTTTGTAAGTTCAAGTTTTTTGGCTTTCTTGTTGGTTTTACACAGGCCTGTTTTATCTGAAATGGATATTTAGATTTTTGATAATGCTACTGAAACATTGTTATACAACAAACATGATGGTTTGTTTTAAAAACCTTTGGTAAATGCACATGTGATTGTGCAGGTATAAAAAAGTGCCTTACTCAAGAATGTGTGGATTATTGTCTCAACACTACAACACTTTTGGGGTGATGTAATTGCTGTTTTATGCAAAAATGGGGGTTATTTCCTAAGGGCAAATACACTTTGCACTACAAGTGCAGGTTCAGTGCAGTTGCAAGTGCACTTGTAGTGAAATGTGTTTTTGCATTTAGGAAGTACCAGCCAACACTGTTTTTTAAGGTTACCCAATCACAACATTTTTTGCACTCAACACATTTCTGTCAGGGTCAGCTAAAACAAACACAAGCAGTAAATGTCCACCAAGAATTTCTTTTGGTTGTTTTTTATTTGAAAAAGGTGTCACAGATTGTCTGGCATATTGATAGCCCCCCTACCCGCAAAGAACTCCAGGTATCGTAACCGGACATCACGGGCATTCAGGGAGGGCAAGCCAGGACGGCCACTTTCAAGCGCCATCAGTGTTGATGGATTTGGGATTCCGGCCTCAGGCCCAACTGAGCCAGCATAGTTGGCTGAATGTTTTCTTAAAAAATTATGGAGAACACAGAGGGCAAGTATTATATGGTTCAGTTTATACTCCGCCATATGGATGGGTGTCAGAAATAATCGGAACCGGCTGGCCAGGATTCCAAATGTGTTCTCCACCACTCTTCGGGCTCTGGCCAGCCGGTAATTAAAAACCCTCTGTTCCGGGGTGAGGGTCCTCATCGGGAATGGCCGCATCAGGTGGTCCCCCAGCGCAAATGCTTCATCAGCAACGAACACAAATGGGAGACCTTCAACATTGTCCTCTGGAGGTGGCAAGTCCAAACTGCCATTCTGGAGACGCCTGTAGAACTCCGTCTGGGCGATCACTCCACCATCGGACATCCGGCCATTCTTCCCCACATCCACATACAAGAACTCGTAATTAGCCGACACCACCGCCAACATCACTATACTATTAAACCCCTTGTAATTATAATAGTACGACCCCGAGTTGGGTGGTGGGACGATGTGGATGTGTTTCCCATCAATTGCCCCTCCGCAGTTAGGAAAGTCCCACCGCTGGGCAAAGTGGGAGGCCACAGTCTGCCATTCCTGTGGCGTTGAAATAAACTGTTGAGGAAAAACAATAAATATTACTATTTTTTCAAAGATACATGGCAAGCTGATTATACACAAACATTATTGGCCAACCTCCAGATAGCATTTACTAAGGGGAATTTAACAACAACAAAGTATAAGGTACACCTACCATATTCCCCCTTCCCCCTCTCATGGGCCATTTCTAACATTATAGGGGGGGGGACTCTTGGACAGGTAACCCTCTGCACTTCATTGAGAGATGAATGCCTAAATACAGGGTATTACTTGGAACAGCCCTTTCTTAGTTACACTATTGGCAGACCACTGGACAGGTAAGAAGTGTCCTAATACAAAGATATAAATACACACTGTACACATTTGAGCACATTTGAACATTCTGCTATTACCTATCAAGATAATAATAGGATACAAAAACCTTAAACAGTACCATTGGAAAGTATACAGGCAGGCCCTTGCACTACATGCTTTGGGGAATTCATCCATAAATCTGACCAGTAAAGAGATGGGTATAGTGTGTATGGGTTTGGCAAAGTCAGCAGATAGATGATTGAGGATAGAGAATTGGGATCAGCTGACTTAGCAGTTGGGGGAGGGAGGGTTACAAAAAATTTGGGGACACCACAAAAAAAGCCTCTGGCACTCTGCCTGAATTTAAATCAAAAATAACATTTCCAAACATTTTAGGGGGTGTTTGGGGTAAAGCACTACTATGGAGCTGATAAAATACATTGTTAAGTGACTACATGAGGTGAATATAGGGGCAGGAGACACCATGCTGGAGAGGTTATTGAAGGGCAAATATGTATGAAGGACATAAAATAATAATTACATAAAAATCCAGCATGCATGAGGACAAAGGGGACATTCACAGCATATTACAATCATGGTAATTAGGGAATGAGGGAAGAAATACAATATATTAGCAAACATTCAATACAATAAAATGTGATATAAAAGGATAAAAATCTTACCTTCATATACTCCTTCTGCAGGACCTGTATGATGGCAGAACAGGTCTCTGGGATAATGATCCCCAGAGCCTGGGGGGAGATGCCTGTCGAGAACTTGAGGTCCTGCAGGCTTCTCCCTGTGGCCAAATACCGCAAGGTAGCGACCAACCTCTGCTCCGGAGTGATGGCTTGCCTCATGCAGGTATCCTGCCTGCTAATATAGGGGGTCAGCAAAGCCAACAAACGGTGAAACAGGGGGTCCGTCATCCTGAGAAAGTTCCTGAAATCATCAGGATTATTCTCACGGATCTCACGGAGCAAAGGCATATGACAGAACTGGTCACGCTGAAGCAACCAATTCTTGGTCCATGAACTCCTCCTCACCCTGTTCATGGACTGGACTTGTGTCAAGGTCAGGACCCCAACACCAATCCCCTGCACAGCACGAACTCTACGAGGAGTACGCATACGAAACATGGCTAGAAAACGGTCGGTTGCTCAGAACGAAGTAACAGAACGCACTGAAGAACAGCAAGGCCTGTGAAGAGCGACCTGAAAACCAGTAATGAACGAACAAGAATAGAATGACTACTTAAAGTCACACAGAACTTGCTTGCACGCACTGAAGAGCAGATACAAACCCACAAGCACAAACTGAACGGCAGAAAACGATCTGAAAGCCACGAGTCTGAAAAAGCGCGAATCGTCTCTCACCAAACTTTTACTAACACGAGATTAGCAAAAGGAGCCCAAAGGGTGCCGCGCTTGGTTCTGAACCGGCCTTTTCTAGTCTCGTCGTATGTGGTGTACGTGACCGCGTGGTTGTCGATCGTAAATTCCGACAACTTTGTGCGACCGTGTGTAGGCAAAACAAGTTTGAGCCAAGATCCGTCGGAAAAAATCCTAGGATTTTGTTGTCGGAATGTCCGAACAAAGTCCGACCGTGTGTACGGGGCATAAGTCCTCACAGTTACTCTTGGTGGGAGCTGGAACGGGCCCTGCTGTGAAATATTGGATCAAGAATTGTAATTACATGTCCCTGTTGAACAGGGGCAGAAAAATTGGGCCTTTGGTGGTGGTGTTACCACAACACTGTAAGTCCTCACAGTTACTCTTGGTGGGCGCAGAAACGGGCCCTGCTGTGAAATATTAGATCAAGAATTGAAATTACATGTCCCTGTTTAACAGGGGCAGAAAAATTGGGCCTTAGGCACTGGTGCCACAACACTACAACCCCTCACATATACTCTAGTTGGAGCGCAGGAATTAGCCCTCCTGCAAAATATTGCATCAAAAATTGTAAATACACGCCCCTGTTAAACAGGGGCTGAAAAATTGGGCCTTAGGCACTGGTGCTGGTGCCACAACACTGCAACCCCTCACAAATACTTTAGTTGAGTGCAGCAACGAACCCTCCTTGCAAAATATTGCATCAAAAATTGTAATTACAAGCCCCTGTTAGGGGCTGATAAATTGGGCCTTAGTCACTGGTGGCGGCGCCCAGAACCAAAAATATTCTTACAAGCTATCAGCATGATCATTGAGGAGGAAGAGGATAGTCACTAAGCATAACAGGATAGTCACCAGCATCAGCATAGGCAGTCTTGAAGGGATCTGACATTTCAAAAAAAATTATTCGGTTTCATCAGCATCAGGTGCTTGGTAGCTGATGGTGATCCAAGACTGATTCATGTTTATGAAGGTCAGTCGATCGACCGAGTCGGTGGACAGGCGCACCCTGTGATCGGTTACAAAACCTCCAGCAGCAATGAATGTGCGTTCCGAAAGAATGCTGGATGAAGGACAGGCCAGTAGCTCAATTGCATACTGTGCAAGCTCTGGCCAATGATCCATCCTCAAGACCCAGTAACTCAGAGGATTTTCGGTGGGAAAAGTGTCCAAGTCAGATCTTGCCCCAGGTATTCCTGCACCATGTAAAACAGACGCTGGCAGTGGTTGCTGGAACCGATCATACCTTGGGGCTGCGGACTAAAAAATTGTCGGAACGCATTGGTCAGACGGCCACCTTCTCCACCGCTCCTTCTTTCACTGACCGAAGCCTCAGCAACACGTTGTCCAGGAACAGAAGTTTGTAACCTCCCAGTCTCTGGGAATGCGTTGCACAGACCTTTCTGCAAGGCCTCCCGAAGATGTTTCATCCTCTGCTCCCTCTGCGACGGCAAGATAAGGTCCGCAACCTTACCCTTGTAACGTGGATCAAGGAGGGTTGCCAGCCAGTATTGATCCCTCTCCTTGATACCACGAATGCGAGGATCCTTCCGCAGGCTTTGCAGGATCAGAAAGGCCATGCAGCGAAGGTTTGCTGAGGCATTCAGTCCGGAGTCCTCTGGGTCACTAAGGATGACATGATCCACAGCCACCTCCTCCCAGCCACGTACAAGTCCATGGGTTTCTTGGACTTTAAATGATCCCTTAAAGACTGCTGCTGAAGCTGAGTGCCAGGCTCCACCTCCATGCTGACACAATCCTCCTCTTCCTCCTGCTCCTCCTCCTCTTCCTCCACCTCGTCCTCTTCCTGTGTGATCGGTGGGCACGCAGGAACACTGTCTGGATAAAGGGGGCCTTGAGAGCTAAGGAAGTCCTCCTCTTCCTGCCTCTGTTCTGCCTCAAGTTCCCTGTCCATTATTCCATACAGCGAGTAGTCCAAGGGGCTCTGAGTAGTCCAAGGGGTTCTGAGAAACCCAATATTTTATAAAGATATCTGATAGAGTGTCCCGGAAAAACCCAAACCTCTTTGCTTACCTTATCTATGGCTTACGCTTTGATTGTATATATAAAAATAAGATAAGATAATCTGTACGTGTATTGAGTGGATTTTGTCAGACGCTGCAAGGTGAGGTGGCGTTCACCACTGTATTGTTATGGGTCAATTATCAGGGAAGAAGATTCCCCCTCCAGGGCGGCACAGTGGTGCAGTGGTTAGCACTCTCGCCTAGCAGTAAAAAAGGGTCGCTGGTTCGAATCCCAACCACGACACTACCTGCCTGGAGTTTGCATGTTCTCCCTGTGCCTGCGTGGGTTTCCTCCGGGTACTCCGGTTTCCTCCCACACTCCAAAGACATGCTGGTAGGTTAATTGGCTTCTGTCCAAAATTGGCCCTAGTATATGAATGGGGACCTTGGATTGAGGGTAGGGATTGATGTGAGTGTGCGATGTTCAGCATTAGGGACAAGGGTCAGGGTTGTAGACCCACACTCACTCAGGTTGAACTGGATGGACTGGTGTCTTTATTCAACCTTACTATCTATGTATCTATGTATCTATGTATCTCCAGATGTAGGAGAGACATGTAAATGTTATGTAGCCAGAATATGTGGAACTGATTATGTGTATATTAACCCTTGGGTAGATAATCTGGCGGGATGGACTGAAGACATGAGGAGCAGTGACCCGTTTCCCCGACAGGGTCAGAATGACATTTTTCACATGGACATGGTCAAGGGACTTTGCTTAGGAGATAGGGAAGCTTTCCCATATTATACGGGAGACCCCCAATGGGATAAGGAATATATGAGGAAAGGTGGGGAAAATTGGTTATTGTATGCCCCCTACTGGTATGAGAGAGCGGATAAGAAAATAAGAAAGAAAAGTCCAAATCCAAGGGACAATGAAGCTCCGGGGTTACATGCTTGTGAGAAGAGACCTAAATCAGGTTCCCTGTCCTTTTTTTTTTTTTTTTTAAAGTTTTATTTGCCAAAAAATTATACATCTTATTTGCAAAATATAATAGACAAAAGGTATACATGTTACAGTCCAGAATGCATTCAGAAGCAGATCCTGCATACAAATAAAGAAACAATATATGTATTATGTTGAGTTTGTCATTACTCGTTAAATCATTGGCTGTTTTCTTGAAACTCAGGACCAACTGATCTTAGCCCAAACAGTTGTATAGAACAAAAGCTATACAGTATTCAAATAAAAGCAACTAGAGGGAACTATCCCTCATAAAAGTAAAAAAACGAAAAAGAAAAACTTTTTTGTGCTGTGATTCAACTCCCCACTAGATCTTTTAATTACTATCCATTGATTCTCTAGTATCCTACAGAATTACTGGGTGGATTGTAGCGTGTTTTCAGAGTTATTCCATCTTCCCCATACTTTATTAAATTTTTTATTTGATCCTCTAGACTCATATGTCATTTTATACATGGTGATATTGGCATTAACCAAACCTTTCCAGGCATTCAATGTAAGATAGTCTCTCCTGACTAGGGATGAGCTTCGTGTTCGAGTCGAACCCATGTTCGACTCGAACATCATCTGTTCGCCTGTTCGCCGAATTGGGAACGATATGGGCCGTTCGCGCCAAATTCGGGTGGCGCGTCACGGCCCATAATTCACTGCGGCATCGCAGTGCATTGCTGGCTGATGATTGGCCAAGCATGCACTATGACCCGCATGCTTGGCCAATCACAGCGCCGTCTGAACAGAGAGCCGTAATTGGCCAAAGCCAAGGAGGCTTTGGCCAATTATGGCTCAGGGGATTTAGTACATGCCCCACACTATATAAGGCCGCCTGCACGGCTGCCCTGTGTAGTGTGTGTTCCGGCGTTCATTGAGAGAGAGAGAGAGACAGACAGTGACATTTGATTTGAGTTAGATAGATTAGGCAGAACAGTCAGTCAGTTTAGCTGTGTGTATACACAATACACACAGTGTATTGTGTATATATATGCATCCCAGGTGTTGCATATATATATATATATATGTATATATACACTGTATTCAGTTTAGCTAGATCCGTTCTTGTTATCTTCCTACTGACAGGCAGGCTTGTCTTGTTACAGTATTTACAGCTACCTGAAGAAAATTGCTGGTGTTCTTTTGATCCTATTAGTACCACAGTCAGGCAGCTAGACTATTTACAGTTAGTGCAGTGCGTCCTGCTCACAATGTTCAGCTAAAACTACAAGTTGGTGTAGTGAAACCTCTGCACAGTGTTCATCTCAAGCTACAAGTTAGTGCAGTGCGTCCTGCTCACAGTGTTTAGCTAAAACTATAAGTTAGTGCTGTGCGTCCTGCTCACAGTGTTCATCTAAAGCTACAAGTTAGTGCAGTGCGTCCTGCTCACAGTGTTCAGCTAAAACTACAAGTTGGTGTACTGAGACCTCTGCACAGTGTTCATCTCAAGCTACAAGTTAGTGCAGTGTGTCCTGCTCACAGTGTTTAGCTAAAACTATAAGTTAGTGCTGTGCGTCCTGCTCACAGTGTTCATCTAAAGCTACAAGTTAGTGCAGTGCGCCCTGCTCACAGTGTTCAGCTAAAACTACAAGCTAGTGCTGTGCGTCCTGCTCTCAGTGTTCAGCTAAAAATACAAGTTAGTGCTGTGCGTCCTGCTCACAGTGTTCAGCTAAACCTACAAGTTGGTGCAGTGCATCCTGCTCACAGTGTTCAGCTAAAACTACAAGTTAGTGCTCTGCATCCTGCTCACAGTGTTCAGCTAAAACTACAAGTTGGTGTAGTGAGACCTCTGCACAGTGTTCATCTCAAGCTACAAGTTAGTGCAGTGCGTCCTGTTCACAGCTATAGTTTAGCTAAAACTATAAGTTAGTGCTGTGCGTCCTGCTCAGAGTGTTCAGCTAAAACTACAAGTTGGCGTAGTGAGACCTCTGCACAGTGTTCATCTCAAGCTACAAGTTAGTGCAGTGCGTCCTGCTCACAGTGTTTAGCTAAAACTATAAGTTAGTGCTGTGCGTCCTGCTCACAGTGTTCATCTAAAGCCACAAGTTAGTGCAGTGTGTCCTGCTCACAGTGTTCAGCTAAAACTACAAGTTAGTGCTGTGCGTCCTGCTCTCAGTGTTCAGCTAAAAATACAAGTTAGTGCTGTGCGTCCTGCTCACAGTGTTCAGCTAAACCTACAAGTTGGTGCAGTGCGTCCTGCTCACAGTGTTCAGCTAAAACTACAAGTTAGTGCTGTGCGTCCTGCTCACAGTGTTTAGCTAAAACTATAAGTTAGTGCTGAGCATCCTGCTCACAGTGTTCATCTAAAGCTACAAGTTAGTGCAGTGCGTCCTGCTCACAGTGTTCAGCTAAAACTACAAGTTAGTGCTGTGCGTCCTGCTCTCAGTGTTCTGTGAAAAATACAAGTTAGTGCTGTGCGTCCTGCTCACAGTGCTCAGCTAAACCTACAAGTTGGTGCAGTGCGTCCTGCTCACAGTGTTCATCTAAAACTACAAGTTAGTGCTCTGCATCCTGCTCACAGTGTTCAGCTAAAACTATACGTTAGTGCTGTGCGTCCTGCTCAGAGTGTTCAGCTAAAACTACAAGTTGGCGTAGTGAGACCTCTGCACAGTGTTCATCTCAAGCTACAAGTTAGTGCAGTGCGTCCTGCTCACAGTGTTTAGCTAAAACTATAAGTTAGTGCTGTGCGTCCTGCTCACAGTGTTCATCTAAACCTACAAGTTAGTGTAGTGCGTCCTGCTCACAGTGTTCAGCTAAAACTACAAGTTAGTGCTGTGCGTCCTGCTCTCAGTGTTCAGGTAAAAATACAAGTTAGTGCTGTGCGTCCTGCTCACAGTGTTTAGCTAAAACTATAAGTTAGTGCTGTGCATCCTGCTCACAGTGTTCATCTAAAGCTACAAGTTAGTGCAGTGCGTCCTGCTCACAGTGTTCAGCTAAAACTACAAGTTAGTGCTCTGCATCCTGCTCACAGTGTTCAGCTAAAACTACAAGTTGGTGTAGTGAGACCTCTGCACAGTGTTCATCTCAAGCTACAAGTTAGTGCAGTGCATCCTGCTCACAGTGTTTAGCTAAAACTATAAGTTAGTGCTGTGCGTCCTGCTCAGAGTGTTCAGCTAAAACTACAAGTTGGCGTAGTGAGACCTCTGCACAGTGTTCATCTCAAGCTACAAGTTAGTGCAGTGCGTCCTGCTCACAGTGTTTAGCTAAAACTATAAGTTAGTGCTGTGCGTCCTGCTCACAGTGTTCATCTAAAGCTACAAGTTAGTGCAGTGCGTCCTGCTCACAGTGTTCAGCTAAAACTACAAGTTAGTGCTGTGCGTCCTGCTCTCGGTGTTCAGGTAAAAATACAAGTTAGTGCTGTGCGTCCTGCTCACAGTGTTTAGCTAAAACTATAAGTTAGTGCTGTGCATCCTGCTCACAGTGTTCATCTAAAGCTACAAGTTAGTGCAGTGCGTCCTGCTCACAGTGTTCAGCTAAAACTACAAGTTAGTGCTGTGCATCCTGCTCTCAGTGTTCAGTGAAAAATACAAGTTAGTGCTGTGCGTCCTGCTCACAGTGTTCAGCTAAACCTACAAGTTGGTGCAGTGCGTCCTGCTCACAGTGTTCAGCTAAAACTACAAGTTAGTGCTCTGCATCCTGCTCACAGTGTTCAGCTAAAACTACAAGTTGGTGTAGTGAGACCTCTGCACAGTGTTCATCTCAAGCTACAAGTTAGTGCAGTGCGTCCTGCTCACAGTGTTTAGCTAAAACTATAAGTTAGTGCTGTGCATCCTGCTCAGAGTGTTCAGCTAAAACTACAAGTTGGCGTAGTGAGACCTCTGCACAGTGTTCATCTCAAGCTACAAGTTAGTGCAGTGCGTCCTGCTCACAGTGTTTAGCTACAACTATAATTAGTGCAGTGCGTCCTGCTCTCAGTGTTCAGCTAAAACTACAAGTTAGTGCTTGCGTCCTGCTCACAGTGTTCAGCCAAACCTACAAGTTGGTGTAGTGAGACCTCTGCACAGTGTTCATCTCAAGCTACAAGTTAGTGCAGTGCGTCCTGCTCACAGTGTTTAGCTAAAACTATAAGTTAGTGCTGTGCGTCCTGCTCACAGTGTTCAGCTAAAACTACAAGTTGGTGTAGTGAGACCTCTGCACAGTGTTCATCTAAAGCTACAAGTTAGTGCAGTGCGTCCTGCTCACAGTGTTCAGCTAAAACTACAAGTTAGTGCTGTGCGTCCTGCTCACAGTGTTCATCTCAAGCTTCAAGTTAGTGCAGTGCGTCCTGCTCACAGTGTTCAGCTAAAACTACAAGTTGGTGTAGTGAGACCTTAGTGAAGCTACAGACCATTAGTATGTCTGGAAGGCCAAGAAGGAGAGGCAGACAGTCACAAGCCAATAAGAGAGGGCAAGCAGGCTCTGTGTCTAGTGCTGGTCATGGAGACGGTGCATCCTCATCAGCACGTGGCCCTGGGACACGCTTGGCCTTTTTTTCGGCAGCTGGCCGTGTTGAGCCGCAACATGCGGAAGACTTGGTCGAGTGGATGACCAAGCCGTCCTCATCCTCCTCATCCTCTCTCACCCATGCCCAGGGTACTTTGTCTGGCAAAGCAGCGGCCTCTTCCCTCGGCTCAATGTCATCAGTGACTCCTTCCCTAGCCCCACCATGTCCTTCTGAGGGGTCCCTCGAACTGTTTGACCACAGTGTTGGGTACATGCTCCAGGAGGATGCCCAGCGTTTGGAAGGCTCTGATGATGATACTGAGCTCGATGAAGGCAGTAACATGAGCACGGACAGAGTGGTGCCCAAGAAGGACAGCAATCTGGAAGTCATGCTCCCCCTGCTGCAGCATACTGCCAGGTTTGCTCCAGTGATGAGGAGGGAGGGGATGATGAGGTCACTGACTCAACGTGGGTGCCTGATAGGAGAGAGGAGGAGGAGGAGGCGGCACATCACCAATGAGGCAGGATGCCCTCCAGGGGCCAGCCTAAGGGCAGCACATTGAATGCATCACACCGCAAAGCTCCACATGTGCAGGGCGCTGCAGTCTGTGCGCGTTATTCAAAAAGTTCTTTGGTGTGGGCCTTTTTTGAGATGAGTGCATCAGATCTCACCGCTGCTATTTGCAACATATGTCTCAAGCGTATCTCGCGTGGCCAAAACATCTCCCGCTTGGGTACCACATGCTTGACCAGACATATGTTGACCTGCCATGCAGTTCGTTGGCAAGCGTATCTAAAAGACCCACACAAAAGAACAAAGAGGACCTCTCCTTGCGCCTCATCAGCTGAGATTTCCAACCCCACTTGACCTTCAGTCCTCTCTGAGACCTGCACTGAGAGGAATGAAGGTGTAGAATTAGGTGTGACACAGCCAAGTACTTGTGGGCAATCTGCTTTTGGTACACCGATGTCAGATTGTACCAGGCAAATTTCCCTGCCCCAGCTGCTGCACCGCCGAAAGAAGTTTGCTTCCAGCCATCCACATGCCCAGCGGTTGAATGCTAGCTTGGCAAAATTGCTAGCACTTCAACTGCTGCCTTTTCAGTTGGTAGACTCTGCCCCCTTCTTTGTGGAATGTGCGGTTCCTCAGTGGCAGGTACCCAAACGCCACTTTTTCTCACGGAAGGCGATTCCGGCTCTCTACCGGCATGTGGAAGGCAATGTCCATGCCTCGCTGGACAGGGCGGTCAGCGGTAAGGTGCATATTACCACTGACTCATGGTCCAGCAGGCATGGACAGGTATGTTACCTAAGTTTCACGGTGCATTGGGTGACTCTGCTGGCAGCTGGGAAGGATGCAAGACAAGGTGCAGTAGTGTTGGAGGTTGCTCCACCACCACGCCTCCAAAATGCTAATGATTGTGACACACCTCTCTCCTCCACCCCCTCCTCTTCTTCTTCCTCCATGGCCTCTTCCTGTGCTTTGTCCTCGGAACCAGCGGTGCTCCATAGCCGTTCAAGGGGCTACGTAAGTACGCAGGGCAAAAGATGCCATGCGGTGCTTGAGCTGGTGTGCTTGGGGGACAGGAGCCACACTGGGGCAGAGGTTCTGTCAGCTCTGCAGGGGCAGGTTCAGAGGTGATTGACGCCACGCCAACTTAAGGCAGGAATGGTGGTTTGCGACAATGGCACCAACCTCCTCTCTGCCCTCCGACAGGGACAAATGACCCATGTGCCCTGTTTGGCCCACGTCCTTAACTTGGTGGGGCAGCGGTTCTTGGGCAGGTACCCGGGCTTACAGGATGTCCTGAGGCAGGCCAGGAAAGTCTGTGTGCATTTCCGCCGGTCATATAATGCCAGTGCTCGGCTGATGGACCTCCAAAAGGAGTTTAACCTGCCCAAGAACTGCCTAATCTGTGACATGCCCACCAGGTGGAACTCAACGTTGGCCATGCTGCAGCGGCTGCACACGCAGCAGAGGGCCATCAATGAGTACCTGTGCGACTATGGCACCAGGACAGGGTCAGGGGAGCTTGTTTTTTTCCCCACGCCAGTGGGCCATGATCAGGGATGCATGCACTGTCCTGTCACCATTTGAGGAGGCCACGAGGATGGTGAGCAGTGACAGTGCATGCATCAGTGACACTGTCCCCCTTGTCCACCTGTTGGAGCACACGCTGCGTGGAATAATGGACAGGGCACTTGAGGCAGAACAGAGGCAGGAAGAGGAGGACTTCCTTAGCTCTCAAGGCCCCCTTTATCCAGACAGTGTTCCTGCGTGCCCGCCGATCACACAGGAAGAGGACGAGGAGGAGGAGGAGGAGGAGGAGGAAGATTGTGTCAGTATGGAGGTGGAGCCTGGCACTCAGCATCAGCAGCAGTCTTTAAGGGATCAGTCCGAAGAAACATATGGACTTGTACGTGGCTGGGAGGAGGTGGCTGCGGACCATGTCGTCCTTAGTGACCCAGAGGACTCCGGACCGAATGCCTCAGCAAACCTATGCTGCATGGCCTCCCTGATCCTGAAAAGCCTGCGTAAGGATCCTCGTATTCGTGGTATCAAGGAGAAGGACCAATACTGGCTGGCAACCCTCCTTGATCCACGTTACAAGGGTAAGGTTGCGGACCTTATCTTGCCATCACAGAGGGAGCGATGGCCTTGCAGAAAGGTCTGTGCAACGCGTTCCCAGAGACTGGGAGGTTACAAACTCCTGTTTCTGAACAACGTGTTGCTGAGGCTTCGGTCAGTCAAAGAAGAAGCGGTGGAGAAGGTGGCTGTCTGACCGATGTGTTCCGACAATTTTTTTGTCCGCACCCCCAAGGTATGATCGGTTCCAGCAACCATCGCCAGCATCTGTTTTACATGGTGCAGGAATACCTAGGGGCAAGATCAGACTTGGACACCTTTCCCACCGAAAATCCTCTGGGTTACTGGGTCTTGAGGATGGATCACTGGCCAGAGCTTGCACAGTATGCAGTTCAGCTACTGGCCTGTCCTGCATCCATCGTTCTTTCGGAACACACATTCAGTGCTGCTGGAGGCAGGTCGATCGACTTACCTTCATAAAAATGAATCAGTCTTGGATCACCACAAGCTACCAAGCACCTGATGCTGATGTAACCGAATCATTTTTTTTGAAATCTCAGATCCCTTCAAAGACTGCCTATGCTGATGCTGAGTGACTATTCCTGAGTAATTATCCTCTTCCTCCTCAATCATCACGCTGATAGCTTGTAAGAACATTTTTGGTTCTGGGCGCCACCACCAGTGCCTAAGGCACAATTTTTCTGCCCCTGTTTAACAGGGGCGTGTAATTACAATTTTTGATGCAATACTTTGCAGCAGGGCTCGTTCCTGCGTTCCAACTAGAGTGTCTGTGAGGGGTTGCAGTGTTGTGGCACCAGCACTAGTGCCTAAGGCCCAATTTTTCTGCCCCTGTTTAACAGGAGCGTGTAATTACAATTTTTGATGCAATACTTTGCAGCAGGGCTCGTTCCTGCGTTCCAACTAGAGTGTCAGTGAGGGGTTGCAGTGTTGTGGCACCAGCACCACCACCACCAAAGGCCCAATTTTTCTGCCCCTGTTCAACAGGGGCATGTAATTACAATTCTTGATCTAATATTTCACAGCAGGGCCCATTTCTGCACCCACCAAGAGCGAGTGAGGACTTACAGTGTTGTGGCACCAGCACCACCACAATCACCACCAAAGGCCCAGTTTTTCTGCCCCTGTTCAACAGGGGCATGTAATTACAATTCTTGATCTAATATTTCACAGCAGGGCCCTGTGAAGGCTTACAGTGTTGTGGCCACAACAACACCTAAGGCCCAAATTTCTGCTGAGTATATAGGGCAGGCCCCTACTTTCAAACATCTAACTTACAAACGACTCCTACTTGCAAACGGAAGGAGACAACAGGAAGTGAGATGAAATCTACCCCTAGGAAGGGAAATTCTCTCCTGTAAGAGTTAATATGGGAAAAACATTTCTCCTTTCCACTGATGCTTTCCAATCCTTGTTCCACAAAAAACCCAAATTCTCAAAAAGCATTTGTCATTGGGACAAAAAGTGAGGTGAAATCTTCTGAAGAGGAGGAAAGACAGCAAAACAAATGTCACAGGGATGATAACCCTTCCCTATGTTTTCCAAAAAGCTTAAAAAAGATTTTTTGGCTGGAGCTAAACACGTTAAAAATGTACCCATTCAAAATGACAAACAGATTCTACTTAACAACAAACCTACAGTCCCTGTCTTGTTTGCACCGCCTGTATACTGCTGTTCAGAGTATATAGGGCCTGGTGACCCCACACCTTTCCTTATTTTAATTTGGGTGCGGGGTTCCCCTTAATATCCATACAAGACCCAAAGGGCCTGGTAATGGACTGGGGGGTACCCATGGTGTTTGTCTCACTGATTTTCATCCATATTGCCAGGACCGGACACCCCCCAGGTACAATATTTAACCACTTCAGCCCCGGAAGGTTTTACCCCCTTCCTGACCAGAGCACTTTTTACAATTCGGCACTGCGTCGCTTTAACTGCTAATTGCGCAGTCATGCAATGCTGTACCCAAACGAAATTTGCGTCCTTTTCTTCCCACAAATAGAGCTTTCTTTTGATGGTATTTGATCACCTCTGCCGTTTTTATTTTTTGCGCTATACGCGGAAAAAGACCGAAAATTTTGAAAAAAAATGATATTTTCTACTTTTTGTTCTAAAAAAAATCCAATAAACTCAATTTTAGTCATACATTTAGGCCAAAATGTATTCGGCCACATGTCTTTGGTAAAAAAAATGTCAATAAGTGTATATTTATTGGTTTGCGCAAAAGTTATAGCGTCTACAAACTAGGGTACATTTTCTGGAATTTACACAGCCTTTAATTTATGACTGCCTATGTCGTTTCTTGAGGTGCTAAAATGGCAGGGCAGTACAAAACCCCCACAAATGACCCCATTTTGGAAAGTAGACACCCCAAGGAATTTGCTGAGAGGCATGTTGAGCCCATTGAATATTCATTTTTTTTGTCCCAAGTGATTGAATAATGACAAAAAAAAAAAAAAAATTACAAAAAGTTGTCACTAAATGATATATTGCTCACACAGGCCATGGGCATATGTGGAATTGCACCCCAAAATACATTTAGCTGCTTCTCCTGAGTACGGGGATACCACATGTGTGGGACTTTTTGGGAGCCTAGCCGCGTACGGGGCCCCGAAAACCAAGCACCGCCTTCAGGATTTCTAAGGGCGTACATTTTTGATTTTACTCCTCACTACCTATCACAGTTTTGAAGGCCATAAAATGCCCAGATGACATAAAACCCCCCAAATGACCCCATTTTGGAAAGTAGACACCCCAAGCTATTTGCTTTGAGGCATATTGAGTCCATGGAATATTTTATATTTTGACACAAGTTGCGGGAAAGTGACAAATTTTTTTTTTTTTTTTTTTTTGCACAAAGTTGTCACTAAATGATATATTGCTCACACAGGCCATGGGCATATGTGGAATTGCACCCCAAAATACATTTAGCTGCTTCTCCTGAGTACGGGGATACCACATGTGTGGGACTTTTTAGGAGCCTAGCCGCGTACGGGACCCCGAAAACCAAGCACCGCCTTCAGGATTTCTAAGAGCGTACATTTTTGATTTTACTCCTCACTGCCTATCACAGTTTCGGAGGCCATGGAATGCCCAGGTGGCACAAACCCCCCCCAAATGACCCCATTTTGGAAAGTAGACACCCCAAGCTATTTGCTGAGAGGCATGGTGAGTATTTTGCAGCTCTCATTTGTTTTTGAAAATAAAGAAAGACGAGAAAAAAAAAATTTTTTTTTCTTTTTTCAATTTTCAAAACTTTGTGACAAAAAGTGAGGTCTGCAAAATACTCACTATACCTCTCATCAAATAGCTTGGGGTGTCTACTTTCCAAAATGGGGTCATTTGGGGGGGTTTTGTGCCACCTGGGCATTCCATGGCCTCCGAAACTGTGATAGGCAGTGAAGAGTGAAATCAAAAATTTACGGCCTTAGAAAGCCTTAAGGCGGTGCTTGGTTTTCGGGGTCCCGTACGCGGCTAGGCTCCCAAAAAGTCCCACACATGTGGTATCCCCGTACTCAGGAGAAGCAACAGAATGTATTTTGGGGTGTAATTTCACATATTTCCATGGCATGTTTGAGCAATATATCATTTAGTGACAACTTTGCGCAAAAAAAAATAAAAAAAATAAAAAATTGTCTCTTTCCCGCAACTTGTGTCACAATATAAATTATTCCATGGACTCAACATGACTCTCAGCAAATAGCTTGGGGTGTCTACTTTCCAAAATGGGGTCATTTGGGGGGGGTTTGAACTGTCCTGGCATTTTATGCACAACATCTAGAAGCTTATGTCACACATCACCCACTCTTCTAACCACTTGAAGACAAAGCCCTTTCTGACACTTATTGTTTACATAAAAAAATAATTTTTTTTTGCAAGAAAATTACTTTGAACCCCCAAACATTATATATTTTTTTTAAAGCAAATGCCCTACAGATTAAAATGGTGGGTGTTTCATTTTTTTTTTTTCACACAGTATTTGCGCAGCGATTTTTCAAACGCATTTTTTGGGGAAAAAACACACTTTTTTACATTTTAATGCACTAAAACACACTATATTGCCCAAATGTTTGATGAGATAAAAAAGATGATCTTAGGCCGAGTACATGGATACCAAACATGACATGCTTTAAAATTGCGCACAAACGTGCAGTGGCGACAAACTAAATACATTTTTAAAAGCCTTTAAAAGCCTTTACAGGTTACCACTTTAGATTTACAGAGGAGGTCTACTGCTAAACTTACTGCCCTCGATCTGACCTTCGCGGCGATACCTCACATGCATGGTGCAATTGCTGTTTACATTTGACGCCAGACCAACGCTTGCGTTCACCTTAGCGCGAGAGCAGGGGGGACAGGGGTGCTTTTTTTTTTTTTTTTTTTCTTTATTATTATTATATTTTTATCTTATTTTTAAACTGTTCCTTTCATTTTTTTTTTTTTAAATCATTTTTATTGTTATCTCAGGGAATGTAAATATCCCCTATGATAGCAATAGGTAGTGACAGGTACTCTTTTTTGCAAAAATTGGGGTCTATTAGACCCTAGATTTCTCCTCTGCCCTCAAAGCATCTGATCACACCAAGATCGGTGTGATAAAATGCTTTCCCAATTTCCCAATGGCGCTGTTTACATCCGGCGAAATCTACGTCATAAAATGCTCGTAGCTTCCGGTTTCTTAGGTCATAGAGATGTTTGGAGCCACTCTGGTCTCTGATCAGCTCTATGGTCAGCTGGCTGAATCGCCGGCTGCATTCTCAGGTTCCCTGTTGAGACAGGAGAGCCAGAGAAAAACACGGAAGATGTTGGGGGGGGGGCATTCCCTCCCACTGCTTGTAAAAGCAGTCTAGAGGCTAATTAGCCACTAGGATTGCTTTTACATGAAAGCCGACCGCTGGCTGAAAAGAATGATACCAAGATGATACCTAAACCTGCAGGCATCATTCTGGTATAACCACTCAAAGTGGCATACCTGAAGACAAAAAAATGGTTAACAATAAAGCACAGTAAACGGTAAGGTATAAAAAATTGCATACCTGAAAAGCAAACATGATAAAACATAATAACAATAAAACATTGCAGAATAGAATACAGTAAAAAAGAGCAGAACAATAGAGAGAGAATAGAGAGAGAGAGAACAATAAAACGACAACTATTTTTATTTTATATTTTTGTTTGTGTTTTTTTTTTTTTTTTTTACACTTTTTTTTGTAACTAACTTTTATAACTGTAACCGGTTCCAGGTTCGGGTCTCTCAAAAATGCGATGGCATCTCGGGAGACCCTGTGAAAGTGTGCCTAGTCTGTGCAATGCTGTACCCTACGCTAATACTCAACTAGTGCATGGTAGCGTTCAAAACATTCACCAATGCAAAGACCAGGATTGTCAGGACAGGAGGGACAATAATAGTGGGTGTCACGCCTATATCCGCGCTTGCTGCAGACACATCTTTTTTGGGGGGGTTCGCTGGGTAGGGGTACTCGGGAGGACATAAAGAAAATGCCTCTCATGCAGCCGACTGCATTTGGTTGGGGATGTGAATGGGGGAAGTACAGGCGCTGCAGAAGTGGTGGGCTCCCAATTAGGATTGGCGAATGCAGCAGGAAGGGCACTATGGGCACGACGGGCCTGTGTTTGTCTTTTTGGTGGCAGCGGGACACTACTTGTGCTTGCCACCTCACCAGCTTGAACTGCACTTATGTGACTCGCCACGTCACCAAGTGTTACTGCAGTGCTGGTTTGACTACGACCGGGGTGTACTAGGCCGCTGGCGCTTGCCAGTTCACCAAAACGCTACAAAAAAAACTGTTAGCGATCACAGGGATCCGGCCTGACTCTGCGAACGCTGCAGTTATGCGTTTAGTGTTTTGTAAGTGACAGTGATCGATCGATACTGCACTTGGGTGGGCTGGGCCGGGCCGGGCGGAGGGGCAAAACGCAGGTGCTAGCAGGTATCTGGGCTGATCCCGCTAACACTGCGTTTTTGGGAACCCTAAACTGCTGGGGACGCTAGTATAGATCTGATCGGATCAGATATTGATCCGTTCAGATATTATACCACTAAGGGAGGTGTACGGTGCGTGCGTGGGTGTTAGCGGTACTGGCGCTAACCTGACGCTGCCTGGGGCTGGTGCTTGCCAGTTCACCAAAATGCTACCAAAAAAACTGTTAGCGATCGCAGGGATCAGGCCTGACTCTGCGAACGCTGCAGTTATGCGTTTAGTGTTTTGTAAGTGTCAGTGATCGATCGATACTGCACTTGGGTGGGCTCGCCTGGGCGGAGGGGCAAAACGCAGGTGCTAGCAGGTATCTGGGCTGATCCCGCTAACACTGCGTTTTTGGGAACCCTAAACTGCTGGGGACACTAGTATAGATCTGATCGGATCAGATATTGATCCGATCAGATACTATACCACTAAGGGAGGCGTATGCTGCGTGCGTGGGTGTTAGCGGTACTGGCGCTAATCTGACGCTGCCTGGGGCTGGTGCTTGCCAGTTCACCAAAACGCTACCAAAAAAACTGTTAGCGATCGCAGGGATCAGGCCTGACTCTGCGAACGCTGCAGTTATGCGTTTAGTGTTTTGTAAGTGACAGTGATCGATCGATACTGCACTTGGGTGGGCTGGGCCGGGCGGAGGGGCAAAACGCAGGTGCTAGCAGGTATCTGGGCTGATCCCGCTAACACTGCGTTTTTGGGAACCCTAAACTGCTGGGGACGCTAGTATAGATCTGATCGGATCAGATATTGATCCGATCAGATACTATACCACTAAGGGAGGTATACGGTGCGTGCGTGGGTGTTAGCGGTACTGGCGCTAACCTGACGCTGCCTGGGGCTGGTGCTTGCCAGTTCACCAAAACGCTACCAAAAAAACTGTTAGCGATCGCAGGGATCAGGCCTGACTCTGCCAACGCTGCAGTTATGCGTTTAGTGTTTTGTAAGTGACAGTGATCGATCGATACTGCACTTGGGTGGGCTGGGCTGGGCGGAGGGGCAAAACGCAGGTGCTAGCAGGTATCTGGGCTGATCCCGCTAACACTGCGTTTTCGGGAACCCTAAACTGCTGGGGACGCTAGTATAGATTTGATCGGATCAGATATTGATCCGATCAGATACTATACCACTAAGGGAGGCGTATGCTGCGTGCGTGGGTGTTCGCAGTACTGGCGCTAATCTGACGCTGCCTGGGGCGACGCATATCACCGCCGGGCGATCAGGGGGCTAAACCTTTATTCGGTAATAAACGGCGGGTGCCCTGACACTATAAAAAATAAACGAACTAACCAGCGTCACCCGTAACAGTTATACGGTGATCAGTGGTGAAAGGGTTAACTAGGGGGCAATCAAGGGGTTAAAACATTTATTAGATAGTATATGGGGGTCCCTGTCGCTATAAAATGCTGACGGCGAACCTAAATATTTACGTTCCTAACTAGCGTCACCAGCGACACTAATACAGCGATCAGAAAAATGATCGCTTAGCGACACTGGTGAGGGGGGGTGATCAAGGGGTTAAAACTTTATTAGGGGGGGTTAGGGGGGTATCCTAGACCTAAAGGGGGGTAATACTCACTGCCCTAACACTAACTGTCACAAACTGACACTATGCAGTAATCAGAAAAAAAAAAAAAAAAAAATACTGCTAATGTCAGTTTGTGACAGGGGGGGGGGTGATTGGGGGGGGATCGGGGGGCGATCGGGGGGGGGGATCGGGGTGTAAGGTATGCCTGGCATGTTCTACTGTGTGTGTGTTGTGCACTCACTTGTCATCTCTCCTCGGCGCTGGAACGGAAACTGCCAGACCGAGGAGAGATGACATCACATCCTCTGCCTGTGTGAAATGACACACAGGCAGAGGAGGATTCCCATTGGCTGGGAGCGATCGCGAGGGGGGGGCCACGATCGGATGGTCTCCCCCTCGCCTCCCGATGCTCCCAGTCAAATGCCGACCGCCGATGGCACCGGGGGGGGTCCGATCGGACCCCCCGCCCGCGGGAGGCAGATCACGTACGGGTACGTGATTTTGCCTGCCCGTGCCATTCTGCCGCAGTATATATGCGGTAGGCGGTCGGCAAGTGGTTAAAGGAATATTTCACTTTTTTTTTTTTACTTTAAGCATCATTAAAATCACTGCTCCCGAAAAAAATGCAGTTTTTTAAAGTTTTTTTTGCATTGATACATGTCCCCTGGGGTAGGACCCGGGTCCCCAAACCCTTTTTAGGACAATACCATGCAAATTGGCCTTTAAAATGAGCACTTTTGATTTCGAACGTTCGAGTCCCATAGACGTCAATGGGGTTCTAACGTTCGTGCGAACTTTCGGTCCGTTCGCAGGTTCTGGTGCGAACCGAACCGGGGGGTGTTCGGCTCATCCCTACTCCTGACCCAATGAAGTACAATTAGTTTCCTTACATAATAAAACAGTAGACTTAGTAGTGTTCTCGTGTTATTACTCATAACTTCATCTTCTATGATCCCTAAAAGACTCAGCAGAGGGCTGCATATGTTCGGTATATCTAAAGTATCAGCAATAAATTGAGTCACCTGAGACCATAATGGCCTAACTCTGTCACATTCCCATACCATATGTATAAAAGCCCCCTCTTCCCTCAAGCATTTATGACAAATAGGGTCCACCTTTTTTCCCATTTTATAGAGTCTCAAAGGGGTATAGTACATCTCATGTAAATACCTTAGCTGTATTAATTTGTGTCTAGCAGATATAACTGTGGGCAAGTATGATGCTAGAACATTTTCCCATTGACCATCTATAGTTTCTGGTATGATCTCCACCCATTTTCCTTTAAGTTTACTTTCTCTAGGATTCTCCTCTGCCAGAAGTGTATTGTAGTATGTAGAAATTCGTTTAGTATGATCTGGAGTAGCCAGTAGTCTTTCTATCATAGAGTTTTCCAGTGTCACGGGTCCAACCCCAAATTGAACATACGCAGCGTGTCTCAATCTGGTAAATTGGTAGTCCCAGGTCTCCGGAACATTCAATTCTCTTCGCAACTGCGAAAAGGTTTTTAGTTCCCCATTGATATACAATTGGTGCAGGTATGTGAGCCCATATTTAGACCATCTAAATCCGTCTTCTAAATTAAAGAATTCTTTCAGGTTGGGGTTGAACCACAACGGCACATTAGGGGATAAATGAATGGGGTTATCTTTTATATGTTTCATACAAATCCCCAATACCTTTTTAGCAGATTTTAGTATCTCCTTGCCCCCTACGGTGGGGACTTCTCCCCTGAAAAAGAAATTCAGTAAGGTTTCATATGATGTCACCGTTGCTGCTTCAACTGCAACGGCAGCATTATTTAATTGTGGGAACATTCTCCAATGAATAAATACTAATTGGGATGCTAAATAATATAGTCTCAGGTCAGGTATCACCAGACCACCTCTGTGAACAGGTAACTGCAACACCTCAAGAGAGACTCTTGCCGCTTTATTGCCCCATAAAAAAAGATGTTAATAGGGAGTTTATGTGTTTGAAAATTCTTTTTGGGATATAAATTGGGGCGTTAGAGAGGATGTACAAAAATTTTGGAAGGAAAATCATTTTAAATATGCTAGCCCTGCCATAGAGTGTAAGTGGAAGGTCCTTCCATTTCTGTATTCTGTCACTAAATGCTCTGATGATAGGCCATAAATTGTCCTCGATGAATGAATCTACAGGTAATTGGACCACTACTCCCAGGTATTTAAATTTCTCTACAATAGCCAGGGGGCACTGGGCTGGGAGTATTAAGTCCGGCTGTGAGTCTAGCGGAAATAGGACAGATTTGGTCCAGTTGATCCTGAAGCCAGAGAAATTCCCAAACTCCCGGATCAACGAGACTGCCGTGGCCAACGACTGCTCTGGATCTCTCAAGTATAGGAGCATGTCGTCAGCGTATAATGACACACGCTCTTCCAGATCTCCTACCATAAACCCCTGTAGCGTGACATTAGTTCTAAGTGTAGCCGCCAATGGCTCTATGGCCAAAGCAAACAGAAGAGGAGACAGGGGGCAACCCTGCCTTGTTCCCCTATAGATCTTGAAAGGTGCACAAAAAGAGCCATTCACTCTAATACTTGCTCTGGGGTCATTATACAAAAGTCTAATCCATGAAATAAATTTTGATCCGAAACCCAGCTTACCTAAAAGCAAAAATAAATAGTTCCACTCTACAGAGTCGAACGCCTTTTTGGTGTCTAAAGATGCCACAACTCTTTTTCCTTTATTATCATGAGGTGTCTGGAGGTTAACATATAGTCTACGTAAGTTCATTTGAGTGGAACGTCCGGGTATAAATCCAGTTTGATCTGAATTAATTAGTTTAAGGATCACCGACTTCAACCTACCGGCCAAAATCTTGGCCAGTATCTTGACGTCGGTATTTATCAAAGAAATTGGCCTTTATGACTCACATTCCTGCAGATCCTTTCCTGGCTTAGGTAACGCTATTATTAATGCTTCCCTCATATACTCTGGTAATATGCCTTCTTTCTCTGCAGCTATAAAGACGTTTTGTAGTATTGGCACTATCTGTTCTTTATGCAACTGGTACCACTCAGTTGGAAATCCATCCAAGCCAGGTGATTTACCCGGCCTGAAGGATGAGATTGCACCACCAATCTACTCCAGGGATATCGGCTGTTCCAAGAGTTCTCTATCTTCCTGGGGTAGAGATGGGAGTGTTAAATTGTCTATGTACCTTTCCAGTTCCTGGTCAGTATGCTGAGTTTGCGTCTGGTAAAGATTCTCGTAAAAGTTTAGAAAAGCGTTTAGAATCTCTTGGGCCTCCTCAATTACCTCACCATTTAGTTTCTTTATCTTGCCTATTGAGACCGGTGCATAAAGTGGGCTTGCCAAAAAAGACAATAGGCGTCCACTCTTATCGCCAAACTCAAAAAATGATCTAGCCTGCCGTAGTTGTGTTTTTTCAGTGTATTCAGTTAATAGCAAGGTATATTGTCTTGTTTTTTCTTGCCAAAGTCGATATCTACTTGGAGATGAGTCAAGAATATATTCTTTTTCAGCTTCCGAGGCATTAATTTCTGCATCTTTCATATCTGAGTTAAGTGCTTTGGTGAAACTTGTTTCCGATGCAAATACCCCTCTCATAGTTACCTTAAAGGCATCCCATTGAATAGCTCCCAATGAAAAAAAAGGGGGGAAAGAAAGGAGACAAAAACAACATCAAAAAACAAAAAAAGGAAAAAAGAAAAACCTGATACAGTACGACCAGGGGGGTATCTCCGTAGTTAATATCAATGGAAGGTGATATAATTGAATAGAGGATAAGAAAAAAGTTATATCAAGAAAAAATATAGCTGCTCAAGATATGAGCCAAAACCTCTGTGCTCTCCTCTTTCCTCTTCTTCTCCCTCCAATAGTTCTTGTTTCTTCTCACTCTGATATCAAGAACAGTTCACTTAAGTGATGTTATAAATTGTATGCTACATCTGGCGGGACACTATGCCATGGTATTGTAGTGCCAAAGATTATCCTAAACATGGATACCTCTTCACCCTAGCATAGGAAGTCCTGCAATAGTCATCATGTGTATTCCGAATCATCTCCTTACACAGTTACTGTTTTTCAATTGGGCTGCAGCGTCCTCTGGAATCCAGCCATCTTGAGGCCTCCGTGGGGTTATTAAAGAACGAGACTTTCCCCCCAACTACTACTCTTAGCTTCGCCGGGTACAACATGCTGTAGGGAAGTTGTAAGTCTCTGAGTCTCTTTTTTACATGAATGAAGTTAGCTCTCTGTTTTTGCGTGGCCACAAAAAAGTCAGGATAAATGGATATACGGTTCCCATTGTATTGCAATTCACCTCCAGTGCGTGCTGCTCTGAGTATGCTTTCCCGGTCTCTGAAGTGTAATATGCGTGCAATCATAGGGCGCGGATGTGCTCCAGGAGGAGGGGGTTTGGAAGGAATCCTGTGTGCCCTTTCTATAGCAAACAATCTGGAAAATGTAGTGTCAGCCATATTATCTTTAAGCCAAAGTTCCAGAAAATCTTCCGGCTGTGTTCCTTCAGCTTTTTCAGGAAAACCTACAAAACGGACATTGTTCCTTCTTTGTCTGTCTTCCATGTCTCCCAGCTTATCTGTGTGTGCGTTTATTTCTTTATGTAGATATTGTACTTTACCCTCCATAGGCCGCACCACATCCTCCATGTCACTGATTCTTTGCTTAGCTTCAGAGGCCCTCTCTCTAATGGTCTGCACATCCTGCTTCAGAAAGGACATTTCTGCTCTCATCCCATCAATATGCTCAGTCAAAGTAGTTTGGCATGTGTAAATGGCCTCCATAATTGGCTTTAAAGAGGGTTCCTCCGCATTAACTGCTGATTCTGTGGCTATATCATCACAGGGGAGTCTATCCAGGGATAAACCTCTTTTTTTGCCCGGAGATCTGCGTGGCAGCGGGCTTACCTTCCCAGGCTGTGAGGATGTCCTGTCAGCTCCGTTCCGCTGTGTGCTGCTGGGGCCTTGTTCCACCGCCTCGTGTGCGCCGCCATCTTGGCTTCCCCAGGCATAACGGGACAGACGTTCCGCAGCCGGTTCCATGGAAGCTGGCCCGTATTTAACTATACCCAAGTGATCTGTAGGGTCCGGTGAGTAAGGGGGTGCCGGTATCGTACAGGATCTGTGTCTCTGACACTCAGGACTAAGGCAGAATGTTGCATCCCGGCCGGAGCTCCTGTGAGGAGCTACTCACATGTCCGCTGCTAGCTCCGCCCCCCAGGTTCCCCGTCCTTAGTTCCATGTGCACAAGCTCCCCCAGTTGCTCCCCCAGTTGCTCTGTCACCTCCACCTTATATACCGCAGCCAAATAGGGGATCACCAAAACAAATATACCCCTCATTCTCAAAAGAGGACATTGAGTTTTTGGCTGCAGTTGCAGCAGTTCGTCCATTTGAAAATAGAGTGTCACCTGCAGAGGCACCTGCTCTCCCTGTATCTGTTCCACAGCAGGGTGCAGTGGTGGGTCAGGCACTGCCTGTGGTCTTACCAGAGTCACAGGTTGCTGTCCTATTAGATCAGCCACTGCCTATAGTTTCACAAATGCAACAGCCGATTGGTGCTGCCTCCTCCACAATGGATGAGGAGTTACCTGAAAAGTCACCTGCGGGGGAACATAAAATAAAGATGCCCCGTGGACCTTATTGGGAGGACCCTGCTTAGACCAGGAGTACAACTCAGAAATTAAAGCAAGCTGCAGAGGGTGAGATCACACAACACGCAGTTTTAAAACAAATAGCTGACAGGAAAAAAACGGAAGAAAAAGAGGAAGTAGCTACGCAGCTAGCAATGCAAAATGTTCCTTTTCTGTCGGTGACGTTCTGATGATAAAATGTATCGATATTGAAGATATCAATCGTATTATCAAACATTGCCCCAAACCTTCCACATCAGCTTTGGGGGCAATAGCTTATTTAAAGAAAGCTTGTAAGGGTAGAAATTATACACAGGAAGATATAAGGATTAGTATAGATAGTTTGATGGGAATGACCTCTCCTTGGGATTGGACTAAAGTGCCCACCATAGATGTCCTAGAGGCGCCCACTACCAAGGCAGAGGCTTATTCACTAAACACTGTTGAAGGAAGGAACCTTATGTGGGAAGAGTTAGAGAAAAGAGTTTTCATTAACAAGTCGTCACTCCCTACTGCAGTAGCGTGCAAACAGAAATCATCAGAGTCAGTGTTGGAATTTTGGAAAAGATTTCAGGAGTTCTGGACACAAGATGCCGGACTTAATACTCAGGATGGAATGCACAGTCTTTTAATACAGACTTATCTTAGCAACCTGGCCCCTAAATATGCACTCGTTGTGACAGCAGATTTCAGATTGGGCTACAAGGAGTATGACTGACTTTCAAAAGAAATTGACTGAAAAAGAGGCCGCGGGGTGTTTTGACATCCCCAAGCAAACACCAGCACCGTTACATTACCAGGATAATTTCCCAGGAAATCAAAGGGGAAACTTTTATAAGAAACAGGGACAGGATAGAGGGGGTTATAGAGGTGGATATAGGGGAAGAGGACAGCCACAAAGAGGGGACTTCCAGCAGAGGCAACCTAAGACAGGGTGTTTCAATTGTGGGGACCCCGGGTATGACCGAGAGTGTACAAATTCAGGGCCACTGGCTGCACCTACTCCCCCTCAGGCACCACCCTCAGTACAGCAGCAGCATGGTGTTAAGTACCCCATTTCTTGGAAACAACAGCAGTCACAATGAAGCTGCCCGGAAGGTAGTATCCCAGCATTTCCACTTGTCTCTCATTCTTATCATGAACAGCCTATAATTTCATTGCTTGTAGACGGGCATGAGGTACCATTTGTGCCTGATTCAGGAGCGACATGCAGTACCATTAGCAAGGATTTTTATAGGGGAGAGGTTGTGGATGCTGAACCTTCAATGGGAATAAATGGGATACTCACCAAAACTTTTAAAACACCACCGCTTTCACTAAGCACCCGTACTGGTGCTGATTGTAATCTGCAACATTGTTTCAGAATTATTCCTGATTGTCCCTGAGTCTCTTGGGAAGGGACTTGCTGGGAAAATTGGGCATTACAATGAAAATTACTGCAAAAGGAGGATTATATGTAAAATCTGACAGGGTTCACCTTTTTACATTGCTCTCACACCCAGAAGAGGAAGATGTCAAATTGAGTGAAGAGGGAGTATGGGCAGTGAATCCTCTTGATGTAGGGTTAATTTCCTGTACGCCCTATAAAGCCACTTTGAAACCAGGAGCTTTACCTGTGTATCATAAACACTACCCCATATCCAGAGAAAAAGAAGAGGGTATAGAGCCCATTGTGGAGGATTTCTTGAAGAAAGGTATTTTAAGAGAAATAATTTCTCCTTACAACACTCCTATCAATCCTGTTAAAAAGCCGGATGGCAGTTACAGGTTTGTACAGGACCTTAGGGCCATAAACAACTTAGTGGTACCAATTGCCCCAATAGTGCCTGATGTGCCATCATTGCTCACCTCCATACCATCCGATGCTGAGTATTTTTCTGTAATTGTTCTTTCGAATGCGTTTTTTTCAATTCCTGTGGATGAGGAAACACAGCCACTCTTTGCCTGGTGTAGATTGCCCCAGGGCTATATAGACTCACCTGTTGTCTATTCTATTGTCCTCCAAACCACTCTTAGAGCTTGGACACCTGAACATGGTTCAGTCTTGCTGCAGTATGCGGATGATCTGCTACTCTGCAGCTTGACAAGGGAAGCCGCCCTGGAGGATGGTAGAAATCTTTTGAAATGTCTTTTTGAAAGTGGTCATAAAGTGTCAAAGAAAACGTTGCAATGGTGTCAGAAAACAGTTGAATATCTGGGGTTTGTTCTCACAAAAGGAGAAAGAAGAGTCAGTCATAACAGAGTTACGGCTCTGATGGGTCTGCCCCACCCACTCAACAGGAAGGACATGCTCACCTTCCTAGGTATGATTGGTTACTGCCGCCAATGGATACCTGACTGCTCTTACTGTGACAATCTCCTGAGACAGGCCACAGGTTCAGATATGCCAGACTGTGTTAAATGGACAGATGAAATGTGTAATGCTTTTGTGTATTTGAAAAATGCTATGGTAACAGTTCCAGGACTTGGCCTTCCTAAATATAATGTGATGTTTTATTTGTATGCCAGGGAAAATTGTACAACGATGGCAGGTGTCCTCACTCAGGAGCATGGAGGCAAGCTTCGCCCTGTTGTTTTTTTTCAAAGGTGGTACCAGTACCAGTTCAGGGCATGCCCGCATGTTTCAGAGCTTTAGCATCTTGTTGGTTGAAATGGCTGCAGCTTTCACTTTGGGCCATGATACTACTTTGTATACTACTCATAATGTGTCCACATTACTGAGAAATATACATACGCAACATATGTCCGCCCAAAGGTTGAGCAGTATCACTATCACTATGAAGTGATACTGTTGTCAAATCCCAAATTGCATATTAAATATGCTTCCCCTAATGCAGGCCCAGCTCCAATTTTAAATGCCCTGCTAGGATTAAAAGGAGAGCAGGATGAAGTGGTGCCACAACATGACTGCACCAACCTCATCCACCAAGACACATCTCCCAGACCTGACTTGTCCCCTACTACTTTGCCAAATGTGCAAAATGTGTATGTGGATGGATCTTGTTCTAGGCCAAATGATCACACATATCATGCAGGATATGCGGTTGTGCAACTTCCAGGTGTTATACTTGAGGCCAAGCCTATCCCATATCAATCAGCACAAGCTGCAGAATTGATTGCTCTCACCAGGGCATGCCAAATGTTTGAGGGTCAAGATGTAAACATTTACACTGACTCCGAATATGGGTATGGCGTGGTGTATGATTTTGGCGTCATATGGAGTAGGCCTGGCTTTATTGCAGCTGATGGAAAGAGCATCTCTCATTCCTCTCTGGTAGTGTCATTGTTAAAAGCTATTCAGTTGGCTAGAACTCTTGCCATAATACATTGCAGAGCACATACAGGCCAACAAACAGAAGTAGCTAGAGGAAATGCCCTAGCAGATTCAGCAGCCAGACAAGCAGCTATCTCTCAACCAGCTCAAATCCAAATGCCAATGTTACAGCCTGAACTACCTTGTTTTGACCATGTACTGTCTGACCTACACGATTATGCCTCAGAGGCCGACATGAGAGATTGGGAAAAAGTAGGTGCACAAATAGATCCAAAAACAGGACTTTTGTGCAAAGAGGGGAAGGTATGTATTCCAATGGCAAGTGCATCACTTTTTATTGCCCAGTATCATGGAATAGGTCACAGAGGCTGGAAGGCAACTTGTGAGTTACTAGGCAAGGATTTTTACATTTCAGATCTCCCCTGGTTGACAAGGGATTACGTGTCCAGGTGCATTACTTGCATTAGGAACAACCCGAATAACCCAAACAAAGTGAAACACGAACATTTGATATATCCCAGTACACCTTTCACCCACCTACAAGTTGATTTCACACACATGCCCAAGTTAGGGAAAAGACAGGAATATCTTTTGGTAGTCTTGGACATGTTTTTGAGATGGTTTGAAATTTTTGTAACTACAAAGGAAGATGCACAAACAGTAGTGAAAATTCCCACACAGGAAATTATTCCTCGATGGGGATGCCCACTTCAGATTAACTCAGACAGAGGTCCTGCATTCACCTCAAAAGTATGTCAGGACTTGGTACACTCACTTCAAATAGAATGGAAGTTTCACATTCCATATCATCCCCAAAGTTCAGGGATAGTTGAAAGGGTAAATAGGACCGTGAAAGATAAAATAAGGAAAGCCACAGAAGGAACTTTTGTCCATTGGAAGAGGGTTCTCCCAGCGGTTTTGGCTGAGATAAGAAGTACTCCCTCCAAAACTACAGGCTACTCTCCTTTTGAAGTGTTGATGGGTTGTCCCTTTCCCACTCCCTGGGCCAGAGCACCTCTTATGATAGAGCAGGGGGATTTGGATCTAGTACAGTCAGAGTATGTGAGGAAACTAATAAAACTTTGGATACAGTTGAGAGAAATGTTGCTCACTCCTCTCCTTTTTCTTCACAGGAACCTACCCACCCTTTTAAAGTAGGAGACACGGTGGTGGTCCAGCAGTTGAACAGAAGCAAGAAACGGGAATATCCTTTTCGACCTCCTACTACGGTGATTGCAGTGACCAGAACGGCTATCCTGGTGGAGAATTGCCAATCCTGGATCCATGCCAGCCGAGTGAAAAAGGTTGCCCAAAGCCCCAAGAGCAGGAAGGAGATATTAAACACAGGAGGCCCTCAAGCAGAAGTCCAAGCAGATGAAGGAAAAGTTCCTGGAAAAGCAGGTCCGGCCAGAGAAGATGACCTCGCTTATTCCACCACAGACTTCTGGCAAGGCATTCTGCCTCCTGTTCCTGATCACCCTGATGGTGTTCCCGCCCATTTGGATCATCACTAACTGTATCTACCACCCTGAAGATTTGGGTGCCATTAAAAGTATTTGTGGGAACACACATACACAGGAGAACGTTACAGTGATACAAGTTAGAAATAAGAGAGACATTGGAGATCATTTTGCTGATAAAATGCTTTTGTTAAAATTTAAATATGCTTATGCTCGGAAATCAGGATTTAAAAAATGTTGGATCTGTAGTAAACTGCACCCTAGCTCTGTTAGGATACCCTTAATGGCTATACCTTTAAATATTACTCCCCTGTTGAGAGAAGAGATTCTCCTTGACCTTTTGAATGTCAGCAGAAGAACTAATGACACCATTTCTTTTCATATCATCAATAGAAGTCATAATCCTACCAGGTGTTTCAATTTAGGGAATTCTACTAGAAATGCTCATACCTGTAGTCAGTCGGTTTTGAACATTTCTAATTGCTATGCCCCTAGTGGGAAGTCTTGTTCTTTATATCAAACACACCATGATGGGGTCAGAGTACGGGCTGATTTTAAAAAGATTCTTGCCTCTGAAGATGATCAGATGAGTAGTAAACCTGTACAGCATTTGTTTCAGGTTTTAGCAACAGTTACAGCAGTAGATCAAGAGACTGCTGTGAATATGCCCTTCTCGTTTGGTAATCACACTTATGTTTGTTTATGGAAAGACTTGTTATCCCTGGATTCCACAAGAGGTCCAGGGCTGGTGTTACCTGGCCTCACTGGTGCCCATAATAGGGGTGATAGGTGATAGTGATGGGAGTCATTTACTTGAAGCTAGTATACACCCAAGGTATCCATTAAAACATTGTAACAAGAGAGAGTTTTTCCTTGAGAAGGATATGGCCTGGGCATGGTTCCCTTCCTGGACAGGATGAGGAATAGATTTGATGAAAAGGTTAAATAATTACTCAGGAATTATTGATGAGATGATGGAAAAGAATTCTGATGACATTTCTATACTTAATGTTGAAACTAGGGCTATAAGAAAACAACTAGAATTGCATGACTTAGCCATTGAAAGCATGAGTTCAGCCCTTACAGGATTATGTGAAATGACTGAGGATTGTGAATGTTGTACTTGGGTACACAATACCAGTATAGAGGTACCAGATTATTATGATGTGATAGCTCAGCATAGAAAAGAGGTGGCCAAGCTGCAACAAGAGGCTCGCAACATAGCCCAGACCTGGAGTCCTTTTGGAAATGTTGATTTTGGATTTGGAGGGATATTCTCTTGGATATTGGGATATTGCCATAATTTTAATCATTATTGTGTTCTTTTTCCTTTTCCTTTATCTTTTGTACAAGCTTATTATGTGCCTTATTAATAGAGCCACTCGCATTTCAGATCCCTCATTTCCCAATAAATCTTATCTCAGTATCTATTATCAGAAACAAGCTGAGAATACCACCATGATAAGGAAGTGAGATCATACATATATATATATATATATATATATATATATATATATATATATACATATATGATCAAAGAGGGGATTGTAGGGATATTTTAGCTTGCTGTCCTTTATTTTAGCTATAAAAATCTATAAAAATGTGTATCCATTTTAGAATAATATGTATATGTGACGTCTATCAAAAGTTAGTTTCAAATTCTTGTAAATGATATGATTTCCCCGAAATGACGCATGAAGTTTTTTCCTTGTTGACAGTTTCTGTATGAAGAAATCATGTCCTATTTTTCGGTGGTTTTTAAACATCTGATATATACATAATGTCTGTAATTTTAGCATATATTAATGAAAGTGTTGAACTTTTTTTTGTGATGTCATTTTGGTTATATAAGTGACCGTCTACGGAAGTAAAAGCAGAACATTCCAGGCATTGACTATTGTGTCATTATTTTCTTACTGGAATGATCTCTGGGCCTGATTGGGTTTGAAAGAACACTCTGGGCAGATATTTCAAGAAGAGGTTCACTTGCTCCTAGAAGATCGTTACCCCCGTCCTATCACTGGGTACCTGCCCAAGAACTGCTGTACCACCAAGTTAAGGACATAAGCCAAACAGGGCACATGGGTCAGTTGTCCCTGTCGGAGGGCAGAGAGGAGGTTGGTGCCATTGTCGCAAACCACTATACCTACCTTAAGCTGGTGTGACGTCAACCACCTCTGAACCTGCCCCTGCAATGCTGACAGAATCTCTGCCCCAGTGTGGCTCCTGTCCCCCAAGCACACCAGCTCAAGCACCGCATGGCATCTTTTGGCCTGCGTGCTTGCGTAGCCCCTTGAACGCCTACGGAGCACCGCTAGTTCTGAAGTCAAATCAGCACAGGAAGAGGCCATGGAGGAAGAAGAAGAGGAGGGGGTGGAGGAGAGAGGTGTGGCAGAATCACCACTAGTAGTATTTTGGAGGCGTGGTAGCAGAACAACCTCCAACACTACTGCACCCTGTCCTGCATCCTTCCCAGCTGCCAGAAGTCACCCAGTGTGCGGTGAAAGATAGGTAATGTCCCTGTCCATGCCTGCTGGACCATGAGTCAGCGGTAATATGCACCTTACCACTGACCGCCCTGTCCAGCGAGGCCAAGACATTGCCTCCCACATGCCGGTAGAGAGCCAGAATCACCTTCCATGAGAAAAAGTGGCATTTGGGAACCTGCCACTGAGGTACCGCACATTCCACAAACTCACGGAAAGGGGCAGAGTCTACCATCTGAAAAGGCAGCAGTTGAAGTGCTAGCAATTTAGCCAAGCTAGCATTCAACCGCTGGGCATGTGGATGGCTGGGAGCGAACTTCTTTCAGCAGTGCAGCAGCTGGGGCAGGGAAATTTGCCTGGTCCAATCTGACGTCGGTGTATCGATAGCAGATTGCCCCCAAGTACTTGGCTGTGACACACCTAATTCTACACCTTTATTCCTCTCAGTGCAGGTCTCAGAGAGGACTGAAGGTATAGTGGGGTTGGAAATCCCAGCTGATGAGGAGCAAGGAGAGGTCCACTTTGTTCTTTGGTGTGGGTCTTTTAGGTACCCTTGCCAACGAACTGCATGGCAGGTCAACATATGTCTGTACTCTATCTAACTTAAATCAAATGACACTGTCTCTCTGTCTATCTATCTCTCTCTCAACGCCGGAACACACTACACAGGGCTGCCATGTAGGCGGCCTTATATAGTGTGGGGCGTGTACTAAACCCCATAAACCTCAAAGCCATATTTCAGCTCTCTGTACAGACAGCGCTGTTATTGGCCAAGCATGTGGGTCATAGTGCATGCTTGGCCAATCATCAGCCAGCAATGCACTGCGATGCCGTAGTGAATTATGGGCCATGACGTGCCACTCGAATTTGGCGCGAACGGCCCACATCGCTCGGAATTCGGCGAACGACCGAACAGGCAATGTTCGAGTCGAACATGCATTTGATTCAAACACGAAGCTCATCCCTAATCAACAGCATCACCATATGACTGGTGTGGCAGTGATCATCTACACAAACTGGTGAAAAAATGATGATTTATTTTTTCAATGTTTTATTGTTTTGTTGTTTTTTTTATTTTTACATACTGTGACCATAGTGACACTGTACTACTCTGGTAAAGGGATCAGGATTTTTTTTTTTATGCACTGTGATGATTACTGTTCTAAGCAATGATTTTTATTAATGGGATCCACTCTTTCCATGTGTTGTTACCTTTTGAGTCTAAATGTTTGTCTTATGTATTTTCTGTCCTACTGTTTGTAGATTAATGTTTTAAGGAATATACTCTGGTTTCCTTCATGTAATCCATGATTTTTACCCTTTTCCTGTACAATTAGATAGATTTCTGTGTAATAGTCTAGGCCTCCTTCAGGGCCGGACTGGGTATGAAAACCAGCCCTGGAAAAAATGTCATACCAGCCCCATAGCATTATAATACCAGCCCAACAGCATAACGTCATTATTTTCTTGTTCATAAAATGGAAAACCATGCATTTTAAAGCACATTTAAAGAGTGCATTATATATAGACAAGACACATATAAAAGCACATAGGGCTTTATATATATATATATATATATATATATATATATATATATATATATATATATATATATACACTGCTGTGAGTTCACTGCTTACACAGTGCTGTGTTAGGAAATCAAATAAATCGCTTCCCTAACACTGACCCGCCTCTCAGCCAATCAGGTGCACTGGGTCTGGTTACCTGCCACCTGATTGGCTGAAGCGACAGGCGCTGTGATCGGAGGGAGCGTGGAGCAACGCGCTGACCTGAGACAGGTAAGTGCCGGGCGGGGGGGGGACACTGGCAGGAATTGATGGGGCAAACTGGCGGCAATTGATGGGGCAAACTGGCAGGAATTGATGGGGCAAACTGGCGGCAATTGATGGTTACAGTGGCTGCGTTTGATGGCATAGTGGCTGCGTTTGATGGGCACAGTGGCAGCATTTAATGGGCACAGTGGTGGCGCTTGATGGGCACAGTGGTGGCGCTTGATGGGCACAGTGGTTGTGTTTAATGGGCACAGTGGCTGCAATTGATGGGTACAGTGGCTGCGTTTGATGGCACAGTGGCTGTGTTTGATGGGCACAGTGGTGGGAATTTATGGGCACAGTGGTGGCAATTTATGGATACAGTGGCTGCGTTTGATGGGCACAGTGGCTGTGTTTGATGGGCACAGTGGTGGGAATTTATGGGCACAGTGGCTGCGTTTAATTGGCACAGTGGTGGCAATTTATGGGTACAGTGGCTGCGCTTGATGGCACAGTGGCTGTGTTTAATGGGCACAGTGGCTGCAATTGATGGGTACAGTGGCTGCGTTTGATGGCTCAGTGGCTGCGTTTGATGGGCACAGTGGCGGGAATTTATGGGCACAGTGACTGCGTTTAATGGGCACAGTGGTGGGAATTTATGGGTAGAGTGGCTGCGTTTGATGGGCACAGTGGCTGTGTTTAATGGGCACAGTGGTGGCAATTTATGGGTACAGTGGCTGGGCTTGATGGCCCAGTGGCTGTGTTTAATGGGCACAGTGGCTGTAATTTATGGGCACAGTGGCTGTGTTTAATGGGCACAGTGGTGGCAATTTATGGGTACAGTGGCTGCGTTTGATGGCACAGTGGCTGCGTTTAATGGGCACAGTGGTGGCAATTTATGGGTACAGTGGTGGCGCTTGATGGGCACAGTGGTTGTGTTTAATGGGCACAGTGGCTGCAATTGATGGGTACAGTGGCTGGGTTTGAGGGCACAGTGGCTGCGTTTGATGGGCACAGTGGCGGGAATTTATGGGTACAGTGGCTGCGCTTGATGGCACAGTGGCTGTGTTTAATGGGCACAGTGCCTGCAATTGATGGGTACAGTGGCTGCGTTTGATGGCTCAGTGGCTGCGTTTGATGGGCACAGTGGCGGGAATTTATGTGCACAGTGGCTGCGTTTAATGGGCACAGTGGTGGGAATTTATGGGTACAGTGGCTGCGTTTGATGGGAACAGTGGCTGTGTTTAATGGGCACAGTGGTGGCAATTTATGGGTACAGTGGCTGTGCTTGATAGCCCAGTGGCTGCGTTTAATGGGCACAGTGGCTGTAATTTATGGGCACAGTGGCTGTGTTTGATGGCATAGTGGCTGCGTTTAATGGGCACAGTGGTGGCAATTTATGGGTACAGTGGTGGCGCTTGATGGGCACAGTGGTTGTGTTTAATGGGCACAGTGGCTGCAATTGATGGGTACAGTGGCTGCGTTTGATGGCACAGTGGCTGCGTTTGTTGGGCACAGTGGCAGGAATTTATGGGCACAGTGGCTGCGTTTAATGGGCACAGTGGTGGGAATTTATGGGCACAGTGGCTGTGTTTGATGGGCACAGTGGCTGTGTTTAATGGGCACAGTGGTGGCAATTTATGGGTACAGTGGCTGCGTTTGATGGCACAGTGGCTGCGTTTAATGGACACAGTGATGGCAATTTATAGGTACAGTGGCTGCGCTTGATGGCACAGTGGCTGTGTTTAATGGGCACAGTGGCTGCAATTGATGGGTACAGTGGCTGCGTTTGATGGCACAGTGGCTGCGTTTGATGGGCACAGTGGCTGGAATTTATAGGCACAGTGGCTGCGTTTAATGGGCACAGTGGTGGGAATTTATGGGCACAGTGGCTGCGTTTGATGGGCACAGTGGCTGTGTTTAATGGGCACAGTGGTGGCAATTTATGGGTACAGTGGCTGGGCTTGATGGCCCAGTGGCTGCGTTTAATGGGCACAGTGGCTGTAATTTATGGGCACAGTGGCTGTGTTTAATGGGCAGAGTGGTGGGAATTTATGGGCACAGTGGCTGTGTTTGATGGGCACAGTGGCTGTGTTTAATGGGCACAGTGGTGGCAATTTATGGGTACAGTGGCTGCGTTTGATGGCACAGTGGCTGCGTTTAATGGGCACAGTGATGGCAATTTATGGGTACAGTGGCTGCGCTTGATGGCACAGTGGCTGTGTTTAATGGGCACAGTGGCTGCAATTGATGGGTACAGTGGCTGCGTTTGATGGCTCAGTGGCTGCGTTTGATGGGCACAGTGGCTGGAATTTTTGGGCACAGTGGCTGCGTTTAATGGGCACAGCGGTGGGAATTTATGGGCACAGTGGCTGCGTTTGATGGGCACAGTGGCTGTGTTTAATGGGCACAGTGGTGGCAATTTATGGGTACAGTGGCTGGGCTTGATGGCCCAGTGGCTGCGTTTAATGGGCACAGTGGCTGTAATTTATGGGCACAGTGGCTGTGTTTAATGGGCAGAGTGGTGGTAATTTATGGGTACAGTGGCTGCGTTTGATGGCACAGTGGCTGCGTTTAATGGGCACAGTGGTGGGAATTTATGGGCACAGTGGCTGCATTTGATGGGCACAGTGGCTGTGTTTAATGGGCACAGTGGTGGCAATTTATGGGTACAGTGGCTGGGCTTGATGGCCCAGTGGCTGCGTTTAATGGGCACAGTGGCTGTAATTTATGAGAGAGATAGAGATGGGCACAACAGAGGAGAGAGAGAGAGATTTTGTACCTTCATTCTTGTGCTGCAGCTGCACGGCCGGCCACTTCTATTCTCCTTGTGCAGATTAGTGTTCTCCTGCTCCTCCCCTCACACACACAGAGGCATATTAGTTGAGTGTGGGTGGCGCTGGATGGGAGGAGGAGACACAGTCATTGCATAGTGCGGCAGCCGCCGACACAGGCTTACACAGGCAGCCAGCCAAGCTCCGAGGCAAAAGCGGCCTCAGGGGTACTAAATGCAGCCAGCCTACCGGGAAATATCCCGGTATCCCGGTAGGCCAGTCCGGCCCTGGCCTCCTTACTATATACCAATATATTTTTATTATTGTGTTAAAGCTTTCACTCATGGTCAAAGAACTCTCATTAACCCAAATCATTTCTGAGAGATGTCAAATCTCAAATAAAACGGGTAACAGTGTAATATTGTGAAGCTGTGATTGGTCATAGCTATCACATGGTACAGATATGCCTGTACCAGTCTGTACCATGTGCCAGTCTGTACCATGTGATCACTGTGACCAATCACAGAAATCAACACAAGAGTACATAGTGAATGGCTATGTATGAAAGCTAATCATTATGCACAACTGTCATGTGATCACTATGGTTGATCATAGAGATAACATGATACCGGCCCTGAAGAGATGCAATGATCTGTCATCTGCTGTGACCGGTGGACACAATGAGTGACAGATCACAGCGCAGCCCCTAGGGCATGCGTGAGATGCATGACTGGGAGGACGTTATATGATTTCCACCCAGGATGGGAGAGCTTCTGCTTGGCCATCATTTAACTATAGGCTGGGCAGGAAGCAGTTAAAACTATTTTTTATTCAAGAATGCAATTAACAAAAAAATATAATTTAGTCTATAGACATGATTTGTACATATAATACATTATCATAGAAAGAAAAAAAATATGTGTAAGCATCAAATAAATAGCAGATGAATGCTAGGTGATCATCAAATGATTTATGGAGGCCAACCATGCCTTCCACTCTACATGAAGTTTCAGAAGCCTCATCATTTATGTAATTTAGGGGTGCTGTGTTTCAAATGGCTAGGGGAAGATTACAGCTACTATGTCAGAAATCCTTGGGTTTGGTTAAAGTATTAAGCTATAGTTAGTTTTTTTTGGAAATGAGAGAGCTTGAATGAACATTTCCAAACTTCAAAGAATCCTTGAACATAAATTTCTTTTCAAAAAGGCCTTAACCCATTGCATATGGAACATGAAGACTAGTTTTTTTACTCCATTTTTTTAATCACTTGTCTACCAGTATAGTTTTTAAATGGTGTCTGATAGAAAGATATTTTAAACAAACTCCTGGCAGTTATAGCAGTCAAGGGTGTGTTTACATTTTTTAATCTGACTGTGGGCTTTTAGGTAGACATGAATCATGCGGCTGTAAAGTTGCCCAATCACTTCTATACCTCACCGAAGGTACCACATCTCACCTGACTGCCTTCGGCATGTATCCCAAGCTCTGCTGTACCACTAGCAGGCCCAGAACCAGCATGGAGGGTGTCAGCAGGTAGAAAAGAGGGAGATCAGTCAATACCTATTTGCTGACCTCCCCTCTGGTGAATGAACACAGATGTGCATTACTTCATCTCTTCATCTACTTTATCTCTCTATTCAGAGCTGACAACTGCTGTGGCTGGCAAAGCTAATAGAGCACTATCTGTGCTCCATTAGTGGCAGTGAAGTGCAGGGGAGACATTAGGGGTCTAATTAACCACTGATATCACAATAAAGAGAACATGTCATTACAGTATGCTTTCGCATGGTGAACTATTGATCCCTTATGTGATAGCAATAAAGTTAATTGTTTAAAAAAAAAAATAAAAAAATAAATAACATAATTAATAAAATACACAAAAAAACATTTAAAAGTCTGCACTCACTGCACAGACACACATAAGAACATAAATGCATGTGGTAGCTTGTAAAAGCTTTTAAAATATTGTCTATAGAAATTTTTAAGTTGCTGTTTCAGGGGTGCATGCAGTTTTAAGGTTTTTACCTTATTTATACACTGAGCAAAATTATAAACAAAATTATAAACACAACACATTTGTGCTTGCCCCTATTTATCATGAGCTGAAAGATCTACGACTTTTTCTATGTACACAAAAGGCCTTTTTCTCTCAAATATTGTTTACAAATCTGTCTAAGGCCCCTTTCACACTTATACGACTTCAAAGTCATGCGATTTTACCGCGATTTTGCGGCCGTGATTTTGCCGCGATTTGGGAGCAGTACTACTTTGTACGACTTTGCCACATTTTTGGCATTAACAAATGAAAACATACAGTAGTTGGTATGAATCATGAGGGGGAACTCCACGCCAAGTTTTAAATAAAAAAACTGGCGTGGGTCCCCCCCCAGGGGCATACCAGGCCCTTAGGTCTGGTATGGATTGTAAGGGGAACCCCTACGCCGAAAAATCGGCATGGGGGTCCCCCCAAAATCCATACCAGGCCCTTATCCGAGCATGCAGCCCGGCCGTTCAGGAATGGGGGTGGGGACGAGCAAGTGCCCCCCCTCCTGGACTGTACCAGGCTGCATGCCCTCAACATGGGGGGGTGGGTACTTTGGGGCATGGGGGGGTGCCCTGCGGCCCCTTTCACACTTATACGATTTGTCCCACGATTTTGTACTGCAAAATCGTATGACAAGTCATTCTCCGTGATTTTCAATGACTACCATTCATATTGGCACGATTTTAAGTTGTGCCGACTTTGTAAGTAGTCCCTGCACTACTTTGGTCCAACTTCCATACGATTTGTACTCCATAGACCTCAATGTTAAACCCTCAAGTAGCATGCAAATCGTACCCGAATAATATAGACACGATTTCAGCACTACTTTGTAAGCACAAGCTGAGAATGGTTAATGCCAAAGTTGTGGCAAAGTTGTACAAAGTAGTACTGCTCCCAAATCGCAGCAAAATCGCAGTAAAATTGTGGCAAAATAGTGGCCACGAAATCGCTGTAAAATCGTGCGACTTTGAAGTCGTGTGAAAGGGGCCCTAATCTGTGTTAGTGAGCACTTCTCCATCTACCTCACAGATGCTGATTAGACAGCATGATTGCACAGGTGTGCCTTAGGCTGGCCACAGTAAAAGGCCACTCCAAAATGTTTTACTGTATTGGGGGGGGTCTGAGGGATCCGAAAACCAGTCAGTATCTAGTGTGACCACCATTTGCCTCACGCAGTGCAGCATAGAGTTGATCAGGTTGTTGATTGTGGCCTGTGGAATGTTGGTCCATTCCTCTTCAATGGCTGTGTGAAGTTGCTGGATATTGGCAGGAACTGGAGCTTGAAAAAGAAGAGCACATTCCTCCCACCACCAGGGTGTGCCAGCCCAGAAACATTTCACAATCAAGCCTGTGAGGTCATCCCCTCTAGCGCTGTGATCCAGGAAGTGCTCCAAGCCTTTCTCCAGCTCGCCACCATCATATCATTTTCCTGCTGGCCGGGAGAGCCCACAGAGCGGCTGAGACAGCTGAGGCTGCTGAGACAGCATACCTTCTACTGAACAGTGTGATGGATGCCCCACAGAGTGTTTGCCCACAGATGTACCCTTCCTTGTTTATCTAGATGTAAGTTACTATGAGTTTTTATTAATACACACTTTACAGTCTAACTCAGAGGCGCCTGCATTTGTTTTTTCTTGCATATCTTGGAGACCACTTCTGCTTCCCTGCTAAGGCTGGCCCTGAATCAATAGACTATTTTTAAGCTACATAGCAGCCCACTGGCCACTTAGACTTCAGCACTATAGGATCTGTTTCAGTACCAGCGCCACATGTATATTTGCAGGAACTGGAACACGCTGTCGTATACGCCGATCCAGAGCATCCCAAACATGCTCAGTGGGTGACATGTCCGGTGAGTATGCTGGCCATGCAAGACCTGGGATGTTTTCAGCTTCCAGGAATTGTGTACAGATCCTTGCAACATGGGGCTGTGCATTATCATGCTGCAACATGTAGTGATGGTCGTGGATGAATGGCACGATAAAATGGGCTTCAGGATCTCATCACAGTATCTCTGTGCATTCAAAATGCCATCAATAAAAAGCACCTGTGTTCATTGTCCTTAGCATATGCCTGCCCATACCATAACACCACCGCCACCATGGGCCACTCGATCCACAACGTTGACATCAGCAAACCACTAACCCACACAAAGCCTTAGATGCTGTCTGCCATCTGCCCTTTACAGTGAAAACCGGGATTCATCCTTGAAAAGAACACCCTGCCAAAGTGCCAGATGCCATTGAATGTGAGCATTTGCCCACTCAAGTTGGTTACGATGACAAACTGCATTCAGGTCGAGACCCTGATGAGAATGACGAGCATGCAGATGAGCTTCCCTGAGACGGTTTCTAACAGTTTGTGCAGAAAATCTTTGGTTATGCAAACCGATTGTTGCAGCAGCTGTCCAGGTAGCTGGTCTCAGATGACCTTGGAGGTGAAGATGCTGAATGGGTCCTGGGCTGGTGTGGTTACACATGGTCTGTGGTTGTGAGGCCAGTTGGATGCACTGCCAAATTATCTGAAACGCCTTTTGAGATGGTTTATGGTAGAATAATGAACATTCAATTCAAGGGCAACAGCTCTGGTGGACATTCCTGCAGTCAGCATGCCAATTGCATGCTCCCTCAAAACTTGCAACATCTGTGGAATTGTGTTGTGTGATAAAACTGCACATTTTAGAGTGGCCTTTTATTGTGGCCAGCCTAAGGCACACCTGTGCAATAATCATGCTGTCTAATCAGCATCTGGATATGCCACACCTGTGAGGTGGATGGATTATCTCGGCAAAGGAAAAGTGCTCACTAACACAGATTTAGACAGATTTGTAAACAATATTTGAGAGAAATAGGCCATTTGTGTAAGTAGAAAAAGTCCTAAATCTTTGAGTTTAGCTCATGATACTATAAATAGGGGCAAACACAAAAGTGTTGCATTTATAATTTTGCTCAGTGTATTTTAACAAAATATTAGGTAATAAATTGGGTTTCACAAAGTGAAGCAACACATGCAAGAGTTGACACAGCTGCACACCCCAAAAAGCTTTGCAAAATTAGTGGAAACGTTTCCCCAGGGGGCTTTTGAGCAGCAAAATATTTCTGAAACAATGTTTTTCTTTGTTGTTGCTCGTGTCGACTACTGGAAGTTTTATGTGATATCGATTGTATCTATGTAATGCATTCTATGTCTGAATTAAATAACATTTTTATTAAACATGGTTACTAAACATTGTTTCAGAAATATTTTGCTGCTCAAAAGCCCCCTGGGGACACTTTTCCACCATTTTTGCAATATATTGGGTTTGTGTGCACTAAAATAACTTTTATGTATATTTTTTTTACTGAAAATTTCTGATTGATAAACATGAGTGCTAATATTGTGTGACATGAAAAAATTACAACTACCCAGACTTTATTCTCTTTCCTTTCAGAAAACATATGATGTTTGGGGAAGGGGGAATAATTAATCTTCAGGTTTAAAATGTGTATTTTAGCATGTGCAAAAACCTGAAAAATGGCTCCGGCAACAAAATTCATAATCTACCACTACTGTATAACAAATTGCTTTCATAGGGCTTCCAAGGACATTCAAATAATTATTAAAAATAAAAAAGAGAGAAATGTATCTCTCTCTCATGCAGCTAACATTTAACCGCTTGCTGACCAGCGCACGCTGATTTACAATTGACAGAATGGCACTGGTGGGCAAAAGGGAGTACAGGTACGTCCCCTTTGAGAAGCTGTGCTGCGGGCACACGCTCGCTGCGGTCTCCGTGACCGTGACCGCAGGTCCCGTGGACTCGATGTCCACCGGGTGCCAGTGATTGTGTCACGGAGAGGTAGAATGGGGAGATGCTTTTGTAAACAAAGCATTTCTGCCTAGTGACAGGACAGAGATCACTGCTCTCTGTCATCGAGAGCAGTGATCGCTGTCGTGTGAGATGTAGCTCCTCCCCCCACAGTTAGAATCTCTCCCTAGGACACACTTAACCCCTTCACCGCCCCCTAGTGGTTAACCCCTTCACTGCCAGTGTCATTTACACAGTAATCAATGCATTTTTATAGCACTGATCAATGTATAAATGACAATGGTCCCAAAATAGTGTCAAAAGTGTCCAACCGGTCCGCCATAATGTCGCAGTCCTGATTAAAATCACAGATCCCTGCCATTACTAATAAAAAAAATAATTATAAAAATGCTATAAATCTATCCCCTATTTTGTAGACGCTATACATTTTGTGCAAGCCAATCAATATATACGCTTATTGCAATTTTTTTCTACCAAAAATATGTAGAAGAATACATATCAGCCTAAACTGAGGAAAAAAATACTTTTTTATATATTTTTGGGGGATATTTGTTATAGCAAAAGTAAAAAATATGGCCTTTATTTCAAAATTGTCGCTCTTTTTTTGTTTATAGCACAAATAATAAAAACTGCAGAGGCGATCAAATACCACCAAAAGAAAGTTCTATTTGTGGGGAAAAAAGGATATCAATTTTGTTTGGGTACAACATTGCATGACTGCGCAATTGTCAGTTAAAGTGACATAGTGCCAAATCGCAAAAAGTGCTCTGGTCAGGAAGGGGGTAAATCCTTACGGGGCTGAAGTGGTTAACAAACATATTTTATTAGAAAAACAGTAAAGACACAAAACACAGGCAGTTGTATTAAAACCAACATAACTTCCAAAATGATATGAAAAAAATATATAGATACATCCTAAAGTAAAAATCAAAATATCGGAAAGCTTGTATTAAATTATCTGTATTATATACAAATAGTAAGGATGTAATAATCTTTTAATATTGGGGATGATACTCTCTCAAAATAGCAGCACTTCTTTAAATGGCTTTGTGAGTGAAATGGTTAATCCTAGAGTGAAGAGAATATCTCTAGGACAGCAGATGCTAGGTCATTCACTTTTCCCACTGAAATTATAATTATATATCGTCCAGATTGCCAATTCAGGGAGGGCTCAATGAATCATTTTTATATTGCTGGGAATGTAACACATCAGGCAGCACAACAGCATGACCTAGCCAATCTGTAGACATTATAGCCCTGTTAGTCAAGAAACTTGAATACTCCAAACATGGAGAAAGGGTCAAGGTGGGTTTACCCTGTGGTTCATTAAATGGGCAAATGTCCACACTTGCCCTTTAACAGTGATCACCAAGACAACATATAAACAGTTGGTGCTGCATCATCCAGTGCAGTCACACAGGTGGGTTTAAACTGTTATTAGTAGTACATGGATATCTGCATGCAGAGTTCTATAGGAACTACCAACACCTTATATGCATGGTTTAGGTGTGTGATTTAAATGCATGGCTCATATAGTTGGAGCATCATCATCCAGTCTCCAGGTGGATTTAAACTGGCAATGCACAGATGTCACATGTAGGCCCATAAAGGGACCAAGACCTTATATGCATGGCTTAGATGTCACTGCACACAATTAGGAGACCACTGAGTAGGTGACCAAAGTAGAGGCAGATACAGTACATGATAATCCACTCACTCAAGCAAAGATTCTAAAAATAAAAGCTTTATTTCAGATAAAAGGGCAAAAGTTCACCCATCATACAGAAATATGGAAAGCACCACCACTGGATCAAATGGGAGAAGAGAGACTGATGTCTAACCAGTTTCGTTGGTGACCCAGCTTCCTTAGAGACTGTCCAGTTCATAATCTAGATATCTCTCACTACATAGAGGAATGCACTGCTTTAAAATCATAATAGACAAACTACACCCTAAAGTGCCGTATATAAATCACAAATCTTTGAATGAGTTGGCTAATTAGCCTCTTTTCATTTCATATCCTTGGTGTGCTCTATTCATGTGAAAGAAGCAATGAGACAATATAGCTAAACTGAAATAGTTATTCAGACATCTTTGTCTGACTGGGATCCCCCAAAAAGGAATTCCAGCCAACAATGTATAAATATTCACTCAAAAGGTTGGTTTAAGGTTTCTGCATTACCAATATTTGACAAAATGTGATCTATTTTATTGTAAGAAAGTAATTTTATGCAAGGTTATCTTACATATTGATATTTTATTTGTCTTCTTTTTTCATTTACCAATAAGTTTAGTTTATGTGTTTGCAATAAAACCATAGAGGTTTTCTTGTGAATGTTGATGGATGAACAATGTTCCACTGGTGGCACAGAAAATGAAAAATAAATTATGGGGCAGACTGTGATCTGTGAACAAATTAGTCTCATGGACTTTGGTATATATCAACTAGTTATGTCAGGATTAATATAAAATCCTGTCAGTTGCATTACTCCAATGATGAACACACAAGTTGAGAGACCAAAGAGAAATGTAGTGAAAAGTAGCAGTGAAATGATATAGTAGTCAGTAAAACAATAACATAAAATATTTTAAATGAGGTGTCTGGTGTCTAATCATATTTATTAAACATTGTCATTTTTATGTACAGATGGGATATTAGTGGGACTGAAGTTGTATTCACCATCACATGAAGGGGAATTAAGACAAAGAATTTCCTTTGTGCATAAGTTGATTGTAGCTTCACTGATCCAAGCAAAAAATGTACTTCTTTAGTAAATCAACTCGAGTAAAATAATATATTTCATAAATCCAAATATACATTTATTAATTATAATCTGTATAAATCTGTGTTTCATTGGGAGTTCTAAATCCTTTAGATTTTTTTTCTCAGCAATAAGCTTTTATTGATTTTATAAAAGAGTGACAAGGTATAACAAATGTGCATTCCCATAGGTAAGTACATATGTACAGATATCAAGTTTGACAGTACAAGAGAATCAATAGCAAGGGATGTAAGATCCTAAAAGGATCTCAACGTACAATAGCCCTGCATAGTAATGGACTAAATGGAATTTAAACAAGAGTAAACAGAAAAAAAGTAATTTGGCAACAGTTATATCAAGCAAATCAGTTACATCAAGAAGGGATCCAGTCAACCCAAAAATTTTCCAAGCTTGTTCAAATTTATGCAATGATTCAGCTCTAATAGCAAGTGATTTTTTTTTAGCATTTAGGCTGCCTGAAGCACATGGACTACTATAATACGATACTGCTTAGGGAACCTCTCAATACGTACATTTAAAAGAGCCAGTGCTTGGTCAGGTTTAGTCAGTATTCCAGTAATTGTGAATATAATATGAAATGTCTTTCGCCAGAAATTAGTCAAGCTTTTGCAGGCCCAAAAAATGTGGAAGATGGTACCAATATGACCACATCCCCACCAACACAAAGAGGAGGTATCTTGGGAAAATTTTGCGAGTCTGTAAGGGGTTAAGTACCAGCATGATGTAATCTCAGGAGTTAATTCTCAGTGGTTAACATACATGCTTTATATTGATTTTGTTTATATAGTCCAATGTATGTAAATTATTTACACATTGTATGTTTCCCTTCACCAATGGTTCCAATTCTACAGTAAAACTTTTTATTAATACAATCTTTTAACCAATAATACATTGCAAAGCAAATAAAAATAATAATTTATTCCAAGGGTCTATTATTCTGTTTTTAAATAAAATTAGCATGTGTAGTTTTTTTGGTAAAAGTGACTTTGGTGTTTATTTACTATAGCACCTAGTCGGCAAAAGGGGGAACAAATGGTCACAAGTAGGGATGGGCGAATGGTTTGGTCCGAGCATAAGTTCGGGCCAAACTTTGGTTGTTCGGACGTTCAGCGAACAACAAACATTATGTGGTGTTTGCGGCAAATTCGAAAGCCGCGGAACACTGTTAAAGTCTATGGGACACTAACATGAAAAGTGCTACATTTAAAGGCTTATATGCAAGTTATTGTCATATAAAAAGTGTTTGGGGACCTGGGTACTGCCCCAGGGGACATGTATCAATGCAAAAAAAGTTTTTAAAAACTGACATTTTTTTTCGGGAGCAGTGATTTTAATAATGCTTAAAGTGAAACAATAAAAATGAAATATTCCTTTAAATATCGTGCCTGAAGAGCGCATGTTCGGGTGGCTGGAGCGGATGCAGGCTTAGATCGCTCTGCACACTCCCAGAACATACAGCTATCTTCAGCAGCCCCCCTATCCCTCTCGTCCCAGCACAGTACCGGGACGGTGGACACACAATGCGGACACATACCCCATGCTCACTCGATCAACGGGAAAGACCTACGGCGGCATTTCCTACCCGCCTTGTGGGTCAGCCAGAAGATCCAAGATGGTGACCGGCACAAGCTCCATCCAAGCAGGGAAGGGGCAGCAGCAGCCACAGTCACAGCGGAACAGGGAACAGCCATCCACCCATGGATGACTATGCACGGGCTCCCCCACAGCCATCCAACCGTCAGGTGAGCCGACAGACTGTCCATCACTCAGCCCTGCCAGATCCCTGGCAGGGCTGAGTGATGGACAGGCCTCTATACCATCTCCAAGCACTGCTTCCCATGCTTCATCTGCTTAAGAAAAAGATATAGCAGATATATTTCTCAGCCAGACCAGTGGCCAAGATATAGATCTTGACAGTCCTGAGGGATACCCAGATCCTTTGCCTGCACCATTGCCATACTCTCCAGATACTATCCTCCTTGCCCGCTTTGCAGATATGTTGAAAAAGGAGTTAGAGAAAGCCACCTATAAATTAACCTCTGACCTGAAGCAAGATTTTCAGAATTTGGGATGTCTTTTAGACAGTATTGAATGCAAAGTTGATGACACTGTCCACAGAGTGGCACAGAACTCTACCATGATTACTGAAGTCCACGATCGTCTGAAGGAAGCTTACACTAGAATTGACGATCTTGAAAATCGTGCTAGACGGTATAATTTCTGTATCCATGGTTTACCAGAAATGGTTAAAGATATCATTTCTATCACTTCTTCCCTGATGCAATCCACTGTCCCAGATATTGACAAAACCCACATGGAGATCAATCACATTTACAGGGCCCTAGTTCCTCTGAAACCGGATGGCCTCCCTGTAACGTGATTGTAAAGCCTCACTTCTTTAGGGACATTGAAGCGGTCATGCGATATGACAGGGAACACTCGGATCTGGAAGTTGAAGGTTATAAAATCCAAGTCTTTGCAGACATTTCCCAAGCTACCATTCAAAAAAGAAGAGCATTTAAACCATTGCTTTCCCCTTCAATGCAACATTCCCTATTGCTGAAACTATCCTTTCCGCTTACAATTCACATATGACAATTGATCATATGCCTTCTCTACGTTTGCTGACGGCAAAAAGATTTTGCTGAAGTTGGGATTTATCTCTCATAATCCCTCATCTCAAGACCCATCAAGATCCAATGGCCCTCCTCCTCCTCTGTCACCTCTTTGGTCTTCCCCATCCTCAAGGAAATCGGCAACTTCACGCTGAGTTGCCTGAAAAATTCCTGACTGATATATATTGCCTTACCCCCCCCCCTTTTTTTTTACCTTACAGCAGTGGTCTTCTTGCAGGACATTAGCTACTTCCTATGTTTGCTTAACACTTTTTAGATACCATACACCTGGTATCTGTTATCTTCCAGGTCATTCTGGTATTGGGACCTATTTGTCTTGCACAATATTTGCTATATTTCTACTAATTGTTAGTCCATTATAAATGTATATTGGGGGGTTTATTTTTTTGGTTTTTGTTGTTTTGTTTTTTGTACCTTACAGCAGTGGCTTCTCAGAGGTCCTATTGTGGGACATTAGCTGCTGGTTATGTTTGGTTAACATTTTTTAGATACCATACACCTGGTAATTGTTACCTTCCAAGCAGTGGCGTAGCGTGGGTTGCCAGCACCCGGGGCAAGGCATATAATTTACACCCCCTAACCTGCAGACTTTTAGCACTCCCCAAGTCCCTTCAAATACAATAGTACTGACCTACCTTATTCCTATACTGACCACTACACTAACCTACTTGATTTCAACACTGACCAACCTGATCCTTTATTGACCATTACACACTACACTGACCACTATACTATTCTGTCCACCACACTGAGAACTGGACTGACCACTACACTACACTGTCCACTACACTACACTGTCCACTACACTGTCCACTATTCTATACTGTCCACTACACTGAGAACTACACTGACCACTACACTGACCACCACACTACACTGACCACTATACTATACTGTCCACTACACTATCCACTACACTGACCACCACACTACACTGACCACCACACTACACTGACCACTATACTATACTGTCCACTACACTACACTGACCACCACACTACACTGACCACTATCCTATACTGTCCACTACACTACACTGACCACTATACTACACTGTCCACTACACTACACTGACCACTACTGTATACTACACTGACCACTATACTACACTGACCACCACACTACACTGACCACTATACTATACTGTCCACTACACTGCACTGGCCACTATACTGTCCACTACACTGTCCACTACACTGAGAACTACACTGACCACTGTACTGACCCCTACACTGACCACTATACTGTCCACTACACTGACCACCATACTATACTGTCCACTACACTATACTGACCACCATACTACACTACACTGACCGCTATACTGTCCACTATACTACACTGACCACCATACTACACTAACTGAACCACCATACTACACTAACTGACCACTTTACTACACTAACTGACCACTTTACTACACTAACTGACCACTATACTACACTAACTGACCACTATACTACACTAACTGACCACCATACTACACTAACTGACCACTATAAAACACTAACTGACCACCATTCTACACTAACTGACCACCATACTACGCTGACCACCATACTACACTAACTGAACCACCATACTACACTAACTGGCCGCCATATGAATGCCATACTACACTAACTGGCCACCATACTACACTAACTGACCACTATTTTACACTAACTGACCACTATACTACACTAACTGAACCACCATACTATACTAACTGAACCACTATACTACACTAACTGAACCACCATACTCCACTAATTGACCACTATACTACACTAACTGAACCACCATACTAGACTAACTGAACCACTATACTACACTAACTGAACCACCATACTACACTAACTGACCGCCATACTAAGCTAACTGACCACCATACTACACTAATTGACCGCCATACTACACTAACTGACCGCCATACTACACTAACTGAACCACCATACTACACTAACTGAACCACCATCTTATACACTAACTGATCGCCATACTACACTAACTGAACCACCATACTACACTAACTGACCGCCATACTACACTAACTGACCGCCATACTACACTGACTACCATACTACACTAACTGACCCACCATACTACACTAACTGACCCACCATACTACACTAACTGACCCGCCATACTACACTAACTGAACCGCCATACTACACTAACTGACCCACCATACTACACTAACTGACCCACCATACTACACTAACTGACCCACCATACTACACTAAATGACCCACCATACTACACTAACTGACCCACCATACTACACTAACTGAACCGCCATACTACACTGACTGACCGCCATACTACACTGACCACCATACTACACTGTCCGCCATACTACACTAACTGACCGCCATACTACACTAACTGACCACCATACTACACTAACTGACCACCATACTACACTAACTGACCCAGCATACTACACTAACTGACCGCCATACTACACTAACTGAACCACCATACTACACTAACTGAACCACCATACTACACTGACTGACCGCCATACTACACTGACTGACCGCCATACTACACTAACTGAACCGCCATACTACACTAACTGACCACCATACTACATTAACTGACCCACCATACTACACTAACTGAACCACCATACTACACTAACTGAACCACCATACTACACTAACTAAACCACCATACTACACTGACTGACCGCCATACTACACTAACTGAACCACCATACTACACTAACTGACCACCATACTACACTAACTGACCCACCATACTACACTAACTGAACCACCATACTACACTAACTGAACCACCATACTACACTGACTGAACCGCCATACTACACTAACTGAACCGCCATACTACACTAACTGACCGCCGTATTACACTGACCACCATAATACACTAACTGACCGCCATACTACACTAACTAACCGCCATACTACACTGACCACCATACTACACTAACTGACCGCTGTACTACACTGACCACCATACTGCACTGACCACCATAATACACTAACTGACCGCCATACTACACTGACCACCATACTACACTAACTGACTGCCATACTACACTAACTGACCACCATACTACACTAACTGACCGCCAAACTACACTACCTGACCACCATACTACACTAACTGACAACTATACTACACTAACTGACTACTATACTACACTGACTTTCTCTCTCTCCCCCCCGGGGGCCAGTAACACCACTGTCACGAGGGAGTCTCACTTACCTTCGTGTCTGGCTGGCCTGCATCAGTCCGGAAGAGGAGAAGACAGCGGCGGCTCACAATGCCTCTCTCCCCCGCGCTCTAGCTGCAATGTTCAGTGTCCGGCACAGCGCACTGTGATAGGGCGTACAGTAGGTGACCGCGAGATTGTGTCAATCTCGCCGCATTTCTCGGCGAGATTTGACACCTGTGAGCCCCGTCGCAGGAGCCAGCGCCGAGATGCTTCACTCATCGCGAAAGGAAAACTTTGTTTTCCTTCCGCGATGAGTGACAGGCAGTGCTGACAGCTGTCTAGTATGAATCCTGAGGCGGGAACACCGCGCCAAATTTTAAATGAAAAAAACGGCGTGGGTTCCCCCCCAGGAGCATACCAGGCCCTTAGGTCTGGCATGGATTGTAAGGGGAACCCCCTACGCCGAAAACTTGGCTTGGGGGTCCCCCAAAATCCATACCAGACCCTTATCCGAGCACGCAGCCCGGCCGGCCAGGAAAGGGGGTGGGGGCGAGCGAGCGCCCCCCCTCCTGAGCCGTACCAGGGCGCATGCCCTCAACATGGAGGGGTGGGTGCCTTGGGGGAGGGGGGCGCCCTGCGGGGCCCCCCCACCCCAAAGCACCTTGTCCCCATGTTGATGAGGACAAGGGCCTCTTCCCGACAACCCTGGCCGTTGGTTGTCGGGGTCTGCGGGCGGGGGGCTTATCGGAATCCGGGAGCCCCCTTTAATAAGGGGGGCCCCCAGATCCCGGCCCCCCACCCTGTGTGAATGAGTTTGGGGTACATGGTACCCCTACCCATTCACCTAGGGAAAAGTGTCAATATAAAAAAAAACACAGTACACAGGTTTTAGGAGTTATTTATTAGTCAGCTCCGGGGTCTTCTTCCAACTTCGGGGGGTCTCCTTCCGACTTCTCCCAGTGTTCGGCCTCTTCTCCGGGCCCCGCCGCTATCTTCTTCCAGCTCTATTGCCAGCGAGGGGCCCGGTCTGCTGCCGCTGTCTTGTCGCCGCTGTCTTGTAGCCGCTGTCTCTTCTTCTCTTCTTCCCCGATGTTGACACGACACTCTCTCCGGCTCGAATGCTGTGTGCGAGCTGCGGAGCCATTTATATAGGCGGTGACCCCGACCCCTTACGACGTCATGGTCCCAGCATGCGCAGGGACTCTAGCGTCATAAGGGGGCGTGACCCCAGAGTCCCTGCGCATGCTGGGACCATGACGTCGTAAGGGGGCGGGGTCACCGCCTATATAAATGGCTCCGCAGCTCGCACACAGCATTCGAGCCGGAGAGAGCGTCGTGTCAACATCGGGGAAGAAGAGAAGGAGAGATAGCGGCTACAAGACAGCGGCGGCGAGACAGCGGCGACAAGACAGCAGCAGCAGACCGGGCCCCTCGCTGGCAATAGAGCTGGAAGAAGATAGCGGCGGGGCCCGGAGAAGAGGCCGAACACCGGGAGAAGTCGGAAGGATACCCCCCGAAGTTGGAAGAAGACCCTGGAGCTGACTAATAAATAACTCCTAAAACCTGTGTACTGTGTTTTTTTATATTGACACTTTTCCCTAGGTGAATGGGTAGGGGTACCATGTACCCCAAAATCATTCACACAGGGTGGGGGGCCGGGATCTGGGGGCCCCCCTTATTGAAGGGGGCTCCCGGATTCCGATAAGCCCCCCGCCCGCAGACCCCGACAACCAACGGCAAGGGTTGTCGGGAAGAGGCCCTTGTCCTCATCAACATGGGGACAAGGTGCTTTGGGGTGGGGGGGGCCCGCAGGGCACCCCCCTCCCCCAAGGCACCCACCCCCCATGTTGAGGGCATGCGGCCTGGTACGGCTCAGGAGGGGGGGGGGCGCTCACTCGCCCCCACCCTCCTTTCCCGATGAGTGAGCCAGCGCGACATGCACAGTACCCTGTCGCCGAGAACCAGCGCGATGCTATCGCGCTGGAAACACAATCTCGCGGTCAGGTACTGTATGTGCGGAGGTGGGACTTCAGGAACGATCGCGGACAGACCAGGTCTACGCCTCACATGACCCCCATACGCCCAATCACAGGGCGCCGGACACTGAACATGGCGGCCGGAGCGCAGGGGACACAGGAATTTAAAATTAGGAGGAGGCAGCCAGTGGCACATACTGGCACCCCCCAAAATGTCGCACCCGGGGCCACGGCACCCCCTGCGCCCCCCATGCTATGCCACTGCTTCCATGTCATCCTGGTATTGTCGAACTTGGGACCTATTTGTTTTGTACAATATTTGCTATATTTCTACTAATTGTTGGTCCAATATAAATGTATATTGGGGTGTTTTTTTAATTTTATTTTTTGTTTGTTCAGGAACATTTAGAAGGGCATTTTACTTGTTATATAATATTTGTGCTGGGAGGAGGCTATGCGCTCTCCTTGTTTTTCGGACTCTCCCCATCGATTACCCTTGGCGGAGACCAGAGGCGGCTCTAGGCTTTGTGAGGCCTTAGGCAAAACTTAGGCATGAGGCCCCCTCACACCCATAATGGAAAAAATAATTCAAGCGATAAAAATTAGCTGTATAAGGAGGATACAGTACAGGTGGAGGGTACGTGGGCAAAGTACATGGGGCAGGAGTGTACATTAAAGGAGGGAGCAGGAGGTCACAGCTCAGGGGGAGGGTACGTGGGCACATAGCATGGGGCAGGAGTGTACATTAAAGGAGAGAGGAGGGCACAGCACAGGGGGAGGGTAAGTGGGCACAGTACAGGGGGTAGGAGGGTACAGTACAGGGGGAGCTGGAGGGCACAGCACGGGGGAGGGTAAGTGGGCACAGTAAAGGGGGCAGGAGTGTTTATTAAAGGAGAGAGATGGGGAACAGTGCTGGGGGTAGGAGGGTACAGTACAGGGGGAGCAGGAGGGCACAGGGGGAGAGGGTAAGTTGGCACAGTACATGGGGCAGGCGGGCACAGCACAGGGGGGAGGGTACGTGGGCACAGAACAGCTGGCAAGGGGGTACAGTACAGGGGGAGCAGGAGGGCAAAGCACAGGGGGAAGGTAAGTGGGCACAGTACAGGGGGCAGGAGGGCACAGCATGGGGGGTAAGTGGGCACAGTACAGGGGACAGGAGGGTACAGTAAAGGAGGGAGCAGGAGGGCTTAGCACAAGGGAACGGTAAGTGGGCACAGCACAGGGAGGGAGCAGTAGGATACAGTACAGAGGGGAGCAGGAGGGCACAGGGGGGAGGGTAAGTGGGAACAGAACAAGGGGCAGGAGGGTACAGTGGGAGCAGAAGGACAAAGCACAGGGGGGAGGGTAAGTGGGCACAGTACAGGGGACAGGAGGGTACAGTAAAGCAGGGAGCAGAAGAGCACGGGGAGTAAGTGGGCACAGTACAGGGGGCATGAGGGCAAGTAAAGGAGGGAGAAGGAGGGCACAGCATGGGGAGGGGGGTAAGTGGGCACCGTACAGGGGACAGGAGGGTACAGTAAAGAAGGGAGCAGAAGGGCACAGGGATAGAGCAGGAGGGTACAGTACAGGGGGGAGCAGGAGGGCACAGCACAGGGGGAGGGTAGGTGGGCACAGTACAGGGGACAGGAGGGTACAGTAATGCAGGGAGCAGGAGAGCACGGGGGGTAAGTGGGCACAGTACAGGGGGCATAAGGGTAAGTAAAGGAGGGAGCAGGAGGGCACAGCATGGGGGGGTAAGTGGGCACCGTACAGGGGACAGGAGGGTACAGTAAAGGAGGGAGCGGGAGGGCACAGCACGGGGAGGGTAAGTGGGCACAGTACAAGAGGACAGGAGAGTACAGTAAAGGAGGGAGCAGGAGGGCACTGTTCAAGGGGCAGGAGGGTGCAGTACCGGGGAGAGCAGGAGGGCACAGGACAGGGGGAGGGTAAGTGGGCACAGGGCAGGGGGGTACAGTACAGGGGGGAGCAGGAGGGTAAAGCACAGGGGGGTAAGTGGGCAAAGTACAGGGGGCAGGAGGGTACAGTAAAGGAGGGAGCAGGAGGGCACAGGACAGGGGGAGGGTAAGTGGGCACGGGGCAGGGGGGTACAGTACAGGGGGGAGCAGGAGGGTAAAGCACAGGGGGGTAAGTGGGCACAGTACAGGGGGCAGAAGGGTAGTGTACAGGGAGAGTAGGAGGGCACAGCACATGGGGAGGGTAAGTGGGCACAGTACAGGGGGCAAGAGGGTACAGTAAAGCAGGGAGCAGGAGAGCATGGAGGTAAGTGGGCACAGTATTGGGGCAGGAGGGTACAGTACAGGAGGAGCGTAAGTGGGCACAGTACCGGGGCAGGAGGGTATAGTATGGGGGGAGGGTAAGTGGGCACAGTACCGGGGCAGGAGGGTACAGGAGGTGGGTAAGTGGGCACAGTACTGGGGCAAGAAGGTACAGTATGGGGGAGGGTAAATGGGCACAGTACCGGGGCAGGGGGGTACAGTACGGGGGAGGGTAAGTGGGCACAGGGCAAGAGAGTAAAGTAAAGGAGGGAGCAGGAGGGCACAGCACAGGGGGAGGATAAGTGGGTACAGTACAGGAGGAGCAGAAGGAAAGAAGGATGCCTCTTACATTAGAGTACCTCCCAGAGACCCCCATTAGCTCACAGTCCCCTAATATCAGTGCCCCACTTCCTTAGAGAACTCCAGAGATCAGAGACCTCCCTTATAGCAGCGCCCACTACCCTCTTTAGGATCTCCATTTATGTTACCTTATCAGTGGGAATCGGGTACTGCTGCAAGCAAGGTGTGAGAGCCGAAGTTGGGGGGCGGAGTTGAGAGTCGGAGCGTTCTACAGATTTTTCCTCTGTGTGTGTGTGTATACAGCGGCAATCCAGATGAAAAAGGGGTCATCGAGGCGGGCGGGGAGAAAGGCGCTGGGCGGAGGGACCGGAGATCGATGACCACAGACTGGCACAGCTAAGAGGACTCCTTGTTGAGTGGAGCACAGTGCCGGAAGTTCGGGACTTGGTCTGGCACTGGCTTCATCCCCGGCACAGTTTCTCATGGGGGCCCCCCACTGGTCCCGATGGGTCAGCGGGGCAGACATGAGGAATAACAGCAGTAGAAGCAGCTCTCTCTCCTCTCCTGCTTGTGAGGGGAGGGAGAGGAAGGGGCAAGTGTCAGCGCTGGCTTTGACTGAGATCCGGAGCTGTACGTGAGCTCCGATCACCTGGGAAGCAACCGGTTACCTCTCCATGTAGCGGTGAGAGGACTCACCACTGTGCTGATGGCGGGGGTGGGGGGGGGTCCCGGTTGCCAGTAGAAGCAGCTCTTTAATTTGGCAAATTAGGCAGCCGTGAGGACCCTGTGAGCGCGAGGCCTTAGGCGACCGCCTAATTTGCCTAATTAGAGAGCCGCCTCTGGCGGAGACTCCCGCACTCCCAGAACCTGTGTTCTGGACTACATGGTTATACTGTATTTTGTTTTAGTCAATTTGTTTTTCCATGTTATATTCCTTGATACTGGGCATCCCTAAGCCTACTTATTGACTACTCCCTTTTCTCTTTTCTATCTTCTCTATTTTTAACCTTTTAGACCTTTTCCTCCCTGAGGGTCAGCCAAAGGTTCTCTTGGTTTCTGGAGATGCCCATACCTTGTAGTAGGTGGGTAAGTTTACCTATTACAGCTGCTTTTTGTCTTTTGCCATGTCCAAGTTAATTGACTCGAATGGAACCATATGACTGCTTTCTCATAATGTTCAGGGGTTGGGCTATCCAACTAAATGTTTTAAGGTGTTTAATTATTAAGTCACTGGGTGCTGATTTTGTAGCTCTTCAGGAAACACATTTTACTTCTTCCTTCGCTCCCCGCTATATACATAAAGACTGTCCCCTTTGTTACTTTGTTAATACCAGAGAGAAAAAACGAGGGGTGGAGCTTTGCTTATAGCGATGACTCTCATTCACTGAATCTAAAATACTGAGGGACCAGGAGGAGAGGTACTTAATTGTAAAGGGACACCTGGGGGGTAATTTAGTGACATTTCTGGTCTATTATGCCCCCAATACGAACCAGGTAGCGTTTTTCAACTCCTTGCTCCGATCTTGCGCCGGAATTTGAGGGAGATGTGATCTTATCTGGTGACTCTAGTCTAGCGTTAGACCATATACTGAACAAATCTCACTTGTCTCAACTTCAGTCCCCTCCCAAACAAAGCTGAAAATTTGCTCAGCTGTTACATCATCATGACCTGGTTGATGCTTGGAGGGAGGCCAACCCTACCGCTCGAGACTTTTCTCACTTTTCTAGGACCTTTTCTAGGGAATAATCATTATTCCCGTATCGATCATGTATTTCTCCTCTCGAGGCTATTGCCCAAATTGACCGTGGCTAAGATAGTATAAATTAGAGAACCTAGTGCCGAAGTACCTCAATAAGCAGGGTGACTCTGCAGGTACTTAGTAACGATTTGTGCCAGCGTCCCCAGGAATCAAATTGTAAATAGAAAAGCTCTAGGTATGGGACTTTGGGGGCACAATAGTATTGAACTACAAAAAATATATTTAATAGGGATATTTTATTAGAAAAAAATATATAAAATACATTGAACACACATAGATTTAAAAACACTTCAGTCTAGATATAAATCCTAGTAGTAGTACACCGTATGGATCTTATCCTGCAAATTTGTGTAGCATAAAGAAGGCTATAAAGGTATACAAATATCGCTTAGTCCATATATAGGAGGAATACTTCCCCTGAAAATTGAACAGAAGGCAAGCACATAGTTATAGCAGACAAGATGCAGCAGGTTTGGTGATCGACAGTGAGGGGTTCTCTAGTTGCTCTACATGTTTCGCGTTACACTGAACGCTTCCTCAGGAGCTAGAGATTCTAAAATTCAAATACATGAAGAAAACAACAAAAGAAAACAGAGAGTCAACAGACATAAATATACTAAACAATGTAAATATGAGTATCAGTATTGAAGATATAATCACTGCCAGGCAGAATGGCTCAAGGGACAGGCCCTACAGAAGATTAAGGTCTCCAACCAAAGCACGGTAAGCCCAATGGTAAGGGTCAGCAAAGACAGGGAAAAGAGAGGGTGCAAACTGAATAGAAGAGTTTTAAAGGGTCTCAAAGTGTATAGATTTTTTGAAAAAATTGAAGCGTGGTCCACTTACCAATAGAGTGTGGTAAAATTGCAAAAATCAATCGATAGTGATTGTATGTAAATGGTCACAGTTTGATGATAAATATAAAGTATCTGAATAAAGTTGGGAACAGCAATTGGCCACAACCTGGAATCTCTCAAAAAAGTGTAGCATCAGGTATCCATAAAAAAGGGGAAGCAAAGACTTTGTCGTTGTAGTGCTGGTATATGAAAGATAAACAAAGGGGGAGATAAGCAAACATATTGGTATTGTTATGTATTGCAGTTAAAGAAGGAAGCTGCAAACATGAAAGTGCTTTGCTTAAAGGTTAGAAAACGCTGATGAGACAAAAATAACCTTACCCTCAGGTAGATGAGAGAAAGCAAGCAGGGTTGTGCCGTCCGGTCTATGCAGGGACCGGTGCTGTGGCCGCATATGAGCAGGCAACACAGCGTCCCTATATATGGTGACTCTGGCCGGAAACGGACGGCTCAGAGAGGCGTGACGTAATCCGGCCCCGTTGCGAGCTGCCACGCATGCGCCGTATCGCGTCGTCCTCACGCAGGGATGCGGCGCCGGGACCATTCCGCGCATGCGCCGGGAGGTAGCGTGAGGAGAGACGGGACAGAGCGGATGACGCGAGCAGCAAGGGCGGAGTTGGAGGGGAGGAGGGTCCCCGTATCTCCGACAATCGCCGCGCATCCGGTCAGGAAAGCGGACCGGATGTGCGGCGCTGGGCAGCGGTACTCATTAGGCAGAGACCGTGCAAATGGGGAGGAGACCAACACTAAGGGAGAATCCCTGAGCCATCAACCTGGCGTGGATAAAGATAAAATTGGGCATACAGAATACATATACTATTGTAACATTGATATGTGATTACATAGTCCCATATAGGGGCATTAAAAAGCAAATAGGCAATAACAGTAACTGATAATATTTCAAAGAGGAGGGGAACATGAGGGTGCATCGATCTGGGGGGAAAAAATGTTCGGTCTTCCAGGGTGGTGACATTCTATGCACTTCCCAAAGTGCATAAGAACCCGGTGTCGCCCCCTGGGAGACCGATAATTTCAGGTATTGATAGTTTAACAGACAATGCCAGTAAACTTGTGGACGCCACACTCATGCCTCATGTTATGGCCCTACCGTCATACACCAAAGACACGCTAGATCTTCTAAAACAAATCGAGGGGTTGTCGGTCCCTCCCGATTCCCTGCTCGTGACGCTTGATGTGGAGGCTTTGTACTCCAGCATCCCTCACGAGCAGGGGATCGAGACGGTCCGCACTTTTCTATATGAGGAGGATCACCATCAGTGGAGTTACAACGAATTTATTTTGAAGCTACTCAACTTCATTTTGACCCATAATACTTTTGAATTTATGGGTTCCCACTACCTCCAGGTGCAGGGCGTAGCCATGGGCACCTGTTGTGCCCCTGGCTACGCCAATCTGTACCTGGGGGGGTGGGAACGTCACCTGTTTTCTTGAGACCGGTACTCAGAATATGTTGGATCAAATTTTGATCTGGAAACGTTACATAGATGATATTTTCATCATTTGGACAGGAACTAAAAAGACCCTTAAAAAGTTTATACAAATACTCAATGTTAACCAGTTCAACTTAAAATTTACATACTTCTGTGATACCAATACAGTTAATTTTTTGGACCTCGAGCTTTACAGGGACGTTAACAATACCCTATCCACTAACTTATTCAGGAAAGATACGGCAGGAAACACACTGTTACATGCTACAAGTGCACATCCTCCTCCCCTCATTAGAAGCATACCGTATGCACAGTATCTTCGTCTTCGTCGAAACTGTACAAAAATTACGGATTTTCAACACCAGTCCAACCTCCTAAGATCCCGACTTCTGGCCAGAGGCTACAGTCGGTCGCTCTTACGTTTTAATAAAGCCAAGAGCAAATCTCGTACTGACCTCTTATATGTGAAAAAAACCCAGCTACAAAAAACTACGGTCAAACTGATCACTCAATTTTCCTCTCATTATCATGACATCAATAATATTCTAAAGAAACACTGGCATTTTCTGACAGAGGACCCTATCCTAAAGAAACATGTTAATATACATCCTGAAACAGTCTACAGACGGGCAACTTCTCTGAAAGACAGACTAGTTTCTAGTCAGTACAAGCCCTATAATTTTCCTGCCCCACAATTACCTAGGGGCACATCACCCTGTGGTAGCTGTTCCTTTTGCCCATGGATATCCTCTGAATATCCCATCCTACTCCCTAACGGCGAAATGTACCATCCAAAATTTGTAGCTACATGCTACAGCCAAGGGGTGGTCTACCTGATGAAATGCACTTGCGGGGTCTTTTATGTGGGTAAGACGGCCAGGCAGCTCAGACAAAGAATCAACGATCATATTTACTATTCAGGGAACAGGAAAATGCTCACCCCGGTGAGCAGACATCTCGATTTATACCATCGTTTCAATACATCGTCGATTTCCTTCACTGCTTTGGCCGTCATCCCCCAAAACCCTAGAGGCGGTGAATGGGACAAATTTATATTACAAAAGGAGACCCTCTGGATCGAGCGGTTGAACGCCACTAGGGCACCTGGTTTGAATGAATCCCATTCATATAAACCTTTCCTTTGATGCAAATCAAGCCCCTTCTAGCATATGCCATTCTCTGCCCTTAGACCTGTTTATCCAGTTATAAATAATCGTCTATGATGTGGTATGATACATTTGATTCTCACTAAGATATATCCTCTCCCCCCTTTTTTTTTTTTTTTTCCCCCCAGATCGATGCACCCTCATGTTCCCCTCCTCTTTGAAATATTATCAGTTACTGTTATTGACTATTTGCTTTTTAATGCCCCTATATGGGACTATGTAATCACATATCAATGTTACAATAGTATATGTATTCTGTATGCCCAATTTTATCTTTATCCACGCCAGGTTGATGGCTCAGGGATTCTCCCTTAGTGTTGGTCTCCTCCCCATTTGCACGGTCTCTGCCTAATGAGTACCGCTGCCCAGCGCCGCACATCCGGTTCGCTTTCCTGACCGGATGCGCGGCGATTGTCGGAGATACGGGGACCCTCCTCCCCTCCAACTCCGCCCTTGCTGCTGGCGTCATCCGCTCTATCCCGTCCCTCCTCACGCTACCTCCCGGCGCATGCGCGGAATGGTCCCGGCGCCGCGTCCCTGCGTGAGGACAACGCGATACGGCGCATGCGCGGCAGCTCGCAACGGGGCCGGATTATGTCACGCCTCTCTGAGCCGTCCGTTTCCGGCCAGAGTCACCATATATAGGGACGCTGTGTTGCCTGCTCATATGCGGCCACAGCACCGGTCCCTGCATAGACCGGACGGCACAACCATGCTTGCTTTCTCTCATCTACCTGAGGGTAAGGTTATTTTTGTCTCATCAGCGTTTTCTAACCTTTAAGCAAAGCACTTTCATGTTTGCAGCTTCCTTCTTTAACTGCAATACATAACAATACCAATATGTTTGCTTATCTCCCCCTTTGTTTATCTTTCATATACCAGCACTACAACGACAAAGTCTTTGCTTCCCCTTTTTTATGGATACCTGATGCTACACTTTTTTGAGAGATTCCAGGTTGTGGCCGATTGCTGTTCCCAACTTTATTCAGATACTTTATATTTATCATCAAACTGTGACCAAATCACTATCGATTGATTTTTGCAATTTTACCACACTCTTTTGGTAAGTGGACCACGCTTCAATTTTTTCAAAAAATCTATACACTTTGAGACCCTTTAAAACTCTTCTATTCAGTTTGCACCCTCTCTTTTCCCTGTCTTTGCTGACCCTTACCATTGGGCTTACCGTGCTTTGGTTGGAGACCTTAATCTTCTGTAGGGCCTGTCCCTTGAGCCATTCTGCCTGGCAGTGATTATATCTTCAATACTGATACTCATATTTACATTGTTTAGTATATTTATGTCTGTTGACTCTCTGTTTTCTTTTGTTGTTTTCTTCATGTATTTGAATTTTAGAATCTCTAGCTCCTGAGGAAGCGTTCAGTGTAACGCGAAACATGTAGAGCAACTAGAGAACACCTCACCGTCGATCACCAAACCTGCTGCATCTTGTCTGCTATAACTATGTGCTTGCCTTCTGTTCAATTTTCAGGGGAAGTATTCCTCCTATATATGGACTAAGCGATATTTGTATACCTTTATAGCCTTCTTTATGCTACACAAATTTGCAGGATAAGATCCATACGGTGTACTTCTACTAGGATTTATATCTAGACTGAAGTGTTTTTAAATCTATGTGTGTTCAATGTATTTTATATATTTTTTTCTAATAAAATATCCCTATTAAATATATTTTTTGTAGTTCAATACTATTGTGCCCCCAAAGTCCCATACCTAGAGCTTTTCTATTTACAATTTGATTCCTGGGGACGCTGGCACAAATCGCTACTGAGTACCTGCAGAGTCACCCTGCTTATTGAGGTACTTCGGCACTAGGTTCTCTAATTTATGCTGTAATTAGGGATGGAAGCATCCCATTTAAACTCCTAGTTCAGGTGACCTTTATATATTTTTTCTACTTTTTTGTCACTCTTACCTTTTTTCATTTTTTACTTCATGTGTTTAGTTACGAGGTATACATAATGGAACACGAGTTAACGCATCGATCTGTGATGGATTTTGTAGGGACTGCTTGGTTGGGTTACATTAATGACGTTCAAACTAGCTGTTTAACCGATACAGGACAAGAGATTGGACTGAATCATTACTTAATCAAAATGAAAAAGTTGCTGAAGAAAAAGTCCAACCTGCATTGGCATGTGGACTTTCTCCAGCAATATGCACGTGACAATTTAAGCCCAGTAGGCCTAAGAGTTCAAATATTTCCATCTTTTCAAAATACAAGCACCGATTTTAAAATCGCATGGGAAAAAATTCTCACCCAGTGCAGTACTGATCTTATTAAATTGCTGATATCTCATCATCAGGCTGAACTTGTCCTTCCTGATGAGGAAATTGTCACTTTTCAAACCAAAAATGACAATTTAAAAAACCATACATAGTTTAATCACAAATGGCAGGAAGTTAGGGAATACATTGCTAAAATTAATAAAGACATAATTTTTAAAAAACAAAATAAATTCATAAAAGATAAAACAGCTTTTATGGAGGGCTACGCCTATCATTGGCAGACCCCTTCCCATAATCGAAGACCCCGTAAAACAAATGCCAAAAAACAACACCCCAACAATGGAAGCATGTTCTCTGATTATGATACAGAAATTGATTCTGATTCTTCTTTATCCACCTTTTCTTCACAGGTTCCCATTGGAAAAGACCTGAACGTCACTCCCAACGACACTGGTGCATGTAAGTGACAATATGGTGGTGGGCACTATACACCCTATCCTAAAAAGAAAATTGACAAACAAGATATTAAACGTTCGAACGGTTCACTACATCAGGGGCCTTCTTCTATCCAAGGTGGTGGCACTGACCCACAGTCCAACTACATGGGTCCTAATGTACACAAAGCACTACAAATGCTAAATTCGCAAAGTCGCACCAATCCAACACTCATCACATCTCATTCTGGCCCCAGTCGTGACACTCCAAACACTTCTTTATCCAACAACACACTCACTATTGCGACGCAACAACCCAATCTTTCCAACCCTCTTAATCCAGGGAATTCATTATCCCTCACACAATCACAAAATTGTAGAAAACAAAGCACTCTTGACTCCCACATCATTCCAAACGCTACCTCTACTGTAAATTTTCCCGTGTTAGGGATTCTGCCACCTCACACTTAGGAATGGATGTCTTGAATCTCACTCCTTATCATTTTTCTGAACAAGAATTAAACGTTTTGACACTCGGTTTAAGCTTCTGTCCATCGCAGAAAATCGACAAATATGAGACCATTAAAGACGTTTACCTGTTCACTCGTAACCTTACAAATTCCTTTTTGATCCAGATAGACTCAGGAGCAAAGAGGAACGAGAATTTTCAGAGAGCATAAAACATTTTAAGATGGATGAGTTCCGAGCTTTACGGGACCTAATCCTCCTCTTAGAGGAAAGCGACAGTACCCACCCCACTGATACTTCTATCTCAACAGCTTCTATCCCTTCTACATCCCCAACTACTAGATTTAAGCCCAAATCTCGTCAATTTCCTGACCTATCCCAGAACCCCCAAATCTGGACGTTTTTACAGAACATGATCAGTGACATTAAACATATGGACCCACCCCACAGAAAGAACAACCTAACGCCAACCCAGCGCCAAGCCATTTCCAAAATATACAACCACCCTGACATCGTTGTGAAACCCGCCGATAAAGGCGGTAATGTAGTCCTTCTAACCAGATCCTCCTATGAAAATATGTGTTTGACCATTCTATCCAACAAAGATTGGTATCAGCAAATTCCCCTATCAGACACTATATCTTTTAGGAACCAATTTCTGGACATTATTGGAGACGCCTACTTAAGAGGTCTAATCGCCAAAGATACCTATGAGTACCTGAATGTTCGGTCTCCCAGGGTGGCGACGTTCTATGCACTTCCCAAAGTGCATAAGAACCCGGTGTCGCCCCCTGGGAGACCGATAATTTCAGGTATTGATACTTTAACAGACAATGCCAGTAAACTTGTGGACGCCACACTCATGCCTCATGTTATGGCCCTACCGTCATACACCAAAGACACGCTAGATCTTCTAAAACAAATCGAGGGGTTGTCGGTCCCTCCCGATTCCCTGCTCGTGACGCTTGATGTGGAGGCTTTGTACTCCAGCATCCCTCACGAGCAGGGGATCGAGACGGTCCGCACTTTTCTATATGAGGAGGATCACCATCAGTGGAGTTACAACGAATTTATTTTGAAGCTACTCAACTTCATTTTGACCCATAATACTTTTGAATTTATGGGTTCCCACTACCTCCAGGTGCAGGGCGTAGCCATGGGCACCTGTTGTGCCCCTGGCTACGCCAATCTGTACCTGGGGGGGTGGGAACGTCACCTGTTTTCTCGAGACCGGTACTCAGAATATGTGGATCAAATTTTGATCTGGAAACGTTACATAGATGATATTTTCATCATTTGGGCAGGAACTAAAAAGACCCTTAAAAAGTTTATACAAATACTCAATGTTAACCAGTTCAACTTAAAATTTACATACTTCTGTGATACCAATACAGTTAATTTTTTGGACCTCGAGATTTACAGGGACGTTAACAATACCCTATCCACTAACTTATTCAGGAAAGATACGGCAGGAAACACACTGTTACATGCTACAAGTGCACATCCTCCCCCCCTCATTAGAAGCATACCGTATGCACAGTATCTTCGTCTTCGTCGAAACTGTACAAAAATTATGGATTTTCAACACCAGTCCAACCTCCTAAGATCCCGACTTCTGGCCAGAGGCTACAGTCGGTCGCTCTTATTACGTAAGGCTTTTAATAAAGCCAAGAGCAAATCTCGTACTGACCTCTTATATGTGAAAAAACCCAGCTACAAAAAACTACGGTCAAACTGATCACTCAATTTTCCTCTCATTATCATGACATCAATAATATTCTAAAGAAACACTGGCATTTTCTGACACAGGACCCTATCCTAAAGAAATATGTATATATATACATCCTGAAACAGTCTACAGACGGGCAACTTCTCTGAAAGACAGACTAGTTTCTAGTCAGTACAAGCCCTATAATTCTACTGCCCCACAATTACCTAGGGGCACATCACCCTGTGGTAGCTGTTCCTTTTGCCCATGGATATCCTCTGAATATCCCATCCTACTCCCTAACGGCGAAATGTACCATCCAAAATTTGTAGCTACATGCTACACCCAAGGGGTGGTCTACCTGATGAAATGCACTTGCGGGGTCTTTTATGTGGGTAAGACGGCCAGGCAGCTCAGACAAAGAATCAACGATCATATTTACTATTCAGGGAACGGGAAAATGCTCACCCCGGTGAGCAGACATCTCGATTTATACTATCGTTTCAATACATCGTCGATTTCCTTCACTGCTTTGGCCGTCATCCCCCAAAACCCTAGAGGTGGTGAATGGGACAAATTTATATTACAAAAGGAGACCCTCTGGATCGAGCAGTTGAACACCACTAGGGCACCTGGTTTGAATGAATCCCATTCATATAAACCTTTCCTTTGATTCATATCAAGCCCCTTCTAGCATATGCCATTCTCTGCCCTTAGACCTGTTTATCCAGTTATAAATAATCGTCTATGATGTGGTATGATACATTTGATTCTCACTAAGATATATCCTCTCCCCCCCCCCTTTTTTTTTTTTTTTCCGCCCAGATCGATGCACCCTCATGTTCCCCTCCTCTTTGAAATATTATCAGTTACTGTTATTGCCTATTTGCTTTTTAATGCCCCTATATGGGACTATGTAATCACATATCAATGTTACAATAGTATATGTATTCTGTATGCCCAATTTTATCTTTATCCACGCCAGGTTGATGGCTCAGGGATTCTCCCTTAGTGTTGGCCTCCTCCCCATTTGCACGGTCTCTGCCTAATGAGTACCGCTGCCTAGCGCCGCACATCCGGTCCGCTTTCCTGACTGGATGCGCGGCGATTGTCGGAGATACAGGGACCCTCCTCCCCTCCAACTCCGCCCTTGCTGCTCGCGTCATCCGCTCTGCCCCGTCCCTCCTCACGCTACCTCCCGGCGCATGCGCGGAATGGTCCCGGCGCCACGTCCCTGCGTGAGGACGACGCGATACGGTGCATGTGCGGCAGCTCGCAACGGGGCCGGATTACGTCACGCCTCTCTGAGCCGACCGTTTCCGGCCAGAGTCACCATATATAGGGACGCTGTGTTGCCTGCTCATATGCAGCCACAGCACCGGTCCCTGCATAGACCGGACGGCACAACCCTGCTTGCTTTCTCTCATCTACCTGAGGGTAGAGTTATTTTTGTCTCATCAGCGTTTTCTAACCTTTAAGCAAAGCACTTTCATGTTTACAGCTTCCTTCTTTAACTGCAATACATAACAATACCAATATGTTTGCTTATCTCCCCCTTTGTTTATCTTTCATATACCAGCACTACAACGACAAAGTCTTTGCTTCCCCTTTTTTATGGATACCTGATGCTACACTTTTTTGAGAGATTCCAGGTTGTGGCCAATTGCTGTTCCCAACTTTATTCAGATACTTTATATTTATCATCAAACTGTGACCATTTACATACAATCACTATCGATTGATTTTTGCAATTTTACCACACTCTATTGGTAAGTGGACCACGCTTCAATTTTTTCAAAAAATCTATACACTTTGAGACCCTTTAAAACTCTTCTATTCAGTTTGCACCCTCTCTTTTCCCTGTCTTTGCTGACCCTTACCATTGGGCTTACCGTGCTTTGGTTGGAGACCTTAATCTTCTGTAGGGCCTGTCCCTTGAGCCATTCTGCCTGGCAGTGATTATATCTTCAATACTGATACTCATATTTACATTGTTTAGTATATTTATGTCTGTTGACTCTCTGTTTTCTTTTGTTGTTTTCTTCATGTATTTGAATTTTAGAATCTCTAGCTCCTGAGGAAGCGTTCAGTGTAACGCGAAACATGTAGAGCAACTAGAGAACACCTCACCGTCGATCACCAAACCTGCTGCATCTTGTCTGCTATAACTATGTGCTTGCCTTCTGTTCAATTTTCAGGGGAAGTATTCCTCCTATATATGGACTAAGCGATATTTGTATACCTTTGTAGCCTTCTTTATGCTACACAAATTTGCAGGATAAGATCCATACGGTGTACTACTACTAGGATTTATATCTAGACTGAAGTGTTTTTAAATCTATGTGTGTTCAATGTTTTTTATATATTTTTTTCTAATAAAATATCCCTATTAAATATATTTTTTGTAGTTCAATACTATTGTGCCCCCAAAGTCCCATACCTAGAGCTTTTCTATTTACAACGTGGCTAAGATAGTGTCGACGCCTTGGTCTGACCATGACCCTGTGGTAATTATGTTTTCTAACTTAACAATCAAGTTAGCTAAATCCCACTGGAGGCTAAATGAGTCTATACTTAGTAACAAATCTTACTGCTTAGACATTATTACTCACTTTAAAGCTTACTTTGACATTAATAAAGCAGAAGATACCAATCCTGCCATTAACTGGGTAGCACACAAAGCTTCAATACGAGGTTTCTTGATTCAGTTGGCACCCAGACTCAAAAAAGCTTGCAATGAAATGATCCTGATCAAAACTAAGGAATATGAAACCCTAGCTGCCCAACATAAATGTTCCCCACATCCAGACTTGTTGGTCAAGCTTGAACAGTCCCATACAGAACTCAATATTTGCCTCACTACGAAAGCGCAGAAATGTCTACGCTGGACTAATCATAAATTTTTTACCTGGTGTGACCGACCGGGCTCATTGCTGGAACATAAACTTACCTCTAAACACACATATAATGCTCTCCCGAAAATTAGACTCTCAGGGGGCAATCTCTCATAAAACCCTCAAAAGGTTCTTTGTGAATTTCAAGATTTCTATTCTAACCTATATACCCCAGCCCAGGGCCGTATGTCTACTTCTATCTGTGATTTCCTACATACTTTATCTTTACCATCTCTCACGGAATCTCTTAGGGAACTTATGGACCAACCCATTACACAACACTGTTAAAATGTTGTCTTTGCCTAATTCACCTGGCCCTAGTGGCCTCCCCAATAATTATTATAAAAAGTTTTCTGAACAATTGGCTCCTCATATGGCTCTCTATTTCAATTCCTTGCGAGATGGCGAACAAGTACCTTTAGAAGAAAATAAGGCTTACATCAGCCTCATACCTAAACCAAATAAAGACTCCACTGATATTCTTAATTACTGCCCTATATCGTTAATTAATTGTGATCTCAAAATTCTAACAAAACTTTTAGCTTTGCGTCTCGGTGCCTTTCTACTACAGCATATTCATAAAGACCAATCTGGCTTTATAAACCAAACGCTAGACCAGATTCACCAATCTATAACATTGATTTCTGCAGTTCATTCTAAATGGCATGCTCCTTGGTCTAGGGAACTTGTACTACTTACATTGGACCTTCATAAGGCCTTTGAGAGCTTGAACTGGGACTACTTATTTACCACTTTAGAGGCCTTCGGAATTGGCTCTACCTTTATCTCATTACTAAAAACACTATATAGCAATCCGTCGGCCCAGATCTCCATTCGGGGTTATAGATCACTTTCATTCCCTATTAGACATGGGACAAGACAGGGCTGCCCACTTTCCCCATTACTCTTTGCATTAACAATTGAACCCTTAGCTGTCTCAATTCGATCCCATCCTAAAATACATGGGTTACGTTGTGGACAACAAGAGCACAAATGTTCTCTGTTTGCTGACGACGTCCTTATTTATGTCACTAATCCTGAAGTCACTCTACCTACTCTGCTAACTCTGTTTCACCAATTTTCCCAGCTCTCAGGGCTCTCTTTAAAACTATGGCTCTTAATAATTATTTGCCCCCCTCGATGGAACGGAAATTACAAACTACCTATAACTTTCAATGGGCATCAAACTCCCTTCCATATCTAGGCATCCAACTGACATCTTCGGTTAACACTCTGTCCTGGGCTAATTAACCTCCATTCTTTTGCCGACTCCGGGAAGATCTTTAACAATTGGCAGACTATCCTTTATCTTGGTTTGGTAGAATCAATTCTATTAATATGACATTTCTACCCAGGATACTTTATTATTTTAGAACTTTATCAATTGCAGTCCCGAGGGGAGACCTACAACGACTACAATCGGATGTTCTCTGTTTTATCTGTAGTAAAAAAAGCCTTGCATGAACAAACTGACGTTATATGCCTCAAAATTGTGTGGTGGACTTGGCCTCCCTAATTTACAAGCTTACTATCCAGCAGCTCAAATAACACAGCTTTCCTATACAACACCCAAGGGGTCTCCACCCCTCTGGGTCTCTATTGAGGCTCTTTCATGCCACCCTTTTGCTATCAGCTCCCTAATGTGGCTTCCGAAGCACCTTCGTCCTCCTATTTTGTGCCCCACTCTGTCTCACTCCCTAGCAGTTTGGGACAGAGTGCAACATCGTAGACCCCTATCATCCCCACATACCCCACTACCCCCCTTGTTTTGTAATCCAGAATTCTCCCCCATCCTGGCTCCGCTGTTATTTCAATGGTGGCTCAATAAGGGACTTCTTAGGATAGGAGACTATCTTGATGGAAATCAACCTTACTCTTTACAATATTTAAAAAAAATACAGATGCCCCCTAGTGAATTGTTTAGGTACAATCAGCTTATTTCCTTTATACGTTCTAAACTTAAATTGTTAGATGGACCTCTTGCACAAATTTTTAATTATCTTACCAAACTAAGGGACTCCTATGGGGATGAATATCTACGGTATATGCCACCCTTACTGACCCGAATACTAAACTCTCCTACATGATTCAATGGGAACGGACTTGAATACCACTTTTGATTTATCTGACTGGCAAGATATGGCTTATGCTTTATCTAAAGTATCCATTAATATGACACTAATTGAAGCTAATTATAAAACCTTCCTTCGCTGGTATTTAGTACCACCAGGGTCGCTAAGATGCATCCATCTGCGTCGCCCATGTGCTTTAGACGGTGTGGCCAGGTTGGTACGATGTACCACATATGGTGGCAGTGTCCAAATGTCACTAGATTTAGGATTTGTGTATTCAACCTGGTGAACTCTGTGACAGGGATTAATATCTGTAGATCCCCGGAAACTGCAATTTTCCAAAAGCTTCCTGAAGCTTCCTAAAAAAATTGATGAAACTATTTATATACATATTTTTGGCTGCAAGAATAACCATTGCTAAATATTGGAAGCAGTCAGTGGTTCCTCTTGACTCTCTAAAGAATAAGCTTAACTGGGTCATGGTAACGATAGACTCACTTGTATTCTCCACAACACTACTGAGAAATTTGATGTAATATGGGACCCATGGATACGATATATATCTTCATCTTAATTTCCCACTGGCTGACGCCCCTTTTTTTTTCTTTCTCTTTGTCTTCTTTCTTCTCCTTTTCCTTACTCCTCTCTTTAATACTTACTGTTTATCAGATATCCTTATATATCAGAGATATAGGATGACTTGATAGTTCATATGATTCCATGTTGTTGAGATTTATGGAAAATGGCACAAGGGAACCACCCCCCCTTTTTTTTCTCTTCTTCCTTCCCCTCCCCTTCCCTATCCCCCTCTTTCAGTTCCTATGCTATACCTTTTCCCTGTACTATAACTATTTCCAGTAGTACAAGTCTAAGTGGCTCATTGGGATTCTACGTAGTTAGTCCCTAAAGAATCAGAACATATTTTCATGACCTAGCTACTAATGACTTATATCCTTCTATGTTAGTTCATCTTGTCAACCTCACCAATACTTCTACCAAATATATTTTATTTCTCAGTTTAATGTTTTGAGGTGTTGTATTTCTACATATCTTGATGGAAGGACACTCAGATGCTTATGCCTAATCTCATATTTATAAGTTTTATTGTTCATTGAATGTACTTTCATTGTCTTGTTACTTGAATAAAAAAATAAAAAAATATATAAAGTAAGTATCGTTCCCAGGTGGTCTATAGTATTCCTGTAAAATGGTGCAGTTTTCTTGTCTTTAGAACATTACCGCAGCAAAATGGCATTTCTAAAGTAAAAAAAGTCATTTAAAACTGATCACGGCTGTAATGAATTGTTGGGTCTCGCCAATATAGATAAAACTAATTGAAAAAAATGGCATGGATCCCCCCCCAGTCCATTACCAAGCCCTTTGGGCCTGGTATGAATATTAAGGGGAACCCCGAACCAAAATTTTTTTAAAAATTGCATGGGGGTCCCTCCAAAATCCACACCATGCCCTTCAGGTCTGATATGGAAATTAAGGGGAACCCTGTGCCAAATTTTTAAAAAAATGGCGGAGAATCCCATGATTAAATCTGTGTGACGAAACATGTCGGGGCGTGGATGTACGGAAATCATCATCATCACTAACGTCAGGGTGTGGAGATCCTAATCTGAAAAGTGGGTAAGAGTGAGAGAACATCTGCACACCTCGGGTCCGCCGTGACTGCAATACACCACTTTAGATGTTTATGGAAGATTTGCTGTGGTATTTATGCTTACTTTGAATTTGACTAAATGTGATTGTAATGGTTGAAGATTTTAGAGTGTTTTATTAAACTGGCTTTACGTTATCACCCTATTGGAGTACTTTTTATTATTCACATGTGGAGAGATCCTATATATACACGGTTGGATATTGGATATTTTCCTAACCCTTTCTGTGTGGTTTAAAGCATGTCAGCCAAACACGATAGTATGAGGCATATCAATTTGGTGAGTGCATTTTCTAAAGGGAGCAGAATCACTTTGCACATTGGTGTGGTGGATGAATAAGGAAGATACTACAATAAAACACTGGATTAAGTTTATGGACTTTAGCAGTATAGGATTTATTTCCATATATTTTCACACTTGTCACGTGGTGATAATATTTAATGTTTTCACATTTTGTTGGACTGAGCATTTATGTATAATTACAATATTGTGATATAAGCGCCACTATTTTTTCTCACTTTTCTAATTTGATAAGGGTTAAAATACTGTTCACATTTTATATCATTTAAAGTGGCAGCTCTACCAATTTGAAATATTTTGCTTTGAGGCGCAGTGGTGGTAACTTCAAGTGTGGGCGGGTGAACTTGGTGACCATCAGTTTTTTACACAGCCATTAATGTCTAAACCACTGGCAACAAAAGTGAGTACACCACTAGGTGAAAATGTCCAAATTGGGCCCAATTAGCCATTTATCCTCCCCGGTGTCATGTGACTCATTAGTGTTACAAGGTAGTAAGTATAAATGCAGGTGTGGTAAATTTGGTGTTATCGCTCTCTCTCTCATACTGGTCACTGGAAGTTCAACATGGCACCTCATGGCAAAGAACTCTCTGAGGATCCGAAAAAAAGAATTGTTGCTGTACACAAAGATGGCCTGGGCTATCAGAAGATTGCCAAGACCCTGAAACTGAGCTGCAGCACAGTGGCCAAGACCATACAGCAGTTTAAAAGAACAGGTTCCACTCAGAACAGGCCTCGCCATGGTCGACCAAAGGTGTTGAGAGAGCTTGCTCAGGGTTATATCCAGAGGTTGTCTTTGGGAAATACACGTATGAGTGCTGCCAGCATTGCTGCTGAGTTTGAAGGGGTGGGGGGGTCAGCCTGTCAGTGCTCAGACCATACGCTGCACACTGAATCAAATTGGTCTGCATGGCTGTCGTCCTAGAAAGAAGCCTTTTCTAGAGATGATGCACAAAAAAGCCCGCAAACAGTTTGCTGAAGACAAGCAGACTAAGGACATGCATTACTGGAACCATGTCCTGTTGTTTGATGAGACCAAGATAAACTTATTTGGTTCAGATGGTGTCCCTGCAATATGCAGTACGTGGGTCGCACTATAAGACTGTTTAGTACCCGAGTTAACGAGCACATTACCTCTATTAAGAAAGGCCGCACTAATCATAGTGTCCCACAACACTTTTTACAGTTCCATAACAAGAACCCGAGGTGCTCCAAGTTCCAAGTTATAGACAAATTTGTCCCATCATGGAGAGGAGGCCCACGCACTAGGGGGCTATCTTAGCTCGAAACATTCTGGATCTACCAGCTTAAAAGCTACTCCCCCTATGGGTTAAACGTGGAATGGGACATAAACGCATTCATAAATAAGTCATAATCAGCTTGGAATGGTCTCCACTATTCGCATGTTTCTGCATTATTGGAAGTCTTTTTGTCATTTTTTGTGTAGCTTTTAGAGTGATAGTACCTTATAAGCATTGTGCGACTGCTATTTGTAGCTTTATGATGCTTATTTTGCATATTGTCACATCTTTATCACCTTATATGGTACATTGACCTAACATTTTATTTGCCCACATATGAGTTCAACTTTAGGATTACATAAAATGTTTATCCAGTGTATCATTTTGTTAATAGGTTTCATTTTGCTGTATAAGGGTTAAAGACAATGTGTACACTTATGATGTTGTCCATATTTGTGCCTTTGTTTGGGTGCAAGTATAAGGGACATCTCCCCTCCTTGTGCCCATCGGATGTATTAATTTGTGGGACACCTCTTTTCTAGTGTATACACAGAAAAGTTTTGCCTCCCCTGTTGTCTTTGTCTCTCCCTCTTTTTTGCCACCTCACAGTGCCTTGTTTCACCCTTCCGTAGACACCAGAAGCTGTGTACATCGGAGCGCTCTATACCGGTGCACAATGATACTCCTCTATGGCCAGTGGGTGTGGTTATCTCACCCCCTGGTCTTGTACAACTAGCAGTCGCTTCCTTGATTGAATAAGAGGCTTGGAGCACAGCGGCTGGTGCGTGATGACGTCACGCGCTATCACGCGGTCACATGACACTGCTTGTGGGGCTGCAATTGGAGGTCACTACTTTCTGTGTCAGCAATGTAGGCTGCAGACACAGGGCTTATCATTAATTGGCTGTTGTGTCCGCCTAGCGATGTTACACACAGCTGATTGCTATTTTCACAAGTTTCTATGTGTATATATGCCAGCGTGGTGCCAGACATCAAGCTATATGCCCCAATTGAAGGACCATCGTCCGAAACATGTCGGGTTGCTGAAGCTTTCGATGTCTTGCTACCACGCAATTTTACTACCATTTTGTGATCACTTTTTATCCAGTGCTTGTCAAAATATTTTTTTCTGCATTTTTTAAATAAAACAACCTTTTATATTGGATTCATGCCCTATGTGGAGATTTTCTTTCCCTCTTACTAATCGAACTCACATGAGGCAGAAGTCGTCTTCTCCAGTAGCCTGCTGCTTTTGTAAGTCATCCCTCCATCTGATGTGGATTTATACATCATCCTGTAAACTATGGTTGTCCTGGATGGAACCTACCAGCAGTGTCTTCCAGCACAGTACCCCTGGGATCGTTCGATCCCCAAAGCTCGCATGACACTCCACCGCACGGTGACTGTGTCCATCTCCTCCGGTAAGAGTATCCACTTCTGCCACCTTTTATATTGATCTGAATGCATGAGATTTCCTTTGGAATTGAAATTACTGCACTGCGCATGTCAACAGATTTCTTAATCACTATGGACATTTTCTAGTTGTCTGTGATTGCTTGTTTATTTTGTTCACCTGCATTAATTACCACATAATTATATACAGGATGTGAGCATGTCATCCTGTCACTTATTATATATAGCGCTGCATTCATTTAACATTTATATACTATTACTGCATGGTGCTGGCAGCTATTCACATTTTTTCGTAATAGAGCAATTATTTATGAGTTTTATTTATCAGAAGATTACCAAGATCCTGAAACTGAGCTGCAGCACAGTGGCCAAGACCATACAGCAGTTTAAAAGGACAGGTTCCACTCAGAACAGGCCTCGCCATGGTGGACCAAAGAAGTTGAGAGAGCTTGCTCAGGGTTATATCCAGAGGTTGTCTTTGGGAAATACATGTATGAGTGCTGCCAGCATCGCTGCAGAGGGGGGTCAGCCTGTCAGTGCTCAGACCATACACTGCACGCTGCATCAAATTGGTCTGCATGGCTGTCGTCCTAGAAAGAAGCCTTTTCTAGAGATGATGCACAAAAAAGCCCGCAAACAGTTTGCTGAAGACAAGCAGACTAAGGACATGGATTATTGGAACCATGTCCTGTGGTCTGATGAGACCAAGATAAACTTATTTGGTTCAGATGGTGTCAAGTGTGTGTGGCAGCAACCAGGTGAGGAGTACAAAAACAAGTGTGTCTTGCCTACAGTCAAGCATGGTGGTGGGAGTGCCATGGTCTGGGGCTGTATGAGTGCTGCCAGCACTGGGGAGCTACAGTTCATTGAGGGAACCATGAATGTCATCATGTACTGTGACATACTGAAGCAGAGCATGATCCTCTCCCTTTGGAAACTAGGCCGCAGGGCAGTTTTCCAACATGATAACAACCCCAAACACACCGCCAAGATGACCACTGCCTTGCTAAAGAAGCTGAGGTGATGGACTGGCCAAGATGTCTCCAGACCTAAACCCTATTGAGCATCTGTGGGGCATCCTCAAATGGAAGGTGGGGGAGTCAAGATCTCTAACATCCACCAGCTCTGTGATGTCCTCATGGAGGAGTGAAAGAGGACTCCAGTGGCAACTTGTGAAGCTATGGTGAACTACATGCCCAAGGGGGGTTAAGGCAGTTCTGGAAAATAATGGTGGTCACACAAAATATTGACACTTTGGACATTTTCACTTTTGTTGCCAGCGGTTTAGACAGTAATGGCTGTGTGTTGAGTTATTTTGAGGGGACAGCAAATTTACACTGTTATACAAGCTGTACACTCGTTACTTTACATTGTAGCAAAGTGCCATTTCTTCAAAGTTGTCACATGAAAGGATATAATACAAATATTTACAAAAATGTGAGGGGTGTACTTACTTTTGTGAGATACTGTGTGTGTGTGTGTATATATATACCGTATTTATCGGCGTATAACACGCACTTTTTTCCCCTTAAAATCAGGGGAAAGTCGCAGGTGCGTGTTATACGCCGATCCCCTGCGATCCCGACCTGTCAAAATAACAAAATCGCCGACCGCGATTTGAAAATGGCGCCGCCGGCGCCAAAACACACAGAGCCGGTCCTCGGCTCTTTCCGGCGGCTCTCGTTTACTTTCGGTTTCACTCGTAGCCCCGAGCGGAGCTATCCGAGTAGGTTCGGATAGCTCTGCTCGGGGCTACGAGTGAAACCGAAAGTAAACGAGAGCCGCCGGAAAGAGCCGAAGACTGGCTCTGTGTATTTCGGCGCCGGCGGCACCATTTTCAAATCGCGGTCCGCGATTTTGAAGCCCAGCAAGCAGGGACAGCTGATCGAAGGCTGCACTGGGGAAGGCTGCACTGGGGCAAGGCTGCACTGGGGAAGGCCGCACTGGGGCAAGGCTGCACTGGGGAAGGCCGCACTGGGGCAAGGCTGCACTGGGGCAAGGCTGCACTGGGGCAAGGCTGCACTGGGGAAGGCTGCACTGGGGAAGGCTGCACTGAGAAGGCTGCACTGACATGGCTGCACTGACAAGGCTGCACTGGGGAAGGCTGCACTGACATGGCTGCACTGACAAGGCTGCACTGACAAGGCTGCACTGGGGAAGGCTGCACTGACATGGCTGCACTGGGGCAAGGCTGCACTGAGAAGGCTGCAATGATGGGCATTTAAATGTAAGTTTTTTTCCCTTCAACTTCCCTCCTAAAAGTTTTTTTTTCCTTAAAATTCCCTCCTAAATTGGGGTGCGTGTTATACGTCGGTGCGTGTTATACGCCGATAAATACGGTATATATATATATATATATATATATATATATATATATATATATATATATAGGCAAATGCCTAAATAAATTTTGTAGTTAGGTAGTATGGCAAGATTTGCTCCATGGGGAAGGACAAGAAGCAGGCTTGTGAATTCCACACCAGCACCAATTACAGCCCGTTACCAAACAAAAAGCCCCAAAATTAGAGATGGTCCTTTAGCAGCATGCTGACAGTAATCAGCCTTGGAACCAGATGGCATATCACAGAAACAGGTTGGTCAATGGCACTCAGAACTTCTAAAGTACATCTGCATTGATTAACTTTTTGCACCCCAGGGACTTAGGGCTGTTTAACACCACAGAAAAGCAGACTCCATGCATGTGGCAGCACAGTGACTAACTGGTTAGCACTTCTGCCTTGTCGCACCGGGGTTGTTGGTTTGAATCTCAAACATGCCACTTTCTGGTTAGAAGTTTGTATGCTCTTCTTCTGTTGTGGTGTTATAGCTTCTTTTTCACAAGGTATTATATTTCTGACGTTTTTCACATAATGGAAACAAAAGAAATTACATTATAAATAAAGTGAGTGTGGGTTTTACACCAAATGTATAACAGTTTTTTGGTCAGATGTGGATTTATAAGTATGGTGTGATCCTGCATTCATATTTAAATGTTGGGTGCCGAATGACGAATGTGCTTGTTAACAATTTGTGTGAAGGAGCCCTCGCAAAGTTGACATTTCCTGCTTTGTACCCTTCACATGCCCAACAACTTACAATTTGAATTGTTTTGTTTTTGGAATCACTAATCATGGCCAGAGACTTGGACATTTTCCATTATACACTGCACAGATACATATGCTTATATAGCTGATGCATTCTTTCATTTGCCAAGTGTGTGTATTCCTGATCAACAGGTGTGAGCACTTGAGGCATACATGAAGAGACAGAATTAATTACACTGGTGGGTGTGTCTTTTACTGGGTGGGTGTAGGTATCAATCCTACCCATGTTATATAAAGGCATTCACTAGTGTGGTTTGCTTTGCCTGAAAAGAGGCCAGATTATTTGTGGGCAGGGTGCTATAGTGGGCATAATGACCCACACTGGCTGTGGTTTGATGAATGTTTTGTCTGTTTGCTGTAATTGTTTTGCATTTTGGCCCTCAAAAGTGGATTTTTGTGTGTCTTCGTCCAGTGTGACCATGGGTTTCTTGTTTGTGATCATTAGCTGACCTTTCTTTTTTGATTGTTACATGCAAATTTCACATGTTAGACAACTCCTAATGTTGATCTAGTTTCATAAATGGTTTTGATAAAAATTAAGCTTTCTGCTAACTCTAACCAGAAATGTATCTGTGTGAATTTAGAGGGTGTAGTTATTGCGCTGCCTTTTATTTTTTCAAATGTTATATCTTGTCTGTTCTGTTTGTTTAATCCTGCACTTAAACTTTTGATGGGGGTGGGGATGGTGAGAGTTGTTATACTCTAAACTGTTTGACATGGTTAGTGCTCACCTTATTTTAACCCTGCTGTACACTATGAAATTTAGGTGTGTCCAATTTAAGTGTTTTCTCTTTTAGATTGTAAGCTCTTTAGAGCAGGGCCCTTCTAACCATATTGTAAAGTGGTGTGAAAAATGTTGCAACAGTAAATGGCAATCAATTTTTTGGGCAAAGTAAATGAATGTACAAAATAGTGTTCCTATTGTCCAAATAAAATGTAGAATCAATTTTGAATTTTTTTTTCTTGAGGATTAATAAAATATTTTATAAGTGGAATGTATTGTAAGCACACCTTCCAATCTTGATTAAATCTACTTTGTTACAAAATAATTTTATTCTGCACACGAGCAAGTCATTAAATAGAGAAAAAAGTGTAAATCCAAAAAGAGCAAGCTTTTAACAGCTCCAATGCTGATTTTCCTCCCCACTCCGTGCAATGCTGACTTTTGCTATATTTCCTCAGAACGCTTCATCTCTTGCTGATATGTAGATATTAGACATAGAAGTCAGTAAGACACTGGAAGGCATTCATCAGCTGACCTTATTAGCACACACCTGTGGCTGCGTTCCCACCTCCCAGCAGATCCCAACCACCCCAGCTAGGTGCACATTTTCAAATACAAGTAATCCGTGATCACTGGTCTCACTAAACACAGACTTTTTTTTTTTCCTAAATTCATCTTGTATAGATCTGTTCATTTGGAGAGTGAATGAAATGAGAGATCAGATAACAACCTATATGGATAGAGCTGTAATTTTGAAAAAGGAGAAGCATGTCCTGGTTCTGTAAAGCTCAGTATACACTATACAATCTGATTGTACAATCTCCTTTAGGCCTGCCATCAATTATGCAGTGCAAGGGCCTGCCTGATTGGATACAGAGTGATCGGATAGCTGGTGTGTCCTCCCATTATATAGTTTTGGTAAATCTCAAGGAGATTGTACAGAGATTGTACAATCAGATTGTATAGTGTATGGCCACCTAAAATGAACTAGTTGCTAACTACTTTTAATCCTTGTTTGCTTTATATATAAAACCATAAAAACTGGCCTGGGTTTGGTTTACAGGAGGGTTTTCAAACACAACCTTAAATTCGTAAATGCCTAACATAGCACCCACACTTTATTTAAGTCTACAGGGGTTAAAATTTCGATTTTTTTCTTCAAGGTCAAGCTTTTGGTTAAATAGAGCATGGACAGCCAGGTACTGCCATTGGGGACATGTACAAATGCAAAAAAAAAAAAAGAGAAATACCATTCAGTAGGGAGCAGATCTTTTAATGTAGCTTAAAGGGCAATGATAAAAACATAAAACCCCTTTAAATAACATGCTTGGAGAGTGCCTTAAACCTGAACAAAACAGGGGCATGTGCAGGATGTCTTTTTTTGGGTATCACAAAATTCTGCAGGATGCCCTTTTTTTCGGGTCCCCTCAAAATTCATACCAGACCCTTATTCTAGATGTGGTTTATTATCAATTTTTAAAGGGGCACAAAGCAAAACAAAATGGTGTGCCCCCAATCCCTATCAGACCTTTATCTGGAAAGCAGCTTGCCTGGGCAGAAAAGGGATAAACATTGAACATGCACCCCAATATCAGGTCATATACCCACAACATTGGGAAGGTACCTTGCTAGGGAAGACCTCCTGCAAGGTACCTTGTCCCCATATTAATGGGGACAAGAACCTTATCCCTGCATCCTTGGCTTGATGGAAGTGGGGATCTGCATGGGGAGCTTATCTGAATCTGGAAGCCCTCATCAAAATAAGAGGGCCCCTAGGTATCTGTCCCCCGACATGAAGGAGTTAAAGGCACACAGTATGCCTAGTTACTCATTCACAAAAAAACAATGTCAAAGTAAATAAACACAGACATACCAGGACAGAGTTCTTTATAAATAATTAAATAACTGTAAATTCAATGCCAATGCTACCCAGAGATCTGGACCCAACGTCAATCACTATGGCCGAAGCCCCAATGACCAGCTGACATGATGATCCAAGCCATGGCCATCCTCTCTCACTGCACTCCTATTGCTAAGTGACAGCTCTCTTGTCTATTAATGAAAGCCAACAAACTGATAGGGGATGCTGGCTGGCATCATTGACCAAATATGGTCATGACCATATTTGGTTAATGAGGTTACCAGGGATGAATGTCTGACAAGAGGGCAGAAAACGGAAAATTGAATACTTACCTTTCCGTAATTTTCCTTTCCTGGTGCCTGCCCATGGCAGCATACCCATGGTCTTCTTTACCCATGGTTGGTTGCTCCGCCCCCTACCAACCCACAGGACCATTTTAACTCTATAAAAAACGAGTTCCTCACCTTAGTCAGTATTCTTGTAACTATATCTCATAATGCTAAGGATCATTGAAGGGAGGGTGTATGCTGCCGTGGGCAGGCACCAGGAAAGGAAAATTACGGAAATGTAAGTATTCAATTTTCCATTTACCTGGTGCCTCCCATGTCAGCATACCCATGGTAAATAACTCGCTTACAGGGAGGGTACTGCAATAAAGCAATTTAATTAAACAAAAAAGCTACAGTACAGATGACTGCAAAGTCCTTTCCCCAAACTCTCGGGAAGTAAGGACTGCTGGGTCCACACAATAGTGGGACATGAACGTGCTGCTGGCCGCTCAACAAATTGTCTCAGGGGAGACCCGCGCCAAAGCTGCCCAGGAGGAGGCTATTCCACGCGTTGAGTGCGCATTGACCACATCTGGAACTGGGAGACCACTAGCCTGATATGCTCTTTGGATTAACCTTACAATCCAGCTTGCCAAGGTCGTCTTAGATGCTGCCATTCCCTTTCTGGCACCCTTGGGGATGACAAATAGCCGTTGATCTTTCCTGAACTGCTGCGTCAAATTTAGGTAGTGACTTAGGGATCTGGCTATATCCAACTCATGCACTATTGAGGAGGCTGGATCCTCCCCGAATGCTGGAAGAACCCACTCTTGGTTCATATGGCAGACTGAAGGTACTTTAGGGATGAACTGATGAATAGGTTGCAACACCACCCTGTCTGGGAAGAAGGTAATGTAGGGTTCTTGTCACCCTAATGCTTGGATCTCTGATACCCTGCGACCCGAAGTGATGGCGACTAGAAAGACTGCCTTCAGAGAAATATCCTCCAAGGTGCTTTCTTCTGTGGGAGCAAACTGAGGTTTTGAAAGGATATTAAGCATGATAGTCAAATCCCATTTGGGGTATAGCATCTTTCTAGGCGGTCTCAATCTTAGAACTGCTTTCAAGAAACGTTCCACCAGAGGATCTAGCGCCCACCGGGTGTCTGTTAGAGCCAAAAGGGCTGAAAGCGTATTCAGGCCCAAACCTAAGTCCAATCCACTCTGTTAATAGTGGAGTATGTTCTGGATTCCGGGGTTTAGAGGATCGAAATTGTTTGTTTCTGCCAATTCCGTAAACTTTCTCCAAACTCTATAGTATGTGGAATTCGTAGATGCTTTTCTGGCCTGTAGTAGTGTTTGAATGACATTATGCGAACATCCTAACTCGCCCAACCTTTTCCGCTCAACTTCCAAACCCTCAAGTCTAGGATCTCCGGGTGCGGGTGACAGAACTTGCCTTGAGACAGAAGGTTGTCTATGCGTGGAAGGTGAAGCAGTTTGCACAAGGTCATCTTGATTAGCAACGTGAACCACGGTCTCTTGGGCCAGTATGGAATCACTGCTAAAACTGTGATCGCTTCTGTGTTTAGACGTTGGAGAAACCTCAGTATCAGTGGAGTTGGTGGGTATGCGTATGCCATCTGAAAGTTCCATGGCTGGGTTAGGGCATCCACCCCTGCTGATTTCGGAGATGGGAACCTTGAAAAGAAAAGCGGTGTCTTCGCATGGAGGCAAATAGGTCTATTTGGGGAGTGCCCCATTGTTGGCATATCCAGGAGAAGACCCTCGGATTCAGAGACCACTCGTTGTTGTGGCTGAAAGATCTTGAAAACTGATCGGCTAACTGGTTCTCTAGCCCTGGGATATATGAGGCTCGTAGGTTGACTAAATTCCTCTCGGCCCATGTCAGAATGGGTGTCACTTCGTTCAGAAGGGACCTGCCGTGCATTCCTCCTTGATTCTGAACATAAGCTGCTGCCACTTTGTTGTCCATCTGGAGAAGGATGGATTTTCCCCTGAGGAAGGAGGCCAGAGACAGGATTGCTGACCAAGCCGCCCTTAGCTCCAAGGTGTTTGATACTACCTCTGTCACATTGAATTGCCATCTGCCCTGTACCAACTGGTCTTGGTAATGTGCCCCCCATCCTAACTGACTTGCGTCTGTCGTCAGAACAGTCCATGGGATGGGGCCAAGGGGACAGTGAAGCAGAAGGTTGGATGGTCTTGTCCACCACCAAAGGCTGGATTTCATTGTAGGTGTAATCAATATCCTCTGCTCTAGGCGACCTTTATTCCACTGTAATAAGAAGCCCACCTGGAAAGTGCGTAGATGCCATCTGGCCCATTTCACCATAGGTATGCATGAAGAGAGGGTACCTAGCAGGTTCAGACAGTCTGATGCTGCCATCGAATGACTCGCTAGCACCCTTTTCACTTTCTCTATCAATGAAGGGATTTTTTCTGCCGGGAGTGAAACTGCTCTTCCTGGAGTGTTGAAGAATGCCCCTAGGTAAATTATCTCCTGTGTGGGCGTAAGTTGACTTTTGGCGTAGTTTATTAGCCAACCAAACTTTATCAGTGTGTGTAGGACCAACTGTACATGTATCACCAAGGTCTGCCTGTGCTAAGAAAGAACTAGAATATCGTCCAAATAGTGTAGTACTCGAATCCCCTTCCTTAGAAGAGGAGCCAAGATCGCTACTAGTACTTTGGTGAAAGTTCTGGGCGCTGTTGAAATCCCGAAGGGAAGGCATTGGAATTGAAGATGTAAGTCGCCTATTCTGAACCGAAGAAAAGGTTGAAACTGGGGGCGGATAGGTATGTGCAGATACGCATACTAAAGGTCTATGGACGCCATCCAATCTCCTGGCTGAACAGATAGAATGACCGTGTTTAAGGACTCCATCTTGAAATGTTTCACCCGGATATACCTGTTCAGCCTCTTAAGGCTAGCACCGGCCTCCAACCCCCCGATTTTTTGGGGACCAAGAAGACTGGGGAATAAAAGCTTAAGTGCTTCTCCAAGTCTGGAACTGGTACTACAGCCTGCTGGAGAACAAGTATTTTGACATATTGAAGAAGGGCCTCCTTCTTCTCTCTGGAGGTTGGAAACTTGGTGGTCTGAAAGGAATAGAGGGGAGGCTGCCTTTTGAATCCCCAGAAATGACCTTGACAGACTGTGGACACTGCCCACTGGTCTTCGCAACCTTCCACCCAAACCCGGGCAAACACCTTTAGACCGGCTCCTACCGGACTGGTTTGGGTGGCGAGGGCGTCAAAAGGACTTCTGGCCATCAACTGTGGATGTAGAGGCTTTTGGTTTAGCCGACCTCAGAAAGGTAGCTTGTGAACCTTTCCAGCCCCTTCTATACTCCCTTCCCGGACTGTAGGATCTGGAGTCCTTCCCTCTTAACTGGCCCGCTGGGCGGTTTGCAAATCTCTTCCTCCTGCTTCTGTCCTGGGGAATTAGCCCACTTTTCCCCCCTGTGACTCTGGTAATTGCCGTATCCATTTTTTCACCAAACAGGGCTTTCCCATCGTATGGAATACGACACCATGATTGCTTAGACGTTGGGTCGGCCGACCATGGTTTTAGCCACAACGCTCTTCTGGCCGTTATAGAATACAGCATGGCCCTGGAAGAGCATTTTAGGACGTCAATAGCTGCTTCTGCTATGAAATCTGAAGCCAGCTTTAATTCATCCAGTGCTTTAATGATTTCTTCTGAACCTACCCCTTGTCTGAGGGCCGTTTCCACATTGTCTGACCATACTCTGGTGGCCCTTGAGATCGAAGTCAGAGCTACCGCCGGCTTGCATGCTCCCCCAGCCGCCTGATATGTTTTTTTCAGGTCTGAGTCAATCCTTCGGTCAAGGACATCTTTAAAGGAGACTGCATCTTCTAGTGGCAAGGTCAAGTTTCTAGCCAACCTCATAACTGAGGCATCCACAGTTGGTACAGCATCAAAAAGTTGTGCATCTGCTTCTGCCAGTGGATATAACTTAAGAAAACGATTATACACCATAGGTCTTCTGTCTACCTTCTGCCATTCATCTGTTACCACCTCCTTGATTTCTTCCATCAAGGGAAAAGTTGATACCTTCTTTTTCAGATGTGGGAAATATTTCTTTGTTTTAAAAGGTGGCTCCGGATTTTCCTCCCACTGGATTGCATCCTTGACCGCGGTTATGAAAGGCTCAACTAGAGCGAAGTCAAAAGCTGAAATATTGCTATCCACCCCTTCCGCCTCATCTTCAGAATCCACCTCTGAGTCCGAATGAGGAGTGGACGCGCTTACTGCTGCTTCAGGCGAGGGTGGGTTAATTTGGTCTTGGGAGAGGGCCAACTCCCTGATTGAATCCTTGATCAAGCTCTTAATTGATTCCAGAGACTGCTGCTTATCTTGGTATGATGAGGATCTTTTTGTTGCGGTATCACATTACTAGGGGCAGCTGGGCAAGAGGAAAAAAAATAGGATAGATTCCTTTCTGCTTTCCTTTTTAACCATATACATACATACATACATACATACATACATACATATACATATATATATATATATATATATATATATATATATATATATACATACACATACACACATAGATACACAGATCTACACAATACATATACATATCATTAAACAAAAGTACCCATTTGCAAGCCCCTAAATACCTTGGCCAGGCTCCATTGCAAAAAATAGAGAAGACACTTAAGGGAGATGTCTTCATCTTGATAGCTGGCCCTGTAATGAATCCCAGGCTCTCCATTTATGCTGAGAGCGCTTTGGGAGTACCAAGATGGCAGCCGACAGCTTCAGTTTGCTACTGGGCATGCGCCGTACTGTCACATGATGTCACACCGTGACTCCGCCCCCCCGCTGAGTAAACAGAGCCGATCGGTGCGCGCGAAGCGCCGCACACTGCTACAGGAGGAGGGGGGACATAATCCATGGAGAGGCGCTGCAATGCAAGTAACAGCCTACTCACATACTGGTAAGAGACATACCATCAGGGAAGAGCATAGAGGAGAGGCTAAGCTCCTGTTAATCTTCCAATATGGCCCAAAAAAAGATCCACAGAAAAAAACGGCCTCCCATACTTATCTATGCCTTTAGCAGCCCAAGAGATGGGACTCCATACTGCAGGAGAGCATGATCCTGCAGGTATGAGGACAAAGTAAAGAATACTGACTAAGGTGAGGAACTCTTTTTTTATATAGTTAAAATGGTCCTGCGGGTTGGTAGGGGGCGGAGCAGCCAACCATGGGTAAAGAAGACCATGGGTGTGCTGACATGAGAGGCACCAGGAAAATGACTTTCAGCTGCAGGATGGAGGTTCAAACAAGCAGGCAAACTAGCCAAATCTGGCCATTTAGCTCTCACGTTCAACTAACTGAGAACAGCTTAGGTTTGGGATCCCAATTATCATGCAATGTTAAAATTGATATTCCAAAATGTCTACTCCAACTTTGCAGCCATTGCTCTGGCAGAAACTATTAAACTAAACTGTATGTTGAGGTATTTCTGGATTTCTCTCAGGAAAAAGATTCTCAGTAGCAGACCTGTATTACTAAAAAGGTTATTCACTGCTTACCGCTCATCAATATTTATATCTGTATAAATATAGGAGTTATGCTTTATCTGTTTGTTATATTTTTAAAAAGCTAAATAACCTAAATAATTAACTTTTCTGGAGCAATTTCAGCTTCAGCAGGTTTAATTTCATATATATATATATATATATATATATATATATATATATATATATACACATATTAAAGGAAGGACACAATCAGCTGAGACTTCATGGATGAAATTCTCACTTTAGGTGGGCCTTGAATGTGTGTCAGAGAACGAGATAGCAGGAGTGAGTGCAGAAATCCACCCAAAGTCATCAATTTACTATTTGCAGAGAGCTAATGTGCATAACAGATTGGACCCCATGAACTATAATTATGGCAAATGATCTGACAGGTGTTCAAAACTAAATGAACATTCACCAATCCGTAATTAAAGAAGACACAGGACTACATTAACAGATGTACATTTTTAGTCCTGTCTCAAGGAACATATATAATACATTATACAGTGACTGGATGGTTTAATAATAAAATATGACTAGAATAAATATACTAGTATTCTCTTGAATTGCCAGATGTATACTAAAAACATATGTCTGACCTCTGCCTAAGAGATTTCCAATTAGCAGTACAAATACAGAGATGATAGTGCTATGCCTTTTCACGATGAGTCCTATTTAACATGCAACCTCCTGTAAATAGTTAGTAGATTGAAATATTATATATTAAATGTTCACTTCCTGCTATAACCTCTAACTAAGTTGAGTACATTTTACAGTCCTTAGCAGGCGTATTTACTGGCTGATGGCAATTTGGATAATGGTATATTACAAATAGATATCAATTGAGTTTTTCTATCCATCCCATTAAATCTCCATCCATCCGTTCACCAAAGCCTTCCTTTGTAGGTTGAACAGTCGACCAGGCTATTCTGTAAGTCACTGCATTAACATGAGGTTTAAATCTTGCATATGATTTTGAAAGTAAAGCAAACTAACAGATACAATATTAATACTTGATTAAAGCATGTTTTAAAAGTTCAACAGTTGCTGTGTGAACTTCCCTGTTTTTTTTAGATCTATCTCATTTCACATCACCTTCAGCTCATAAAGATTTGATTGATCCTGAGCACATATAATCAGTGAATGAGCATCTCTATCAACTTGGATACAGCTGACAATTGTTTATTGGCCATATAAACAAATATGCAAAGCAATAGACTAACTGACAAGCATATAAACAATGGTAAACCCTTTACATCTTCATTGCTTATTGCAGTTTTAGTATATTATAAGGTTATTCTTTTCTACCCTTGGTTCTGTTAAGAACTTTGGAAAACAGTGCTTGTTTTTTGGATTATAATATTTAAATAATGTTGATATAAGCACATTTTACTGAAGAGCGGGGCTGAGAGAAGCACATTTTTCGTGTTTCTGAACATAATATGGCTAAAGTACTTTTAATACAAAATATACAGCAAATAGAAGGCAATATGCTAAATAGCTAGGTAAACAATGATAGTGGTTTGGCATGAATGAAACCATCCCAAATAGTTTTCCTGGCCATTCTTAAATGATTCCCCTTCATAAAAAATTAAACCCAGAATGTGCACATAAAACCACAATGGAAGCAGCATGTTGTCTGTTCCACTTAAACTATATACAGTGCCTTGAAAAAGTATTCATGCCCCTTGAAATTTTCCACATTTTGCCATGTTACAAACAAAAATGTAAATGTATTTTATTGGGATTTTATGTGATAGATCAACACAAATTGGCACATAATCGTGAAGTGCAAGGAAAATGATAAATGGTTTTCACATTGTTTTACAATTAAAGCTCCAGCCGTAATTTTTAATTTTTTTTAAAGACACTCGAGATGTTCATTTAGCCTAATGTTACAAATGGTCAATATATGATTGGACGCTGTATTATAGCATATTTTTTGAAAAAGCAAACTTTTATAGTCTGCCTGCAGCATGCTCCCATCTTAGTTGTGGACATGTAAAGCCCACAAGTGTTTTCTTCCATGAATCGGTGCTGCTGGTTACCCAGCATTCACCTCCGGATCTCGCGCATGCGCATAAGACACAAGGCGCTGCGCACAATTGTGTCTCTGGTTGCCATCACAATGGTGGCTTTGTAGGAAGGTCCCGCCCCATTGTTATGGCAACCAAATGTAAGCTAGACAATAGACGGCAAAATGGCGCTTAGCACCGCCTTACATTGCATCATTTCCTGTTTGGAAATAACGCAATAACAGGCAGTGCCCACTGAATCCTGGGAGTGATGACACACATTTCCCAGGAGCAGAGGTGCCGTAGGATATGACATACCTCACCGTGGCACCTGAAAGAGGAAGAACAAAGAATACCCCATAGCAACAGGGTAAACAAAGCTAGAAAAAAAAAATACGCCCAATGTTGTTATAACTTGTGGGATTGAAGTGATTCATGGAAAGAAGAGTCAATACTTTTTAGAAGTACCTTTCACTGCAATTACAGCAGCAAGTATCTCTCTACCAGCTTTGCACATCTAGAGAGTGACATTTTTGCCCATTCTTCTTTGCAAAATAGCTCAAGCTCTGTCATATTGGATCAAGAGTGTCTGTTAGCAGCAATTTTCAAGTTTTGCCACAAATTCTCAATTGGATTTAGGTCTGGACTTTGGGCAATGCTAACACATGAATATGCTTTGGTCTAAACCATTCCATTGTAGCTCTGGCTGTGTGTCTAGGGTTGTTGTCCTGCTGGAAGGTGAACCTGCACCTCAGCCTCAAGTCTTGCAGACTCTAACAAATTTTCTGCTAAGATTGCCCTGTATTTAGCTCCATCCCTCTTCCCATCAACTCTGAATAGCTTCCTTGTCCCTGCTGAAGATAAGCACAACATGATTCTTCCACTACCATGTTTCACGGCGGGGATGGTGTGTTCAGGTTGATGTGCAGTGTTAGTTTTCAACTAACACATAGCATTTTGCTTTTAGGCCACAAAGTTCAGTATTTGTCTCATCTGACCAGAGCACCTTCTTTCACATGTTTGCTGTGTCCCCCACATGGCTTCTCAGAAACTGCAAATGGGACTTCTTATGGCTTTCTTTTAACAATGGCTTTCTTCTTGCCACTCTTCCATAAAGACCAGATTTGTGGAGTGCATGACTAATAGTTGTTCTGTGGACAGATTCTCCCACCTGAGTTGCGGATTTCTGCAGCTCCTCCAGAGTTACCATGGGCCTCTTGGCTGCTTCTCTGATTAATGTTCTCCTTGCCTGGCCTGTCAGTTTATGTGGATAGCAATGTCTTGGTAGGTTTCCAGTTTGCCGTACTCTTTCCATTTTCGGATGATGGATTGAACAGTGCTCCATGAGATGTTCAAAGCTTGGGATTTTTTTTTATAGCCCAACCCTGCTTTAAACTTCTCCACAACTTTATTCCTAACCTGTCTGGTGTGTTCCTTGGCCTTCATGATGCTGTTTGTTCACTAAGGTTCTCTAACAAACCTCCGAGGGCTTCACAGAACAGCTGTATTTATACTGAGATTAAATTACACACAGGTAGACTCTTTTTACAAATTAGATGACTTCTGAAGGCAATTGACTCCACTAGACTTTAGTTAGGGGTATCAGAGTAAAGGGGGCTGAATACAAATGCACGCCACACTTTTCAGATATTTATTTGTAAAAAAATTAGGAAAACCATTTCTCATTTACCTTTCACTTGACAATTATGTGCCACTTTGTGTTGGTCTATCACATAAAATTCCAGTAAAATACATTTATGTTTTTGGTTGTAACATGACAAAATATGGAAAATTTCAAGGGGTAATAAATACTTTTTCAAGGCACTGTGGTAAACCCACCAAGCAAAAGCATACACAGAAAGAACAAATAGTTACATATAACCCAAAACCAATTATCATGCATTCCTAAGGACTGGTTCATGACTATCTTTTGTTACAAATAAGCATGTGTCAGATCATAAGATAAATAGGTCGTTCACTTTGCAAACACAGTTGCACTTAGCAAAGGAATCTACCCAAGGGCTTAGTGAATGTAGTGAAATTTCACTTTGTAAATAATACCTAATCACAAGCAAGGAAAAAAAAATGAGGATATATGCTTGTATATATTTGGATGATGGATATTAATAGAGCTTCCTCAGGCACTAAGCTCTGGGGAAATTTCCTTGTAAAGTGAACAGTCTATTTTCCTTTGGTGAATAAACCCTTGTCTTTTTATTTTAGGTAACTTACAATGCATTAACCACTTTAAGACCAGTCCTATTTTTCAAACTTGTTGTTTACAAGTTAAAATCTGTTATTTTTTCTAGAAAATTACTTAGAACCCCCAAACATTTTATATATATATATATATATATATATATATATATATATATATATATATATATATATATTTTTTTTTTTTTTTTTCTAACACCCTAGAGAATAAAATGGGGGTCGTTGAAATACTTTGTGTCACATCGTATTTGCGCAGCGGTCTTATGCCCCGTACACACGGTCGGACATTGATCGGACATTCCGACAACAAAATCCTAGGATTTTTTCCAACGGATGTTGGCTCAAACTTGTCTTGCATACACACTGTCACACAAAGTTGTTGGAAAATCCGATCATTCTGAACGTGGTGATGTAAAACACGTACGTCGGGACTATAAACGGGGCAGTAGCCAATAGCTTTCATCTCTTTATTTATTCTGAGCATGCATGGCACTTTGTGCGTCGGATTTGTGTACACATAATCGGAATTTCCGACAACGGATTTTGTTGTCGGAAAATTTTATAGCCTGCTCTCAAACTTTAAATAAGAGAGGGTTTCCGCGCTCACGAACTACAGTCTGCAGCCTCCCCTTACACACACCCCCAAAAGGGTGAGATATATTGGTAAAGAGAAAATAGATAGGGGTAAGTGGTGCTACCTATGCCGGGTTTTATTAATCCGTGCTCGTGTATACAGAGCGGTAAAAGCCGCTCGGCCAAAAAAGTTATGTGTGTGTATATCAACCTATTAAAATTAATAAACCGTGCTAGTGTGTACAGGCCAATAAAAATCTCTTGTATATAGCTGAAGTGTAACTGAACCATCCAAAACAATATAAATAAAATAAAATAAATAAAATAAAATAAAGGCCCCCACCTATTGCGTAGAGAGGAATCTTAATAATAGAAATCCCCCCTGCAAGTGGTATAGTGACCAATCTACAAATGCCACTAATTAAAATCAAACTCTTGCTCTCAAACTTTGTGTGTCGGAAAATCTGATGGAAAAAGTCTGATGAAGCCCACACACGGTCGGAATTTCCTAAAACACGCTCCGATCGCACATGTTCCGTCGGAAAATCCGACCGTGTGTACTGGGCATTACAAGTGCACTTTTTGGGAAAAAATACACTTTTTTAAATTAAAAAGTAAGAAAACGGTAAAGTTAGCCCACTTTTTTTTATATTGTGAAAGATGATGTTACGCCAAGTAAATTGATACCCAACATGTCACGCTTCAATGTTGCACCCGCTCGTGGAATGGCGACAAACTTTTACCCTTAAAAATCTCCATATGCAACATTTAAAAAAACTACAGGTTGAATGTTTTGTGTTACAGAGGAGGTCTAGGACTAGAATTATTGCTCTCGCTCTAACGATCATGGTGATATCTCACATGTGTGGTTTGAGCACCGTTTTCATATGCGGGTGCTACTCATGTATGCATTCGCTTCTGCACACAAGCTCAATGGGACGGGGCACATTTAAATTTTTTTATCATTATTTATTTTACCTTTTATTTTATTTTTTCGTCCAATAATGTTTATTGGTTTTTAACAGTTCAAAAATAAAACTTTCTGAAAACAAAATCATATCTTGGCCAACAAGGCCTGTAAGACATCAGGAGAGCAAAGTGCAAACACAAGTATCACAATATTTAGTGTATCATGGGTGATTAAATGAATACATCCAATGTTGACTGGTCTCAGCCTTGATATGGTTAGGCTTTGTTGGGAAAACCATAACATGAATTTATAACGGTATAACAGTATAGGCTAGTCACAACAGTACCTCTTAGCTTGCAGAAGATAAGAGGACTGGTGAGAGACCCACCAGACACCCCTTATGGGATCACACTGTAGATGGGGGATCTCAGCCACCTCATACCTTTTAATACTGCTATAAAACCCTCCCAGATAGCGGGGAGGTAAGTGTTTGAAGCTGTTACATATCCTAGGGCCTTATTGTATTACTACTGTGTAATACAAGTAATTTAACTAGGATATAACATGGAAACAATAGTATAGATATGGCTAATCAGAGATGCAGGTAGATATTCCGGGTAGACTGAACTCATAAACAGAGATTCCAACTGTGCACCAACATGCCAGAGAAAAAGAAAAAGCAGGAGCCAGCCATGTCATGTAATTCTAGCTATGGCCTAGAAGAGGATGGGCAAGAAGAAGGAGAGGAGAGTAAAGAAACATCAAAGGAAGGAAGAAGTAAGGTGGGAGTGGGGGAGGAATAGGGAGGATTAGATGAGTCACCTAGAAGTAAGGCCATTAGGAGGGGTTAGCTCCAGAGTATAGATGGATATGAAAATGTGTAGCCGAGGGTCCCCAGATGAGTTTGAAAATATAAATTCTGACTTGGAGAATACTTACTATTTTCTCCTGCACCATATTCCAGGAGATTTGTGCTTCACGGCTGAGATTGGAACTCAGTTTTTTTCCAATGTGATGCTATAGTGATTTTGGTTCCTAAAAGGATATAGAAGATCAGCGCTTGTGTATATTTGTCTACTTTCTCCACCTTGAGGTTAACAAGTGCTATGTCTGGGGCTTGGGGAACCTGAATATTCATAACCTTGCGTATTAGAGAGAAGTTTTATCCAGAGACTTCATATTCTTGGGCAGGTCCACCATATGTGGAAAAGTGTGCCCAAATGATGGCAGCCTCTAAAACACAACAGAGAAGCATCTGGGTAGATCTTGGCAAGGCAATAAGAAAACTCTATATCAACATGTAAATATTTTGAGACTGGTCTCAATCAGGGAAATGTTTAATATGCCTTTAAAGGAACATTGGAAGCAGACGTTCCATTTCTCAGGCTCCCATTCTATATTGGGGTCATTTTCCCATGGTTGGGCATAAAAAGGTTTGGACAGGGATGAAGCTAAAGAAGAGTAAATAATGGATATCCCCCCTCTGATCCATGATGTTCAAGCACCAAGATGCATAAGCTGTGACCCTGGTAGGGTCCAGCTTATTAGGCCAGATAGATTGAAGATAGTGGAAAATTTGTGTATATCTGAACCTTTATGAGGTAGGCATTTCCAGTTTGTTTGTGCAAAATCCGATTGAAATGGGGCCTGTAGAAGTGAAGAAGTTCCCTATTCTAATTAAACCTTTATTGAGCCACCAACGAAAGGCTAGGAAGTTCATTCCTGGGGGAAAATTAGGATTGTGGAACAAATGCGTTAGGGGGCGTAGGGTCGAAATCAATGAGGGGTGTTTGTGCATGTGATCACACAGGGCAAGTGAGTATGACAGGGTAGGAGCCAGGATAGAAGGTATAAGTTTTGTGGGGGACCACAATAGAAAATTGATTGTATGATGGGGAACCGCTTGCTCCTCCATTGACACCCAGTCGGGTTTCGAGTCACGTAAGTATGCAATGGAGATCTGGGCAAGTTAGGCTGCTTGGTAGTACCACCAAATGTTGGGGAGGGCAAGTCCCCCTTCCGTCTTAAGTCTGAATAGGATGTTTTTAGAAAATTCAGCAGTTGTGATTTCCTAATCGAGATGAGAAGTGATCTGAAGAGGTATAAAAGGCATGGAAGGAGTTTCATTTTGATAGCTTTAATGCAGCCTAGCCATGATAGGTTATGTTTAGACCATATAGAGAGGTCTGACGACAGTTTTTGGAACATAGGAACATAGACGGTTAGTTGGAGGGGTATAATGAGTCCAACTTGGAGGTTAGGTTGACACCTAAGTACAGGATATAGGAGGAGCACCAGGTAAATGGAAAAGAGATTGTCTGCAAACAATGCACATGTCTGCGAACAATGCACATTTGTGTTCTTGGGGTCCGCAGAATACTCCCTTAATGTCAGGGTGAATTCTGATCACGATGGCCAAGGTTTCAATAGCTTTAGCAAAAAGAAGGGGTGAAAGTGGACAGCCTTGTCTGGTGCCTTTTTCAACATCAAGCAACCTTGGAGTCTTACCTGAGCATTGGGGTTAGAGTACAGGGAGAAGAGACTGCCCAGAAAATTGGGGCCAAAGCCCCATCTCTCTAGCACATTAAACAGGTAAGGCCATGTGACTGTATTGAAGGCCTTTTGGAGGTCGATAGACAGTAAAAAGCCTTCCTGGAGGAGACTGCCATCCCATTGGGAATTGAGTAGTGAAATGATAGCCCTTCTTATCTGGTCTAGTCCTTTTCTCCCCGGGATAAAGCCTGCCTGTCCTTATGGACATATTGAGCGATACAAGATGATAGTCTATTAGCTAGTATTTTTGTCAAGATTTTGAGGTCATTGTTGATTAATGAAATTGGACAGTAATTGCTAACTACGCTTGGATCCTTACCAGGTTTGGGTAATACTGAGATAAATGCCACATTTAAGACTTTATCCAGGGGAGATCCTGACCTAAGCGAGTTAAAGAATCATAAAGGGAGCTAACGTAGTAGCAATTTTTTTATTGTAACAGACCAAAAAGCCATCAGGTCCCTGGGCAGAGTTTTGTTTAAGATGTTTTATGACCTCCATGGCTTACATTTCAGTAATCATTTTTTCCAGTAGGTCAGAGTGTTTCCATTGACAATTTTGGAAGGGATATGGTGTTGAGGAAACCATCAAGGTGAAGTTGTGTGCTAGGTTTCATATCTTCGTAAAGGTCTGTGAAGAACTCATGGAAAGATTACATGATCAGTTGTGGGTTTTGCGTTAAATCTCCTGTCGGCGTGTGTATTTTAGGGAAAGCCAGAGATTGAGGTTTAGGAGATAGATTGGCTGCTAATTTAGCACCGATCCTGTCTCTCTGGGAATAGAACCGGGCTCCGGACCATCTGAGGTGTTTCTCCGCTTCTGTGGTTAGGGCTAGGTTTAGAGCTGTCTGGGCTGTTTCTAGATGGTCTAAGGACACTCTAGTAGAGTTGCGTTTATGGGTTTTGCTCAATGAGTGGAACTCTGTAGTGAGTTTGGCTAGGGTTGCTCTGCATTCCTGTTTAAGGCGAGAAGTGGTTTGGATGATCTTCCCTCTTGTTACAACCTTATGGGCTGCCCATAAGGTTTCTGAAGAGATGGAATCTTTGTCGTTTAGTTGAAAATATTGCTAAATGTCTTTTGCCAGGATTGAGCATTGAACTGGGTTGCTTAGAAGAGCCTCGTTGAGGCGCCATGTAAATTTTTTATTAGAGTTGGATGCTTGTTGTAGGATTAAAAGAACCATAGAGTGGTCAGATAAGGGTGTGTCCCTAATGATAGCTTTTGTGGCAAGTGGTATGTTGGAGGATTAAAGAAAGATTTACTCTAAGTAAAGTAAGTAAATCTTATGTTGGGCCGAGTAGTGGGTTTAGTCTTTAGTGCGGGGATTGAGTTCCCTCCAGATTTCGATAAGACCCAAGGAACACAGCGTGGAGGTTATTTTAGTGCTCTGTTTAGGGGGGGGTTGTACGAGGGAGACATTTTGCGGATTTACCCAAGGTTTGGTCAAAAGCAAGATTTGTGTCTCCTCCCAAAATTATCTTCCCCTCCAGATGTGGACCCAGGGAAGGAAATTGTACCGTCTCTGGATCCTTTTACTAATAGGTATCTACCTGCGGGGTCTCTGAGGGTTTCCATTGGGGAAAATTTTAAGTTTTTGGAAAAGCATATGGCTACACCCTTTGTTTTGTTCCTTACACTAGAGAGATAGAACTGAGGATAGTGGCCATATATGTAGAAGGGGAATGGGTTTCTTGTAGTAAAAGGATATCATTTTTTTGCAATTGATAGAGCTTGAATAATTTCCATCTTTTAACTGGGGAGTTAATCCCTTAAACGTTGTGAGTGGCTATACTGAAGGGGGCAGAAATGGTACTGTCAGCGTGCATGGATCAGAGGATGGGAGAGATGCATCAGCAATAGGGATCTTACTCTGACCCCTGAAGGTGGGTGTTAGTTCTTAACATCTTCAGTCCAAAGCTTCCAGGAACGTGGATCGGTTCATGGATATGAGCTTCTAGGTGACCCAGAAAAGAGAAAGGAGGGGTGATTGGCACCAGTTCCCAATAGGTAAAAACAGAAAAAAAAATCAATAAATAGGGGATAACGACAGCTGTGCACTCCAACTGCGTTCCACCCACTCGTAAACACGGAAGTGACGTAGTGTGCATGGCTCTGTCGTGCGACGGAGGTGTGATGAGTTGTGCGATGGAGCCACGCACACTACGTCACTTCCGTCTTTACGAGTGGGTGGAACGCAGTTGGAGCGCACAGCTGTCGTTATCCCCTATTTCGGTACACGTTCTTTTCTTTTATTGATTTTTTTTCTGTTTTTACCTGTTGGGAACTGGTGCTATCCTTTCCCATTTATATTACTGGCTCGGAACACTTGGTATTTGGAAGTCTGTTCCCTGCATCTGTTTTTAATAAAATAAACGGACGTTTTTTGATCTTATTACACTATAGGAGCTCTCGCTTCATTTTTTTGGTGTATGATGGCATAACAGCACCTATAACCAACGAGGACATATCCGGGATATCCACTGCAGATTCCAGGGAGCAGTGATCTCCATATAAAGCACTACATGCCTACTACACCTGCAGGGGTGCCTGGTCCCGGTGAGTGGGAAATCTGAAGGGGGAGCACAGAAGTCACCTGGAAACATCTTTGAGCACCAAAGTCACCCTGATGTTGTTACAGCTTGATGCAACTAAATACTTATGGGACTATTACATATCTATTTGATCTGCACATTATAACACACTCTTGGCTTTAAGCCCTACTATTTGATGTGTAGTGTGCCCATTATACTGACTGCTCATGTCTGATCTATATTTTGAAGGAGACGTGACAGCATATATTGGTATATGTATGCTGAGGTTCTTTTGTCTACACACTGTACTGATTCAGTTAACACACATACCTACCAGTTTTTTCTACCATTGTACACCCTAAACCGTGAGATAGGGATATAGGGGTGGTTACATGTATCCCACCTCAACCATTGGTAAATAATCTCACACATCTTTTAGATGGTATGGGTATTGGCGTGTAACAGTCTATTGCACTAATCATTTAGATGGTATGGGTACTGGTGTGTAACAGTTTATTGCATCAAAATACCCTCTGGGTTTTTTTTTTCCTATTATACAGCAGTATTTAGGTTTTTTAGGTAGCACCAATCCCTATTTTTTCACTCTACACTAAACAAAACTAAAAAAAAGGTGGAGATTCAGATCTGGATGTGGAGAGAAAACATATGAGCATAGTGCAAGCAAGAAACTAATATTGGAGAGTTTCTGCCACCCCCCATGTGTAACCAGGGTGAGGGGGGGGGAATGACAGCATGAACTCAGCTAAATTTTCTCAAATTACGAGAGTCTGTCTTTCAAGTCAGTGAGATCCTGGATGGAAAGATATTACCGTCCCTCTTCGAGGTGTGATGATTTCAATCGGGACTGCTCTGGGGGGCAAATAAGGGATGTTTAAAACAAACAGATCCTTGGAGGCATGGTAGAGTCGGGGTAGAGGAGAGTGACAGCTAAGTCTGATTGGTATGCAGAACAAGTAAAATCCAGCTAATGTATTTTCTATACATGCTCATGTATCATAGAAGCATTAAGTGAAGTAGCTTTGGCTCATGGGGGATAAAGGACTGGAGGACCAATCTTTCTGGAGCTTGGTGGGTAAAATCCTAGAAGAGGATGGAGAGCTCAGTATGACCTGCTTTAGGGGGGGCATCCATCGCTTGCTGTTTTTGCCACATAGGCTTGATAAGGCTCAACAGTGGAGGTCTCTTTGATGAGATGGAGCCTCTGGAGGCCCACGACAGCTGGGAGATGAAGCCCAGCTGCAGGAGTAGGCGCTCCCCATCAGCAAAGGTGGAGAAACCATAGGATTTGTTCATGTGAGCGAAGTTTAAGCGGAAAGGAAAGGACCATGTGTAGGCGATTGATTTCTGGGACAGCACCTGGAGAAGAGGTTTCAAAGATCTTCTTTTTTGTATAGTTTAAGGTGACAAGTTTGCAAATATTTGAACGGGATGTCCTTGTATGGCAAGGTTTCCCGAGCTCCCCACATAACTTCTTCCTTAACTTTGTAAAAATGTGGTTTTACCACAATGTCTCTAGGTAAGCCATCTTGGTGTGGGGGTTGAAGAGCTCTATCTTTAGGCCATAATCAGGAATGTCTGGGATTACATTTTTGATGAACGAACAGACCATCATGTCGGTATCCTTAAAGAATTTAGGGAGACCTCTGAGCCTAAAATTGTACCTGCGGGATCTATTTTCTAGATCATCCAGTTTGGGGAACGCAATATCTAGTTGTTCATGAAGCTCATGTATCCTGTTAGTATTCTGGTTAGCTCTGGTGATCATTTGATCAGTTTTAGCTTCAATTGCTTATATTCTGGCCCCTAAGTGGTGCAGATCAGCTTGAATAGTAGAGGTGATCTGTGTTGCAGTTTGGGCCAGGCCCCTGGAATGCATTTTGGAGAATGTCTCCATCAATGAAGATAAGTCATTAGGAGTAGAAGGGAGTGATCTGTTTTGGGCCCTGAGGTGCTCTGGCATGCCTGTCAGGTTCTTTATAGGGGTGAGAAGGAGTCCATCAAGGGTTCTGCCCAGCAGGAATTCAGTGGAGGCTGGGGCCAATAGGGGGTTCATCTGTGCACTTACTGCGGGATTATATGGCACCTCCATGTGGGCATCCAGGCCGTCCTGATCGACTATGGATTCCTCCAGGTTAAACTCTGCACCTTGTTTGTCCCTGGCAGGCGTCATCTTTGGCGAGGCCATGGCTGTAAGCCCAGGATCGAGTTGGCAGGATAAATCCCTTCCTGATGCACCCCTTGCCATCTGGGGGCATGCATTTCTACTCTTCATTTTTAGACTGTTCTTTAAAAAAAAATTGTGTCACTTTTTTCCTATTACAAGGAATGTAAACATCCCTTGTAATAGAAAAAAAAAAGGGAGGGGGAGGCGCCGACCTGAGTGTAGTATTAAAATGATGACTTTAATAGGATAGGGTTAAAAACACTTATAAGATGATAGAAGATGCATGTTCATCAAAGTAAAGTGCAATCTTGGCATTCCACATGGCTCTGTGGGTCCCACCGCTGTTCCGGATAGCTGGAAAGGATTGAGCAGCTGGCTGGAATGGATCACAGTGTTTCTCCAGGAGCAAAGGAACCAAGCAGCTCCACACAGACCAGCATGGACCATGGAACAACAAGTGATGTCACTGGCGTCTGATTGGACCCAGGGCTGGAATCTTGTCAATCAAGGCTGCAGTGATGAAAGGCTACGCGCTCGGAGCTGACTGCTCCTTTTATTGGCCTCTAGAAGGTTCTGGTAAGAAGGTTCTATTGGCCTCTAGAAAATTGGTTCTGGGCAGGAAGGGGGGAAAGTGCCCTGTATTGAAGTGGTTAATTATAATTCAATAAAACAAAAAAATGTATTTTCTAGAAAAAACTTTTATGTATTCTTTTATTAAACTCTCCAGTATCTTCCAGCTATAGAAGTTAAACTAATTGGTCTGTAGTTACCGTATTTATCGGCGTATAACTTGTACTTTTTTTCCCTTAAAATCAGGGGAAAATCGCGGGTGCGTGTTATACGCCGATCCCCTGCGATCCCCCGCTGACTGATCTTCAAAATCGCCGACCGTTATTTGAAAATGGCGCCGCCAGCGCCGAAATACACAGAGCCGGTCCTCGGCCACTTTCGGCTTTACTCGAGCGCCGCCCGAACCTAGCCGAGTGTACTAGGCTAGGTTCAGATAGCTCCGCTCACAGTCACGCCCATCCCGGGCGGGACTATGAGTGGAACCGAAAGTGAACGAGAGCTGCCGAGAAGAGCCGAGGACCGGTTCTGTGTATTTCGGTGACGGCGGCGCCATTTTCAAACTGCAGTGACAGTGAAAAGTCAATGCAGTTTAACTGCAGCCTGAGCAAGGCTGCAAATGGACACAGAAAGCTGCAGATCATCACTGTAAAAGCTGCAAGGCATCACATGGACACTGATAAGGCTGCAAATGACACCAAGGCTGCCGACTGCAAGGCTGCAAATGACACCAAAGATGCTGACTGCAAGGCTGCAAATGACTGCAAGGCTGCAAATGACTGCAAGGCTGCTGGCTGCAAATGACTTCAGGGCTGCAAATGACACTGGACAAGCATGCAGATGGATGCTGTGCAAGGCTGCATTGATGGGCATTTAAATGTAAGTTTTTTTCCTTAATTTTTTTACTTATAATTCCCTCCTAAGCTTGGGGTGCTTGTTATATGTCGGCACGTGTTATACACCGATAAATACGGTACTTGGCAAAGACTTTGATCCTTTTTTTAAATATAGGCACCGCATTGGCCTTACACCAATCCAGTGGTACCTTGCCAGTCATTAAAGACTCTCGAAAAATTAGAAACAATGGCTTAGTTAGATATAACAGGGCTCAGCTCTTTGAGGACCATTGGATGTAAGCCAACTGGTCCAGGTGCTTTATTCATCTTTATTTTGTCTAAATGTTTCTAGGCATTATACATTTTGAGCCATTGTGGATCATTTGGAGCTATGTCAATACTTGAGCTCCCCTATTTTCTAAGGAGCTGAAGGAGGTATTTAATAAATGTGAAATGTTCTATGCCCCAAATAAGCAACTTAAAATTATCTAGCAAAAGATCTACATGCCCAGACCTGACTTTTTTATTGTCAACATATTTGAAGGATTTTTGGGGGTTTGTCCTATTCCTAAAACATTTTTTTTTATTTTGGATAGAGCAAGGGAGGTTTTTTTTACCATCAGTGTCCCATTTGAAGATTTCACTTTACTTCCTGCACCATAGCCAAACAGGAAGTGAGAGGAAATCCCTGCAAATTAAATTAATCCCTTGTGGACCCCAGGTTACCAGAACTAGTGTCCCCATTGGAAGATTTCCCCACCATCTCTTTTCTGTCAACAACCCAAAATTTGAGAGTTTCTTTACTTTCAATGATAATCGTAAACAGGACAAATAGAGAGGGTGAATTAAAGTCAGTGTAGAGGCCTTTTTTAAAAAAAATAACAAACATGTCATACTTACCTTCACTGTGCAGCTCATTTTGAACAGAGTGGCCCCAAACCTGCTCTTCTGGTGGCCCACGGCAGCTCTCTCGGCTCCTCCCTACATCTGATAACCTCCTTGGAGAAGTGCTTCACCGAGAGGGTTACCTTGCGGGCGCGCTCCCGAGTCCAGCATTTGTTACTATAGACAGAGAGTGCCGGACTCAGCCTCGCCCCCCGACGCTCGCATCATTGGATTTGATTGACAGCAGCGGGAGTCAATGGCTGTGTTGCTACCAATCTATCCAATCAAGAGCTGGGAGCCCATGGAGAGAAAGACAGCACATCCCCGCCGACTGAATGAATGGGTTCAGGTAAAACAGGGGGCTAAGGGGCCAGTGACTGCCAGGTGTTTTTTTGCATTAAGGTGAAAAAACACGAACCTTTACAGCCCCTTTTAAGAAAATGGGACCCGAATGTCAAAAATCAAAAGTGCCCATTTTGAAGGCTTATATGCAAGTAATTGGGCATGCAATGGTTATAGGGGTCCGGGTCCTGCCCTGGCGGACATGTATCAATAAAAAAAAGTTTGTGAAAAACTTAATTTTTAAATGAGCAGTGATTTTTTTGATTTTTAAAGTGAAAGCCTAAAATAAAAAAAAATTCCTCCAATATAGTGCCTGGGGGTCCCCTTAGTCTACCTGTAAAGTGGCAGATCTGTACTATGTCTAGAATCTGCTGCAGCAATAATTGCATTTATAAAGCCAAAAAAATGAAACTTTCCCTACAAGCTGCCTTTAATTTGCTCAGCAAAAGCTGTTGAGCCAGTGTGTATGATGAGGCCACAATGCAGTGCACTGCAAACAAGATTAGAGATTTTTTTGGATACATTCTGGTCTCACTTTTTATGGAAGTAACGGGTGCATAAAAATTGGTCTTTGGGTGTCAGTGGCACCTTCCCACAGTAACCCTATAGAGGTAATCTTGATGAAAGCAAGAATTGGCCTTGCTTTAAAAAGTTGCAATGATATGCACCTGTCAAACAGGTGCAGAAAAATTATTCTTTGGGTGTCTGCAATTTTCAAAGAAATCCTATAGAGGTGCTCTTGATGAAGGAAAAAAAATTGCAATGATATGCACCTGTCAAACAGATGCTGAAAAAATGGTCTTTGGGTGTTAATTGTGCCCATAAACCCTATACCAAACACATTCTTCCAGATGAAATGATTGAACACCCTCAAAGCTCACACACGCACACAAAACTATATGGCGTTTAACTGGCAGCAATGCACACAAAACTATATGGTGTTTAACTGGTAGTAATGCACACAGATCTATATGGCGTTAAACTGGCGGTAATGTACACAGAAGTAAATGGCTTTAAACTGGCTTTAAACTGGCAGTAATGCACAACACTATATGGTGTTAAACTGGCAGTAAAGCACACAGAACTATATGGCGTTAACATGGCAGTAACACATACAAAACTACATGGCGTTAAATTGGCAATAACGCACACAGAAGTAAATACCGGTAAACTGGCAGTAATGCACAAAACTATATAGCGTTAAACTGGCAGTAACGCACACAGAAGTAAATGGTGTTAAACTGACAGTAACGCACAAAATTATATAGCGTTAAACTGGCAGTAACGCACACAGAACTATATGGCGTTAAACTGGCAGTAACGCACACAGAACTATATGGCGTTAAACTGGCAGTAACGCACACAAAACTATATGGTGTTAAACTGGCAGTAAGGCATTCAAATAGACGGTGTTCAACCGTCACTACACTCACGCTATCTAAACTTTTCCCTATTCTAGCTATACACTAATGTAAAGATTACTAGACTACACTGAAACTATCTGAGCTGTCCCTACTCTACACTAATGTATGCATGAATGACACGGTCTCACTACTCTAGAGTGAAACTATCTGAGCTGTCCCTACTCTAGATGCACACTATGAAAAGCTGAATGAAGGTCCTCCTCAAAACACTCACACTATCCCTAGACTAACTAACACTAAACAAATATTATACACTAACAATTGAAGCAAAAAATGCGTCTTATTTGGTCAGTCGGAACAGCATACAGACGAGCGGTTTTCCAGATAGGAATTGGTTCCTTCGGAAATATTTAGAACATGTTCCATTTCTAGGTCCATCAGAATTTTCAAAAAAAGTCAGATGAGGCATACACATGATCGAAATAGACGATGAAAAGCTTCCGTCTGCCTTTTTCTGTCGGACATTCCGCTCGTATGGACGCGGCTTAAGGGAAAAAATCCTTCCTTTTTCCCCAAGAGGCAATTGGATATTCCCTGCATCAACTTTACCTATAAATGTTAGTATCCAGTTGTAATATGTACATTTAGGAAGGAATCCAGGCTTTTTTTTTTTTAAAACCTACTGAGCTGGACAGTACCAGCTCTTGGGGGAATGTATTCCACATTTTCACAGCTCTTAACTGTTTTCTACAGAGTGCACCGTGTGTTTCCTTTTGTTTTTCTGATCTGCCTGGTATATGCCTAATTGATTTGATCACTTAAGGAATGCTTATGCTTGACCCTAGGATTTAAAGAGATTCTTTAGACCTTTGTAGTGAGGGTATAACCCCAAAGATAAGAGAGTACCCAAAATGGATTGTAAGGTTTAATTAGAAGGGCATTATCACTATCACTTTATGCATATGAATCTCTAGACTCTTTTGTTTTTGGAACTGATTTGTCAAAAAAAATATTCAGAAGAGCAATTCAAGTTAGATTTTAAATATTAAAAACAGAGACCAGGTTGGCCAGGACAGGAGGGACAAAAATAACGGGTGTCATGCCTATATCCGTGTTTGCTACAGACACAACATCTTTTTTGGGGTGCTCTTTGGGTAGGGGTACGAGGGAGGTCATCCGGAAAATGCCTCTCATGCAGCCGACTCACTGCATCTGGATTGGGAAATTGGGCCACAACACCTTCTGGATACAACAGGGCTGTGATGATCTCTTCCTGGAATTTTAAGAAGGATCCACGTCTTCCTGACGGTTTGTATTTTACATAGGCATTGAAAAAAGCCAACTGGAATAAATATACAGACACTTTTTTGTACCAGCATCTGGCCTTATGGGCAACTAAGTACGGCCCCATTATCTGGTCATTGAAGTACACCCCTCCCATTTTAAGGTTGTAGTCGTGGACACAGAGGGGCTTCTGAACAACACCAGTCACCATTACAGTTTGAATGCAAGACAGAACGAAAACATTCCGTTTGTCCTTCCAACTCACTGCAAGCAATTCATTACACCTCAAGCAGGCTCTCTCCCTTCATCTAAGTTGGGTATTTACAAGCTGTTGGGGGAAGCCTCAGCAATTAAATCGCACGGTGCCACATTCGTCAATTCCAAATTCAAAAAGGTGTCTAAAAAGTGTCACTTGTGTAATAATTGTCCACGTACAAATGGTACTTCTTTCGGAATAAGGGTGACATCAAGTCTGGGCAGTCGGGGGGAATATCTTTTTCCACGTAAACCAGCAAATTCCATGTTTAGCCTGTTTTCCTGTTACAGAGCTTATATATTTGAACCCATACATGGCACGCTTGCTGGGGAGAAACTGTTTGGAAACAAGGCGACCAGAAAACTTAATCAGGGACTCATCTATGCAGACATCTTTTTGGGGCATATACAAGGCTGCACATTTTTGGTTAAAGTGGTTTACGAGGGGCCGAATTTTGTGGAGCCAATCATATCCAGGGTCACCCCAAGGACCACAGAGTTCATTGTCGTTGAAGTGCATAAACCGCAATATTTGCTTGTATCTAGTCCTGGCCATGGCAGCAGAGAACACAGCCATATGTTGAATTGAATCAGTACACCAATATGACCGCAACTCATTCTTTTTAGTCATACCCATGTTGAGGGATAGGCTCAGAAAAGTTTTAAATTTGGAAACTGTAATAGTTTTCCATGCAAATTGTCTGGCAAGGGTCAAATTTGGGTTTGCGGTGATATATTGATTGGCATATAAATTGCTTTGGTCCACAATAGATCTGTACAGATCGTCTGTGAAAAACAGCTCAAAAAAACCAAAGGGTGTTAAATCTGTTGTTTCCACCTAAATTCTGGGTTGGCCAGTGAATGGGGGAAGTACGAACACTGCAGATTTTGTGGGCTGCCATTCAGGATTTGCAAGCACATCAGGAAGGGCACTATGGACTCTATGAGCCTGTGTTTAAATTATTGGTGGCTGTTGGACACTACTTGTTCTAGCCACTGCTCCAGCTTGAACTGCACTTATGGGACTCACCACGTCGCCAAGTGTTCCTGCAGTGTTGGTTTGTCTAAGACCAGGATGTACTAGGCTGCTGGTGCTCGCCAGTTCACCAGAGGGTAGAGAGACATTAGTCCCAACACTCTGCTGCATACGAGAATCATGCGATTGTAGCACCTTAGCAACAGGGGAACAGGTTTAAATACTGAACCTGATTCTGACAGTGAGAACTCCCCATTGCTCTCATCTGACATGCTCATTTTTATGTAGGCCTCTTCACTAGTATACCTTTCATTTGACATTTTGGCCAATAAATTTATAGGTACTTAATGTTACTCACAGGTAAAAAAGCACCTGGTTGTCAAGGACTGTTTGAACTGCTCCAAAAAAAACTGCCAGCGTAAGTAGAGATGAGACCTGACTCTGCTAGCGCTGCAGTTTTGTGTACTGTGTATTGAAAGTGACAGTGATCTACTGATACTGCACTTGTTTGGGGGGGGGGGCTGAGGGGTTCTGATCTGATCAAAGATATTGATCTGTTCAGACTATACTAGTAATGGAGATGAATAGTCTGTGTGTGTGTGTAAGTTTTAGTGGCAATCAAAGGGTTAAAATGTATTAGTGAATAATTGGTGGGAAATCTGATGCTGTCTGGGATTGACGCTAACTGACACTGATGCTAACTTGGGTCACCCGTGACACTAATACAGTGATCAGAAAAAAGATCTGTACACTGTACTAATGACACTGTGACAGGTCAGTTTAACTGGGGGTGATCAGGAGGTTCAAACTTTATTAGGGAATATAAAATATGGCAGGTACCCTGACTAGGGATGAGCCCGATGTTTAAGTCGAACGTAAGTTTGACTCGAACATCGGGTGTTTGCCTGTTTGCCGAATAGCGAACAATTTGGGGTGTTTGCGGCAAATTCAAAAGCCATGGAACACCCTTTAAAAGTCTATGGGAGATATCAAAAGTGCTAATTTTAAAGGCTTATATGCATGGTATTGTCATAAAAAGTGTTTGGGGACCTGGTCTGAATATTAATGGAACCCTGAACCAAAATTAAAAAATAAATAAATTGCACGGGGGTCCCCCCAAATTCCATACCAGGCTCTTTAGGTCTGGTATGGATATTAAGGGGAACCCCACGCCAAAATTAAAAAAAATGGCATGGGGTCCCCCTCAAAATCCATACCAGACCAAAGGGTCTGGTATGGATTTTAAGGGGAACCCCACACCAAGATTAAAAATAAATGGTGTGGGGGTCCCCCCAAAAAATCCATACCAGACCCTTATCCAAGCATGCAACCTGGCAGGGCGCAGGAAAAGAGGGGGGGACGAGAGACCGCCCCCCCTCCTGAACTGTACTAGGCCACATGCCTTCAACATGTTTGAGGCCCTTGTCCCCATCAACATGGGGAAAAGGTGCTTTGGGGTTTACCCCAAAGCACCCTCCCCATGTTGAGGGCATATGGCATGGTACAGTTCAGGGGGGCGCTCTCTCGTCCCCCCCTCTTTTCCTGTGGCCTGCCAGCTTGCGTGCTCAGATAAGGGTTTGGTATGGAATTTTGGGGGGACCCCCACACTATTTTTTTATTTTGGTGCGGGGTTCCCCTTAAAATCCAGGTCTGGTATGGATTTTGAGGGGACCCCCACGCCATTTAAAAAAAAAATTGGCACAGGTTCCCCTTAATATCCATACCAGATCTGAAGGGCCTGGTATGGAATTTGGGGGGGAGGGAGATGGGCGGAGCCTAGCAGAGCAGACATGCATTGTTAGAGCTCCACACCGCTGAGGAGAGAAGAGAAGGACAAAGAGGAGCCTGCAGGCTCAAGAGGTATCCATTTGAACCTTTTTGCCCCAGGGAACAAACTGTGAAAGTTTGGGCAGGAAATATGGTACTGGGAGGAAACCGTGGCAGAAATAAAAATCACCTCACAAAGAGCTCACAGGCACTCACTGCAACTAAAGCAGCTCCAGTAACCTCACAATATACAGCATCAGGGCGCTCTCACAGACAGAAAATGTCACAGCAAGACTCTCCATTTGAGTCAGATACAGAACAAATTATCTCACAAACTTCTCCACAAGACTCCTCAGCATCCCCAGTAATATTATTACAATTTGAAAAGATGCTTCATAAGGCTTTAAAACAAACCTCAGACCAAATAACAAAAAGCCTAACCAAAGAAATAAGAGAGCTGGGAAACCGCACTGCAGCCTTAGAAATAAAAATAGATGAAATTGAAATTACAACCCAAGAAAATATAACAGAATTGGAACAATTAAAAGAAGAGAATTTAATGCTTCAAACTATGCTTGAAGATTACGAAAATAGAGCCAGACGTTCAAACTTGTGCATAAGGGGAATACCTGAAACTGTGACAGACCTGCAATCTACTATTACTGCTCTATTACAAGAACTAAAGCCAGATATCCCTATTGAATGTTTAGAACTGTACAGAGTACACAGAGCCCTCACAACCAAAAAGAAAGATGGACCCCCACGTGATATAATCACAAAATTTCATTATTACAGAACGAAAGAACAAATACTAATTGCTGCAAGAGAAAAAAAGGAACTTAATTTTCAAGGACACAATTATCAAATTTTTGCTGACCTATCCCAACTTACTATTACTAAAAGACGATCCATGAAACCCCAACTAATGGAACTGCAACGCCACAACATTATGTATCAACGGGGCTTCCCTTTTTCAGTCAGATTTAACTACCAAGGTACAATTTACAGAAGCAGATCAGCAGATGAACTACAACAGACCCTTTTAAAATTAAATCTGACAGAACCCACAAGCAGCAACTCTCCCACACGCAGAAGAATGGCATCATCTTCACCTTCAGGCAGCACCCAGAAAATTTCAGAACAAAATGGGAATCATCATTCTCACAAAAGAGGCCGTTATGCCACATCATCCATGGACCAAGAAGATTCAATGGACTGACATCCTAATTCCTGATATCTCTTCATTTATTATACTAAGAGATGGTTTTCTATAAAAAAAACTGTATTTATAACTGAATGTAACTGCATTCTGATAGTCACACACTGTGTGGGATCATGTTACATTCCAGTTATATTTCTGATTACTTCTGATTCATACAGCCTTAGAATATATAAGTGAAATAAGGAAATTCTTGTTCAGTTATATATTATCAGGTAATAACAATAGATTTATTACTTTTTAGGACAAATATGTTCAATAATCCAGAAGTAATGGAAGCTTTTTCTTTCTTTTCTTAAAACAAATATATTATTACCTAACTAGTTCCTAGAATTATGTTTTTGTTTATTCTAATCTGAAGCAATACAACCTCAATTTTATGAGTTAACATATCTAAACAGTTACATATGAATAAAATATGTAATTGTTTACTCTAAAATGGTTAAAATCCCAAAATAATTCAAACTATCTTCATCAATACCAAAGTTATTAACAGTACCTTTCTAACTGAATTATTTAGCCTAGGGCAAGACTAACCATATACAACCACCCTGGAATAAATAATTTCAACAAAAACTATATTCTGCACTCCAATTAATGAAACATCATTTTGATGTCTTTTGACATAGCACTTCTCTCCTGTAAGCGGAAGATCCGTGTACCCCCATTAGCCCTCCTCATTCTCCCAACCATATTATGTGGGAGTGTGACGAAGGCACTTATTCCCCTGAGAGAGATATTTATTCTCTTTCACGGGTAAATTGTGATTACTTGCAAAAAATAATTTATACAATGTATCATCTAATCTCATATGTTTTTTGTTTACTCTCTACTCCAGAATTCACTGGTTTCTTTTCTATCTATTCATCTCTTCAGTCCACACAGGTTGATCTGCGCAGTCAGCTCTGCATAACAAAAAGTAAGTTAAAACTATTTGATCTGTTGCCATGGCACCACTGAATATACTTTCCCTGAATGTTCAGGGAATAAATGTCCCTCAAAAAAGGACCAAAGCCTTCCGTACTTTTCATAACAAGAAGGCTCACATAGTATGCCTCCAAGAAACACACTTCACCAAAGATTCTACTCCAAAATATATTTCTCCTTTTTATCAACAAATTTACACGGCTTCTGCCTGTACCAAGCAAAGGGGAACTCTAATTGCATTTCACCGATCCACACCATTCACCTTATCATCAGAAATTAAAGACCCAGAAGGTAGATACCTGATACTCATGGGTTATATAATGGATACAGCAATCATGGTGATTTCCTACTACGCTCCTAACAAACAACCTACACCATTCCTCTCACATATATTACAAGTGATTAATACACACAAAATAGGAACAGTGATGATGTGTGGGGATTCGAACCAGGTCCTCCTCCCATTTCTAGATAAATCACCTTTTACACCATCCAAAATAACCTCTAGATTACCTTTTTCTCAACTTCTTTCCAAATACAATCTGGTAGATTCGTGGAGAGAAAGTAACCCAATGAAAAAAAAATGCACTTATTTCTCGCACCCTCATCAAACCTTCACCAGAATAGATCATATTTTTCTAACAATAGGAATGATACCAGAAATTATTTCATCAGATATAATTCCGATTCCGTGGTCTGACCATAATGCAGTATACACTACTATAGCCTCAGCCATACCAAAAGCGCATGACCCAACGTGGTACTTACCGGACATAATGCTCAAACACCTACTACATCAGAGGGCCATTGAACAAGCTTTAAAGGAATACATATCAATTAATAATACAACAGACATCTCCCCAATAAAACTGTGGGAAGCTCATAAACCTGTCTTGCGTGGTACAATACAAAGACAAATGGCACTATTTAAAACGGGAACGCAAAAATCTAGCAAAAAAACTAGAACTCAATTTTAATGCAGCCTACATATCATTCCAAGATAATCCATCTCAGAGTACAAAATCTCATCTGGAAAAATCTAGATTGGAATACGATCTATTTCTCACTGAGTCAGTTGATAAATCCCTACAAACACAATTTCTACATGAATACAAACAAACCAGGTACATATTTGGCTCGGGCATTAAATTCAACTAACAAATCTTTCAAACCAATAGGTTTGAAATTATCAAAAAATGTTTATACTTGTAATCCAGTTAAGATAGTCCATAAATTTCACTCACATCACCCAACTTTATACAAGACAAACAATGAATTTAATCGTACAGAGGCTGAATCCTTCTTCTCAAAAATAACCTTACCTGAGTTATCTCAGAATCAAAAAAGCAGTTTGGATGAGCCTATAACTATAGATGAAGTTGCTAACGCCATAAAAGACCTAAAACTTAACAAAAGACCAGGCCCAGACGGCTACTCGGCTTTATACTATAAAACATTCTCAGAAATACTCTCTCCCATTCTCACTGAAAGTTTTAACAAACTTCTAGATGGACATTCTTTTCGGCAAGAAACACTAATGGCAATTGTTTGTATGATCCCAAAACCCCTTTCTGATGATACTTCCTGTGTGAATTATCGGCCTATCTCTCTGTTAAACCTTGATATTAAATTATTAGCAAAAATAATAGCAAAACGCCTCAATAGCATTATAGGAAAATTAATACATAGAGATCAAGTAGGCTTCATGCCAAATAGACAGGCAGGCGATAATATACGCAGGGCAGTGTTATTGGCACATATTGCTAAAAAACGGAAAATCCCTTTATGTTTTCTATCTCTCGATATTAAGAGGGCATTTGACACAGTATCCTGGCAATATATGCAATATTCATTACAAAAATGGGGTTTTGGACCCCACTTTTTAACATGGATCAAAGCATTATATAATAAACTCAAAGCCTATATAAAATATGCTGGATACAAATCTGATGCCTTTAATATCGAAAGAGGTACCCGACAGGGTTGCCCATTATCTCCCTTATTATTTGCCCTTATACTCGAACCCATGGCCCAATACATCAGAACAAACCAAACTATAACTGGCATTGAAGTAGGAGGTATTACACACAAATTATGTATATTTGCAGACGATATATTACTTTTTCTATCATCACCACAGGTCTCTGGTCCTAACTTAATACCAGCTCTTGATGGATTTGCAGCCCTATCCGGCCTTATGATTAATCCTAAGAAATGCCTAGTGCTTAATATTTCACTCACAAACATGGAATTGATCCAGGCTAGGGCTGCACTCCCATTCACATGGGCAGAAAAATCAATCCCATATCTTGGAATTCATTTAACAGCATCTCATTCTGACTTATTCTCAACCAATTATCCTCCTGTATTAAGACAGATCACAAATCTAATAAAACAATGGTCGCAACTTCCTTTATCCTGGATAGGGAAGATTAATGCAATCAAAATGACTATTCTACCCAAATTGCTTTATCTATTCAGAGTCCTCCCTATTCCAATTCCTTCCTATTTTTTGAGAATAGTACAAAAAAGAGCAACTTTGTTTATATGGGGCTCTTCTAAACCACGTATACCTATACACACACTACATCTTCCCAAAAATAAAGGAGGCCTGGGATACCCTAATTTTACTAACTACTACAGAGCAGCACATTTGGCCAGTCTGTCCAAATACCATGCAAAACAGGAAATCCCATTATGGGTATTTATAGAGGCTTCAGAAAATGACCCTCTATTAATATCAAACTTATTATGGCTTGATCCTAAAGACCACTTTAAAATTCATAATCCCATAACTAAACACTTCTTATCTCTCTGGGATAAACTAAAAACCAAATATCAGTTACAATCTCCACACAATCCTCTCCTTTCTTTTATCAGAAATCCGGCCTTTTATCCGGCATGGATCTACCCAAATTCTTTTAAAGCTTGGACAACATCAGGCATTCAGACACTAAATGACTTCATAGCATCTAAATCATTCCTTTCATTCCCATCGCTTAGAGAAAAATATGATCTACCAAACTCTGAGATATTTAGATATCTCCAAATCAAAAATTTCTATACACCATTCCTAAAGGGGGATACACCATTATCCCAATTATCCATTTTTGAATCAATCTGTACAAAAGATCCATTTGCTAAAGGTACAATTTCATCACTTTATAATCAATTATATGGAGTAGCAAATCTTAATAGACCCTCTTACGTTCAGAGGTGGGAGGAGGACCTGGGACGAACTTTAGAAAACACGGACTGGTCTAACATATGGCTCACATCTAAGTCATCTTCACCCAACATCTTAGCACTGGAGACAAATTATAAAGTCCTAACTCGCTGGTACCTTGTACCCGCTAGAGTGGCAAAATATTCACCTAATACCTCAGCTCTTTGTTTTTGAGGATGCCCAGAAATAGGCACACATTTACACATATGGTGTACGTGCCCAGTGATCCAAACCTTCTGGAAGGAAGTCTTCGTAATTGCATCTAAAATATTTAAAAAAATAATACAACCAGATCCATATATAACTTTACTTAATCTAAAACCGGAATGGTTAACACTCTCTCAATTCAAACTTATGATCCAACTAATAACGGCTGCAAAACAAACAGTGGCCAAGGCATGGAAATCTCCTACATTGGTACTAGCAGAAACAATTCACAGAATGAATATTACAATGTCCCATGCTAAGATGGTAGCCATCGATCAAATTCCAAAATTTGAAAAACTTTGGCATCCTTGGATAAAACAACAGTTCCTGTCAAACTTCAATGACTCTGTCCTGTTGCCATGGTAACAGATTAAATGATTTACAGAGACACCCATTCTAAGGCTTCAAAGAGAACTAAAAAGAATAATAAACTGACGAGCGGGACAACCTTGTGGACCATACCTCTACCTTTCTACCCTTTTTCTTCTTTCTCTTTCCTTTTCTCCACCTTACGATTAAAGCTCATTATCAGAATTTATTTGACCTATATACACTCTACCTGTAAACAATATGTATAGTAGGTATAAATCATTTAAATACCTACAAAAGTGACTAAGGAAATGATATATATCTTTAATTTAGGTTTACGTGAACCCAATGTTTAATATTTGAAATTTAATGATATTTACCTATATAAACCCTACTGTAAAACAATGAGCTTATTTTATAGATCCTTGTAAACTTACTTTATGTATCTTTAATTTATTGTATACTCAATAAACTTCTTTTGACAAGGAATTTGGGGGGACCCCCACACATTTTTTTTTTAATTTTGATTTGGGGTTCCCCTTAATATTCATATCAGACCCAAAGGGACTGGTAAAGGACTTTGGGGATCCCATGCTGTTTTTTTTCAATGACTTCTTTTATCTCTATTGCTGGGACCGACAATTCATTATAGCCGCTAGTAGTTTTAAATTACTTTTTTTCCTTTAGAAATGTCATTTTGCTCTCAGACTGTTCTAAACACCGGAAACATGCACCACTTTACAAGCATACTATAGACACCTCCCAGGTAGGAAATTTAAAGGAATATTTCACTTTTATTGTTTCATTTTAAGCATTAATAAAATCACTGCTCCTGAAAAAACGGCCGTTTTTTAAACTTTTTTTGCATTGATACATGTCCCCTGGGGCAGGACCCAGGTCCCCAAACACTTTTTATGACAATAACTTGCATATAAAACTTTAAGATGAGCACTTTTGATTATTCATGTTCATGTCCCATAGACTTTAACAGTGTTTGCGTGTTCAAACAAATTTTTTGCCTGTTCGCATGTTCTGCTGCAAACTGAACTGGGGGGTGTTTGGCTCATCCTTAATCCTGACAATATCTGGGACTCATGCTAACTGACTTATTGTGCAATTTAGCATCACCAGTGACACAGATGCAGTGATCAGTAAAAAATCTGTACACTGTATCTAGTGACACTGTGACAGGAAGTGAAAGGGTAAACTGGGAGGGCGATCAGGGGGTTAAATGTGCCTATGTGTTCTGGTGTCAGTGCAGTGCTTTTTTCTCACTGTCTGATGCTCTCTCCTCTCACGCTGGAACTGAAAAGGGCTCCAGGAGAGGAGATTGCACAATTTCCTGTGCCTGTATTTACATTACACAGGCACAGGATGTTCGGTCAGTCGTCAGAACCGATTAGCAGGTCCGGGCCATAAATCATTGGTCTGAACCTGTAGATTGATTGTTTCTGAACTGAATCTGATCAACGTGGGGATGGTGGGCATGTGAGCCCCCTTAGCTGCGGACGTGAATGACATATTAGTACGTGCAGGGGCGTAACTAGAAATCACAGGGCCCCATAGCAAAATGTTGTATGGGCCCCCCCTGCAAACAGTCCCCCCCCACAAAAAAATTAACTAATGCCATTGAACAACAGATTACCACACTCATGTGGCACAGTACCCAGGCAACAGCTTATATTAATTTCGAACAAAACAAAAATTTGCCAATAAAATCTGTGATTAAAGTGCATTATTTCTATCATTACATTGTAATATAAAATGCAATAGTTCAACTCACCATAATGCAGAATCATTAGGAGCACTGAGTGTGTGTCACTTGCCACGTCGCCAGTCACCAGATGCCATCAAGTGTCCCCGGCGGAGTTCCTCCTTACATTTCAGGTGTCCCCAGCGGAGTGTTTCCTTACATCTCAGGTGTCACTGTCCCTAGCTAGCGGAGTGCCTCCTTACATCTCAGGTGTCCCCAGGGGAATGCTTCCTTACATCTCAGGTGTCCCCAGTGGAGTGTTTCCTTACATCTCAGGTGTCCCTGTCCCCAGCCAGCGGAGTGCTTCCTTACATCTCAGTTGTCACTGTCCCCAGCCAGCGGAGTGCTTCCTTACATCTCAGGTATCACTGTCCCCAGCTAGCGGAGTGCCTCCTTACATCTCAGGTGTCCCCAGCGGAATGCTTCCTTAAATCTCAGGTGTCCCCAGCGGAGTGCCTTCTTACATTCAGGTGTCCCCAGCGGAGTGTTTCCTTATATCTCAGGTGTCACTGTCCCCAGCCAGCGGAGTGCCTCCTTACATCTCAGGTGTCCCCAGCTAGCAGAGTGCCTCCTTACATTCAGGTGTCCCCAGGGGAATGCTTCCTTACATCTCAGGTGTCCCCAGTGGAGTGTTTCCTTACATCTCAGGTGTCCCCAGCCAGCGGAGTGCCTCCTTACATTCAGGTGTCCCCAGGGGAATGCTTCCTTACATCTCAGGTGTCCCCAGCGGAGTGTTTCCTTACATCCCAGGTGTCCCCAGCCAGCGGAGTGCCTCCTTACATCTCAGGTCACCCCCCCACCCCCATTGGAGCCCTTCTATAACTCTGACAGAACACCGCCATTAATGAAGCCCCAGGAGGAACAAAATAGAGGTGGAGCCGACCGGCTACAATAGAAATTGAGCTGCGGCACCTCCCACCCCCCACCCCTTTCCACAACAGGTCACAGATGACAGACAGACCGGGGACAGGGGTGGGCGGCACCGGAGCTCTATTTCTATTCTAGCCATTCTGCAGGGTCCGCTTGTCATTTCTAACTCGTCTGGTCTTCAGGAAAATGGCGGCCTGTGGAGACATTATCTCCTCCGGCCACGGACCTCTAGCAGCAGCGGCGGCGGGTGTCGAAAAATCCGGTAAAAAGGAATTCTATTAGCAACTTTGACCGGGCCCCCACTCGGCTACAGGCCCCATAGCATCCGCGTGGGTCGCTATGGCGGTAATTCCACCACTGAGTACGTGATTTCGCCCAGCCAGGCCGCTCTGCTGCAGTATATGTACGTGGGTCCAGTCCGGAAGTGGTTAAACACTCCCAACTATTCTTTATTGAACATCAAATGTGTATTTTTTGCACATCAACATGGTGTAGACAAAGATGACTGACACTAGCTTTCATTTTGTTCAGATAGCATCTGCATCCAAGGTTTTTTTCTACTTTACATGTATTAGCAAATACATTCATTATATTTTTTACTGATTCATATTAAAACTAAGCATGTTTGTGAGTTTCTTGGTGAATGTAATTAATAAGCATGTATAAGAAAAAAGAGAGAGCACTTACATAGCCACATCCGTAAATTGAGAGGGGAACAACAAAGAAAAGGGATACTAACTAGGTATCCCTGGGTTGGACTTTAAAGGCATAAGGAACAATAGTGAAGTATGAAGAAATAACAATATTTATTTAAAAATACACATCAATAAAGCATTTGAGAATTAAAAATCATATAGCATGATACAAAATATACAGTACAGTGATGCACAAGGGCTCACTATATATTTTGTATCATGCTATATGATTTTTAATTATCGAATGCTTTATTGATGTCATGTGTATTTTTTCAATAAATACTGTTATTTTTTCATACTTCACTATTGTTTCTTATGCCTTTAAAGTCCGACCCAGGAATACCTAGTTAACCACTTGACGACCACCTCACGCCGATGTACGTCGGCAAAGTGGCACGGACAGGCAAAATCACGTACAGGGTACGTGATTTGCCTTCCGCGGGTGGGGGGTCCGATCGGACCCCCCCCCGGTGCCCGAGGCGGTCGTCTTTTGTCCAGCGGCGATCGGTGATGAGGGGGAGACCATCCGTTCGTGGCCCCCCCCTCGCGATCGCCGCCGGCCAATGAGAACACTCCTTTGCTGCTGTATGCTAAACAGCAGCAAAGGAAGTGATGTCATCTCCCCTCGGGTCGGTATTTTCCGTTCCGGCCCGAGGAGAGACGACAAGTATGTGAGTGCACAAACACTACACACACAGTAGAACATGCCAGGCACACAAATCACCCCGATCCCCCCCCCGATCGCCCCCCGATCCCCCCCCAATCACCCCCCCCCCCCCTGTCACAAACTGACACCAGCAGTTTTTTTTGTTTTTTTTGTTTTTTTTTCTGATTACTGCATAGTGTCAGTTTGTGACAGTTACTGTGTTGGGACAGTGTATATTACCCCCCTTTAGGTCTAGGGTACCCCCCTAACCCCCCCTAATAAAGTTTTAACCCCTTGATCACCCCCTGTCACCAGTGTCGCTAAGCGATCATTTTGCTGATCGCTGTATTAGTGTCGCTGGTGACGCTAGTTAGTGAGGTAAATATTTAGGTTCGCCGTCAGCGTTTTATAGCGTCAGGGACCCCCATATACTACCTAATAAATGTTTTAACCCCTTGATTGCCCCCTAGTTAACCCTTTCACCACTGATCACCGTATAACCGTTACGGTTGACGCTGGTTAGTTCGTTTATTTTTTATAGTGTCAGGGCACCCGCCGTTTATTACCGAATAAAGGTTTAGCCCCCCGATCGCCCGGCGGTGATATGCGTCGCCCCAGGCAGCGTCAAATTAGCGCCAGTACCGCTAACACCCACGCACGCAGCATGCGCCTCCCTTAGTGGTATAGTATCTGAACGGATCAATATCTGATCCGATCAGATCTATACTAGCGTCCCCAGCAGTTTAGGGTTCCCAAAAACGCAGTGTTAGCGGGATCAGCCCAGATATCTGCTAGCACCTGCGTTTTGTCCCTCCGCCCGGCCCACCCAAGTGCAGTATCGATCGATCACTGTCACTTACAAGGCACTAAACGCATAACTGCAGCGTTCGCAGAGTCAGGCCTGATCCCTGCGATCACTAACAGTTTTCTTGGTAGCATTTTGGTGAACTGGCAAGCACCAGCCCCAGGCAGCGTCAGGTTAGCGCCAGTACCGCTAACACCCACGCACGCACCATACACCTCCCTTAGTGGTATAGTATCTGAACGGATCAATATCTGATCCGATCAGATCTATACTAGCGTCACCAGCAGTTTAGGGTTCCCAAAAACGCAGTGTTAGCGGGATCAGCCCAGATACCTGCTAGCACCTGCGTTTTGCCCCTCCGCCCGGCCCAGCCCAGCCCACCCAAGTGCAGTATCGATCGATCACTGTCACTTACAAAACACTAAACGCATAACTGCAGCGTTCGCAGAGTCAGGCCTGATCCCTGCGATCGCTAACAGTTTTTTGGTAGTGTTTTGGTGAACTGGCAAGCGCCAGCGGCCTAGTACACCCCGGTCGTAGTCAAACCAGCACTGCAGTAACACTTGGTGACGTGGCGAGTCCCATAAGTGCAGTTCAAGCTGGTGAGGTGGCAAGCACAAGTAGTGTCCCGCTGCCACCAAGAAGACAAACACAGGCCCGTCGTGCCCATAGTGCCCTTCCTGCTGCATTCGCCAATCCTAATTGGGAACCCACCGCTTCTGCAGCGCCCGTACTTCCCCCATTCACATCCCCAACCAAATGCAGTCGGCTGCATGAGAGGCATTTTTATGTCCTCCCGAGTACCCCTACCCAACGAACCCCCCAAAAAAGATGTCGTGTCTGCAGCAAGCGCGGATATAGGCGTGACACCCGCTATTATTGTCCCTCCTGTCCTGACAATCCTGGTCTTTGCATTGGTGAATGTTTTGAACGCTACCATTCACTAGTTGAGTATTAGCGTAGGGTACAGCATTGCACAGACTAGGCACACTTTCACAGGGTCTCCCAAGATGCCATCGCATTTTGAGAGACCCGAACCTGGAACCGGTTACCGTTATAAAAGTTAGTTACAAAAAAAGTGTAAAAAAAAAAAAAATATGAAATAAAAAAAAATAGTTGTTGTTTTATTGTTCTCTCTCTCTCTATTCTCTCTCTCTATTGTTCTGCTCTTTTTTACTGTATTCTATTCTGCAATGTTTTATTGTTATTGTTATTGTTATTGATTGTTATTGTTATTGTTATTGTTATTATGTTTTATCATGTTTGTTTTTCAGGTGTGTAATTATTTACACTTTACTGTGCTTTATTGTTAACCATTGTTAACCATTTTTTTGTCTTCAGGTACGCCATTCACGACTTTGAGTGGTTATACCAGAATGATGCCTGCAGGTTTAGGTATCATCTTGGTATCATTCTTTTCAGCCAGCGGTCGGCTTTCATGTAAAAGCAATCCTAGCGGCTAATTAGCCTCTAGACTGCTTTTACAAGCCGTGGGAGGGAATGCCCCCCCCCCCACCGTCTTCCGTGTTTTTCTCTGGCTCTCCTGTCTCAACAGGGAACCTGAGAATGCAGCCGGTGATTCAGCCAGCTGACCATAGAGCTGATCAGAGACCAGAGTGGCTCCAAACATCTCTATGGCCTAAGAAACCGGAAGCTACGAGCATTTTATGACTTAGATTTCGCCGGATGTAAATAGCGCCATTGGGAAATTGGGGAAGCATTTTATCACACCGATCTTGGTGTGGTCATTTGCTTTGAGGGCAGAGGAGAGATCTAGGGTCTAATAGACCACAATTTTTTCAAAAAAGAGTACCTGTCACTACCTATTGCTATCATAGGGGATATTTACATTCCCCGAGATAACAATAAAAATGATTAAAAAAAAAAATATGAAAGGAACAGTTTAAAAGTAAGATTAAAAAAGCAAAAAAATAATAAAGAAAAAAAAAAAACACCCCTGTCGCCCCCTGCTCTCGCGCTAAGGCGAACGCAAGCGGCGGTCTGTCGTCAAACGTAAACAGCAATTGCACCATGCATGTGAGGTATCACCGCGAAGGCCAGATCGAGTGCAGTAATTTTTCCAGTAGACCTCCTCTGTAAATCTAAAGTGGTAACCTGTAAAGGCTTTTGAAGGCTTTTAAACATGTATTTATTTTGTTGCCACTGCACGTTTGTGCGCAATTTTAAAGCATGTCATGTTTGGTATCCATGTACTCGGCCTGAGATCATCTTTTTTATTTCATCAAACATTTGGGCAATATAGCGTGTTTTAGTGCATTAAAATTAAAAAAAGTGTGTTTTTTCCCCAAAAAATGCGTTTGAAAAATCGCTGCGCAATTACTGTGTGAAAAAAAAAAATGAAACACCCACCATTTTAATCTGTAGGGCATTTGCTTTAAAAAAATATATAATGTTTGGGGGTTCAAAGTAATTTTTTTGCAAAAAAAAAAAACTTTTTCATGTAAACAATAAGTGTCAGAAAGGGCTTTGTCTTCAAGTGGTTAGAAGAGTGGGTGATGTGTGACATAAGCTTCTAAATGTTGTGCATAAAATGCCAGGACAGTTCAAAACCCCCCCAAATGACCCCATTTTGGAAAGTAGACACCCCAAGCTATTTGCTGAGAGGCATGTCGAGTCCATGGAATATTTTATATTGCGACACAAGTTGCGGGAAAGAGACAAATTTTTTTTTTTTTTTTTTTTTTGCACAAAGTTGTCACTAAATGATATATTGCTCAAACATGCCATGGAAATATATGAAATTACACCCCAAAATACATTCTGCTGCTTCTCCTGAGTACGGGGATACCACATGTGTGAGACTTTTTGGGAGCCTAGCCGCGTACGGGACCCCGAAAACCAAGCACCGCCTTCAGGCTTTCTAAGGGCGTGAATTTTTGATTTCACTCTTCACTGCCTATCACAGTTTCGGAGGCCATGGAATGCCCAGGTGGCACAAAACCCCCCCAAATGACCCCATTTTGGAAAGTAGACACCCCAAGCTATTTGCTGAGAGGTATAGTGAGTATTTTGCAGACCTCACTTTTTGTCACAAAGTTTTGAAAATTGAAAAAAGAAAAAAAAAAATGTTTTTTCTTGTCTTTCTTCATTTTCAAAAACAAATGAGAGCTGCAAAATACTCACCATGCCTTTCAGCAAATAGCTTGGGGTGTCTACTTTCCAAAATGGGGTCATTTGGGGGGGGTTTTGTGCCACCTGGGCATTCCATGGCCTCCGAAACTGTGATAGGCAGTAAAGAGTGAAATCAAAAATTTTCACCCTTAGAAATCCTGAAGGCAGTGATTGGTTTTTGGGGTCCAGTACGCGGCTAGGCTCCCAAAAAGTCCCACACATGTGGTATCCCCATACTCAGGAGAAGCAGCTAAATGTATTTTGGGGTGCAATTCCACATAGGCCCATGGCCTGTGTGAGCAATATATCATTTAGTGACGACTTTTTGTAAATATTTTTTTTTTTTTTTTGTCATTTTTCAATCACTTGGGACAAAAAAAATAAATATTCAATGGGTTCAACATGCCTCTCAGCAATTTCCTTGGGGTGTCTACTTTCCAAAATGGGGTCATTTGGGGGGGGTTTTGTACTGCCCTGCCATTTTAGCACCTCAAGAAATGACATAGGCAGTCATAAACTAAAAGCTGTGTAAATTCCAGAAAATGTACCCTAGTTTGTAGACGCTATAACTTTTGCGCAAACCAATAAATATACACTTATTGACATTTTTTTTACCAAAGACATGTGGCCGAATACATTTTGGCCTAAATGTATGACTAAAATTTAGTTTATTGGATTTTTTTTATAACAAAAAGTAGAAAATATCATTTTTTTTCAAAATTTTCGGTCTTTTTCCGTTTATAGCGCAAAAAATAAAAACCGCAGAGGTGATCAAATACCATCAAAAGAAAGCTCTATTTGTGGGAAGAAAAGGACGCAAATTTCGTTTGGGTACAGCATTGCATGACCGCGCAATTAGCAGTTAAAGCGACGCAGTGCCAAATTGGAAAAAGACCTCTGGTCCTTAGGCAGCATAATGGTCCGGGGCTCAAGTGGTTAATATTCCTTTTCTTTGTAATCAATCTGCGTCCTATATCCCTCCCTCATAGTGTTAGCAATAGGAGAACATGGAGGAGGAGGGAGGGTAATTTACCACTGTGTATACACCCACACATGTGACACTAGAGTCATGTGGGCTGCACAAATAAGAAACAATAGAAAAAACAGATTTGAATGAACTGAAATTGAGCATTCTCAGTAGAGGACCCCAGCTGGTCAACACAATCTCAACCCATAGTGGGGACATAGGGGGAACAGATGAAGGCTAATGCAAATGCTTTAGTTATGCTATGTGAGTATGAACACTGTTATATAGCATGTATAATGTAATATACACACATTGCTTTGTGGGTTTTTGCACCATTTAGATTATTTAGTTCATGTAGGGCAGAATTTATTAATAAGCATTACTGAGGTGTTTATTTTTTATTTTTTCCTCTTTGTGCTTGCAGCTTAGTGCTTTAACCTAATCTATGCACAGGGTTCATTTGTTTAATAGTCACATTCCTACATACTGGTATATCTTGTACCTGGAGAATGTGGACAGGTACACACTGTAGCTTGGACCTTGTGTCTGGGACTCCATAGGATAGCACCACTTAAGACAGGGGTTGCATACCTATGCATCTGACAAACACAATCTCCTCTTTTTGCACACTGGTCATTACTTCCCATTAAGGCTCCAGTACTCTTCTCTTGCCCACTTCTCAATAAAGGCTAAGTTCACATTTTGTAAAAAATAAATAAATAAATGTGTATTTGTTATTTTTTTTTTACTCTGCAGCCTGTAAAACATTGCACCAATGATCTGCTGATTGCCAGGATCCTGCAGAGTCTATATGGGCAGACATTTGCTTAAGTACAGGAAAAATCAATGGATTATGAGAACACTCACCATCACAGTTCATTGAGGACTACAAGACTTCTGCCATAATGGAAGGTGATCCTTGTAGTTCATTCATTTACATTAAACTGTGAATGAATGATGTGATGGCAGGTGTGGGGAGAATATCCTCCGTACACTGTCACAATGAGGGATTGGGGGGTGTGGGCAGGTGCTCTTTGGGAACATGTTACATGTAACACCCTAAATACGAGTGCAACATAGGTGAACGTATCCTTTAACTCTCTTCTATATACCAAAAACATAAAAAAGTCAGTGCCATGGTACCAAATGTAGTCTGCTAGCAACAATAATAATTAATATACTGTATAAATACTGATAGGCATGTATAAATATATAATTGCAATGCTACCAAAATAAATGTTTATAATTCAATGAATAAGTAACATTAAGAAACATTTCTCTGTCCATAACATTTGGTTTTTGTCTCTAAGAGAAAGACTATATTTTTATCTGTGGATTTATTTGGATTAATTTCATATATTGTTTATTTATTTTTTATTTAGTTTTTTTTACACATTTATTTTGGTGACACTGCAATTATGTATTTATACAACTATCTTCTATATCTCATTCAGCATATACCAAACTAATTTTGTTTTTTTAAGGTCATTGTTGTTGACCCCATATTTCCTTACCCAGTACAATTGCGTTGGATGTATTGGGTCAATGTTAATTGATTATGCAAATAACAACAAGAACTATCATAGAAATTCACTAAATATAAGTGTCAGCTATAAAAATAACAAGTAACTAAAGTGTATACTTTGATAGGTTTTAAACAAATTAACTTATTTCTAACTGTAAGTTGATAAAGCTACTTGACCTACAACTTTAAAATGCCAATTACACAAAATGTTCCAACAGATAATACATAATTCAAACCAAACTAGTCACCAAAAGTCAAGAGTGTAATTTGAAATGTATTTTCCTTCACATAAGTGGCTTTAAAAGCTCGTTTTAAGGGCAATGTTAATCTGATGTGACACTCAGTCTTGGGAATTGTGCTTTAAATACAGCTGCATTACTTTAATAATAATATATTTGGTGGAAGCCTACATCATTAAAAAAATAGAAATATGCATTGGTTTCTGCATCTTCAATTATGTCATCTGTGAAGTAGGTAAAAGGTTCCATATTCCATGACCAGTTTAGAGAAGGGCAATGTTTCACAATAGCCATGAACATTTGTGTTAATACAGACTATATTTATTTTTTTCCTCAGTTAAGTCTATATGCTAAAGTTCAAATAATTGCTTTAGAGGCAATCAGTGATACCATGACTAATTCATTCATATTTGTATGTATTATGTTCTATGCATGTTAGATTATCCTATAGCTCATTTTCTTAAGCCTTTTAAAGTAATATCTTGGGAAATCATATATTATTTAAAGCATAGTTCCCAGTTTTATAACAGTTTTATTTTGGATAATTTTCAAATGTGGTTAATTGCATGTATATTTCTGACAATATTCAAAATGCCATAAGTTTACATAAAATTAATAAATATTATTCAACAAGGGAACACTTCAGCAATCAGTAGCATCATTCACTTTGCTTAAGGGAAGTTAGCATAGTAAGAACAAAATCTGGAATACAGAAAAAATTATTTGCTTTAGTTTGTGACGTATTGAAATTATACAGAATTTGTGCCTTCTTGGATTTAGTTTGCAGTGGGAGTGTCTTTGCCACCATTACTTGCTACTAGTGCATGGGCCTGGGAGAGCACTTGTGTGCAGGGGACATGGTATGTTCATACCTCTGAAATCCCTTTTTCATTTTCTAAGTGTCTTCAACCTGTTTGAACAAGGGACACTGGAGGGGAGATGCTCTGGGTGCTAGTGCTGATCCTATAATTGACAAAACTTCTGCATCTTTACAGCATGGTGAGTTGCAGTATTATGTTGTGCTGCCATACATGGAGCATAATTACAGAACATTCTAATATAATCCAATGTGCTATTAAAAGCAAAAAACACACTTTGATGATTACAAGAAGGAAGAAGTACAGAGTTTAATAAATAGAGTACTTAGAGAGGAAAATGTGGGAAGTTTCGGAGGAGGAAAATACATGAAAATTTGAAGGCATAAGTGTGGGCAAAAGCTTTTTTTGGGGCACTAGCCAGGTACCAATAAGGCACCTCTATTGATGCATGCCCCACTGGTGGCTGCTCTCTATTCCTTATAAAATGTTACTTACATGCAGTGTCTGATGGTAATGTCACTGCTGAAGCTCTAGTGTTGAACCTAACAGTAGGGGCTGGAGCACATTGATAACAGTGCATCACTCACTATGCAGATCCTCCATTCAAAAAAATGTATTTTGTAATTTTTTTAAGAATACAAGGCATTCTGTGAGTGGAAAAAGGGGAATCACAATATCCCTTGTCCATTCACAGAATGCCTTTTTTGAAAAAACTACAAGGCATTTTCTGAATGGAGGAGATTTGCAGCTTTAGTAGTGCGATCACTGTCAGAGGCTACATGTAACATTTTTTTAGGGAACATACAGCAGACATCAGTGAGGCACACATTATTAGAGAAACTTTATTGGTACCTAGCTGATGTCCCAATAGAATTTTTCCACCTAAGTTACTGTAAATAAACATTCATATTGCTTACAACATGCCCTCTAATCCTTTAGTAGATCATCCCAGTTGTGTACATGTAAAGTCTGGAGCTAAATATATGAACTATAGGTCTACATTATAATACTGTTTTGATATACAGTGCATCTGGAAAGTATTCACATTTTCCCCATATTGTTACGTTACAGCCTTATTCCAAAATGGAATAAACAATACCTAATAATGACATTGTGAAAGATTTTTTTTTAAATCTTTGCAAATTTATTAAAAATAAAAAAAACTAAAACAATCATATATACATGTATAAGTATTTACAGCCTTTGCTCAATACTTTGTTGAAGCACCTTTGGCACCAATTACAGCCTCAAGTCTTTTTGAGTATCATGCTATAAGCATGGAACACCTATGTTTGGTCAGTTTCTCCCATTCTTACTTCAAAGACCTCACAAGCTCCATCAGGTTGGATGGGGAGTGTCAGTGCACAGCCATTTTCAGATCTCTACAGAGATGTTTAATCGGGTTCAAGTCTGGGCTCTGGCTGGGCCACTTAAGGACATTCGCAGAGTTGTCTCGTAGCCACTATTTTGTTATCTTGGATGTGTGCTTAGGGTCATTTTCCTGTTGAAAAATGAACCTTCACCTCAGTCTGAGGTCCAAAGCGCTGAGGAGCAGGTTTTCATCAGGGATGTTTCTGTACATTGCTGCATTCATCTTTCCCTCCATCTGGACTAGACTCCAACTTTCTACCCCTGAAAACATCCCAACAGCATGAGGCTGTCACCACCATGTTTTACTTTAGGGATGGTATTGGCCAGGTGATGAGCCGTGCCTGGTTTCCTCCAGACATGAAGAGTGACCATTGGGTTCTTGGTCACCTCCTGACTAAGGCTCTTCTCCCCTGATTGCTCAGTTTGGCTCAGTTTTCTAGGAAGAGTCCTGGTGGTTTCAAACTTCTTCCATTTACAGACGATGGAGGCCACTGTGCTCCCTGGGACCTTCAATGCTGCAGAAATGTTTTTATACTCTTCCCCAGATCTGTGTCTTAATACAATACCGGAACAATCCAGAGGTCTACAGACAATGGACTTCATGGCTTGGTTTGTGCTCTGACATGCACTGGTAACTGTGGGACATTATATAGACAGGTGTGTGCCTTTCCAAATCATGTCCAATCAACTGAATTTACAACAGGTGGACTCCAATCAAGTTGTAGAAACATCTCCAAGATGACCAGTGGAAACAGGATGCATCTGAGCTCAATTTTGAGCGTCATGACAAAGGCTGTGAATACTTATGTTTATGTGATTCTTTTTTTTATATATAAATTTGCAAAGATTATAAATCAACTTCTTTCATGTTCTCATTATGGGGTATTGTTTGTATAATTTTGAGGAAAATAACACATTTTATCCATTTTGAAATAAAGATGTAACATTACAAAATGTGGAAAAAGTGAATAGTTGCATTGTACATAAATAGAAGTATGGATGACCATTTCCCTTAACATACAGTATCTCACAAAAGTGAGTACACCCCTCACATTTTTGTAAATGTTTTATTATATCTTTTAATGTGACAACACTGAAGAAATGACACTTTGCTACAATGTAAAGTAGTGAGTGTACAGCTTGTATAACAGTGTAAATTTGCTGTCCCCTCAAAATAACTCAACACACAGCCATTAATGTCTAAACCGCTGGCAACAAAAGTGAGTACACCCCTAAGAGAAAATGTCCAAATTGGGCCCAATTAGCCATTTTCCCTCCCTGGGGTAATGTGACTCGTTACAAGGTCTCAGGTGTGAATGGGAAGCAGGTGTGGTAAACTTGGTGTTATCGCTCTCACTCTCTCATACTGGTCACTGGAAGTTCAACATGGCACCTCATGGCAAAGAACTCTCTGAGGATCTGAAAAATCTGATTGCCAAGACTGAGATTGAGCTGCAGCACGGTGGCCAAGACCATACAGTGGTTTAATAGGACAGGTTCCACTCAGAACAGGCCTCTCCATAGTCGACCAAAGAAGTTGAGTGCACGTGCTCAGCATCATATCCAAAGGTTGTCTTTGGGAAATAGACAGATGAGTGCTGCCAGAATTTCTGCAGAGGCTGAAGGAGTGGGGGGTCAGCCTGTCAGTGTTCAGACCATATGTCACACACTGCATCAAATTGGTCTGCATGTCTGTTGTCCCAGAAGGAAGCCTCTTCTAAAAATGAGGCACAAGAAAGCCTGCAAACAGTTTGCTGAAGACAATCAGACTAAGGACATGCATTACTGGAACCATGTCCTGTGGTCTGATGAGACCAAGATAAACTTATTTGGTTCAGATGGTGTCAAGCGTGTGTGGCAGCAACCAGGTGAGGAGTACAAACACAAGTGTGTCTACAGTCAAGCAGAGTGGTGGGCGTGTCATGGTCTGGGGCTGTATGAGTGCTACCGGAACTGGGGAGCTACAGTTTATCGAGGGAACCATGAATGTCAACATGTACTGTGACATACTGAAGCAGAGCATGATGCCCTCCCTTCAGAGACTGGGCCGCAGGGCAGGATTCCAACATGATAATGACCCCAAACACACCACTGCCTTGCTAAAGAAGCTGAGGGTAAAGGTGATGAACTGACCAAGCATGTCTCCAGACCTAAACCATTTTGAGCATCTGTGGGGCATCCTCAAACAGAAGGTGGAGGAGCGCAAGGTCTCTAACATCCACCAGCTCCGTGATGTCTTCATAGAGAAGTGGAAGAGGACTCCAGTAGCAACCTGTGAAGCTCTGGTGAACTCCATGCCCAAGAGGGTTAAGGCAGTGCTGAAAATAATGGTGGACACACAAAATATTGACACTTTGGGCCCAATTTGGAAATTTTCACTTAGGGGTGTACTCACTTTTGTTTCCAGCGGTTTAGACAATAATGACTGTGTGTTGAGGGGACAGCAAATGTAGCAGAGTATAAATTCTTCAGTGTTGTCACATGAAAAGATATAATAAAATATTTACAAAAATGTGAGGGGTGTACTTACTTTTGTGATATACTGTATGTGATTACAGCCCAATATAATTTTCTAGCTGATTTCTGATGTTGGGATCTTAGCCTTCAAAAATTTCTGCAGTGAGCATCACTGCTTTTAAAAAAAAAGTATCAGGGGTGTTTGAAATGCTAAAAAGTGCTGTTATGTTTGTTATTATTATTATACAGGATTTATATAGCGCCAACAGTTTATGCAGTGCTTTACAACTTGAGGGTAGTCAGTACAATACACTTTAATACAGTAGGAATCAGAGGGCCCTGCTCCTTAGAGCTTACAATCTAAGTTATAATACACACTGTCAACAACAGCATGGTCTTGTAGAAAATAACAAGAGATGCTGATAGTGAGGGCTTGGGATGGTGATTATTGTCTTTTTATCTAGGAGAATGTTGGCTTTAGTAGAATAAATCATCTACTTGCTGGACTCGGGAAAAGAAATCATATACTGCCTGCTGTCATTCATGTTCATGCTGCTTACACAGTAGCAGACCTAGCAAGAGGACATGGAAAGAGAAGTTTATCTTTTCTGATCCTGTATAATGGGTATTCTGTAACGCACTGCTATGAAGTAAAAAAAAAATAAATAAAGTGGAAGAGTAAAAAGTTAAATAGTAATACTGTATGTATCACAATTACAGTCAGGTCCATAAATATTGGAACACCCACACAATTCTAATCTTTTTGGCTCTATACACCACCACAATGGATTTGAAATGAAACGAACAAGATGTGCTTTAACTGCAGACTTCCAGCTTTAATTTGAGGGTATTTACATCCAAATCAGGTGAACGGTGTAGGAATTACAACAATTTGTATATGTGCCTCCCACTTTTTATGGGACCAAAAGTAATGGGAGAATTGGCTGCTCAGCTGTTCCATGGCCAGGTGTGTGTTATTCCCTCATTATCCCATTTACAAAGAGCAGATACAAGGTCCAGAGTTCAAGTGTGCTATTTGCATTTGGAATCTGTTGCTGTCAACTCTCAATATGAGATCCAAAGAGCTGTCACTATCAGTGAAGCAAGCCATCATTAGGCTGAAAAAAAACAAAACAAACCCATCAGAGAGATAGCAAAAACATAAAATGTGGCCAAATCAACCATTTGGAACATCCTTAAAAAGAAAGAATGCACCGGTGAGCTCAGCAACACCAAAAGACCCGGAAGACCACGTAAAACAACTGTGGTGGATGACCGAAGAATTCTTTCCCTGGTGAAGAAAACATCCTTCACAACAGTTGGCCAGATCAAGAACACTCTCCAGGAGGTAGGTATATGTGTGTCAAAGTCAACAATCAAGAGAAGACTTCATCAGAGTGAATACAGAGGGTTCACCATAAGATGTAAACCATTGGCAAGCCTCAAAAACAGGAAGGCCAGACTAGAGTTTGCCAAACAACATCTAAAAAAGCCTTCACAGTTCTGGAACAACATTCTATGGACAGATGAGACCAAGATCAACTTGTACCAGAGTGATGGGAAGAGAAGAGTATGGAGAAGGAAAGGAACTGCTCATGATCCAAAGCATACCGCCTTATCAGTGAAGCATGGTGGTGGTAGTTCCATGGCGTGGGCATGTATGGCTGCCAATGGAACTGGTTCTCTTGTATTTATTGATGCTGTGACAGCTGACAAAAGCAGCAGGATGAATTCTGAGGTGTTTCGGGCAATATTATCTGCTCACATTCAGCAAAATGCTTCAGAACACATTGGACGGCGCTTCACAGTGCAGATGGACAATGACCCGAAGCATACTGCGAAAGCAACCAAGAGTTTTTTAAGGGAAAGAAATGGAATGTTATGCAATGGCCAAGTCAATCACCTGACCTGAATCCAATTGAGCATGCATTTCACTTGCTGAAGACAAAACTCAAGGGAAAGTGCCCCAAGAACAAGCAGAAACTGAAGACAGTTGCAGTGAGGCCTGGCAGAGCATCACAAGGGATGAAAACCAGCGTCTGGTGATCTCTATGCATTCCAGACTTCAGGCTGTAACTGACTGCAAAGGATTTGCAACCAAGTATTAAAAAGTGAAAGTTTTATGGATGATTGTTAATCTGTCCCATTACTTTTGGTCCCTTAAATAGTGGGAGGCACATATACAAACTGTTGTAATTCCTACACCGTTCACCTGATTTGGATGTAAATACCTTCAATTTAAAGCTGGAAGTCTGCAGTTAAAGCACATCTCGTTTGTTTCAAATCCAATGTGGTGGTGTATAGAGCCAAAAAAATTAGAATTGTGTCGATGTCCCAATATTTATGGACCTGACTGTACATAGAAAATATAAGGGAGCTTCAGTGTTGAAACTACACTTAGGGTAAACATAATGTGACAGGAACCCCTGAAAGTCCATTGATGAACTTTTAATTCAGTACTTAAATTATTCTTTGGTACCTCTGATTATTTCCTGATTATTTACTGTATTTTTAATTCTTGGTAAACATGCAATTAGGCCACATGCTTTTCTAAAAAAAAATAAAAATTACTGTATGTAGAAAAGTAATTTGTTAACCTGAAAAATTATCAGATATCAACTGTATTCAACATTGTTTTATATCAGCAAATAAAAAAATGACAACTCCAGCTAAACTCTTACAATTAGTAAAATAGCTTAAAAGTAATCCACCTCTCTAGCTGCTTTAACTGTAAGCTAATTTGTTATTTCAAATTTCCTCCAGGATCACAACAAAGACCCTAAAATCAGTTTAAGTCAGTTTCTAACAGCTTAGAAACATCTACTGGTTGTTTGATATTTTTGTTGTTAACTTTAAAATTTAATTTCTCCAGAATGCTTATAGCCATATAGTTAAATTGGGATATGTGCTTTTACTGCTTGCTTAGAATACTTTACTATGCATAGTCTGGCACAAACCCTGCACAAGCATGGACCATTGCCACATTTTACCTCAATAGTCAGAAGCGATGGACTCCACGTTTAGTTTAACAAGCTTACACTGGGTTTAGTTAAAATGCTTGCTACCAACATGTATATTGTAACACAAAGGGTTAATCATAAGAAGCTGTTTTGGTTCTTAAATACAGGTCATATTAAGAAATTATATCTATAAACAGATTGCCATTAGTACTCCCTTTAGAGGGAACAGATTGTTCATCTTTATGAAGTGGATATTACGATCACAGCTGTCCAACAAGAAGGGAATTTGGGTATCCAACAGTAAATCTTTGAGCACAAAAAATTGCTCAGCATAAATTAAGAACAAACAGGGTAGATTTATTTCAGATATACTCTAGTGTAACAATGAATTTCATATTTGCACCTGCATTTCTTCTTGCGCACCAAGACAAGACATATATAAGTTTGAAACTAAGTGGTAGTTTACATCTTGTAAAAACGAAGAAAAAACCTTGCATAAGAATAAAGCAAATGCAAATTTTCTAAGATAGAGTGCTTGTTATTTTTTTAATACGTTTTGCTCATAAATAAAAAAAGACCCGTTAGCTACCTATGCCAATACCATAATTATATTTCTGTCACAATATACAAAAAATTGTTTATTTAAAAACTGTACCTGTTGTTATAATAAATCAGTTCTGTCAATTAACAGTGAATTACTGAAAGAGTTAAAGTGATTGTAAATGATAACCTTGTAAAACAACCCATTTAGTTTGAGATAGAAAAAGGAAACACACAACTTTTTTGTATAGATATTAAAAAAAATACATTATAAATAACTTTTTTCCCTTTTTATAAGAGGTTCCATTCCCTCTCTTCCCAGCTGCATAAGAGCTGGGGGTGGGGGGGGGGGGGAGAAGCAACAGCACACTAAGCAGTTGGGGCATGTCAGGACAAGTCTGATCTTTGAAGGAGAGAACACATAGCTAGAGAACTGACAACAGTGTGCTCTCCTGCTTACAATAAGAAAAAAAGAGAGCGCACCAGCCTAGTGCATTATCCTAAAGGTAAATTTATTAAAACCAAGGCTGGTCTGCTCTCTTTTTTTCTTATCGTTTACTACTAGGATTATCCCATCCTGGAGAGCAGAAATTCATTGCACTTTCTGAACCCCTGGGATCATCTAGCTTACACACCTGTGAGCAAGAGTATTTGCTTCTGCAATACTGCTCTCCTGCTTAGCATGGTCAATTTTTATTGGAAAGCAGAGGGACTGGCAGGAACACCAGGGATTTCACACAAAGGAAGCAATACAAAGAAAACAGGATACTTTCTCATACAAGTACATGGTACAGCAAGCGCATTTTAGGAATGTGAAATGTTGGGATAACAAATGTTTTCAGAATCTTCTCGTAATAAATTGTGTGAATTCCTCCTAGCCTTAAATAATACTAGTGTGTGCTTTAAATGCACCTGAATGAAGTATTATCACAGGAAATATTTCCCATATGAAAAGGAAAAGAAAAACAAAAACAAATGGGGTGGCAAGAAGAAAAACATCAATGTGACGTAAAGAAGGATGTATCACATGGCCTATACTCATCCATACCCAGTAGGTATAAACCTCTACCGTGTACCCTGAGCCCAAGTGGGGCACATGATGTTATTAGTTTGATGTAGGCTGCATGTAGCATTTTCTTAGGTCCCTTTCCTCTCCATTAATCACTCAAACTGTGTATTGTAATTGTTGCTGTTCACAAGGTGATAAGCAGCAGCAGGGAGACTAATATGTGTGAAACAGGTCTGCTCAGTCAGAAATATAAAGATTACTGCTCAAAAACAGGCATTTATGGGTCAACAAGCTACTCCAAGAAGTTGATTTTGACCTTGTAAAATGACTGAACAAAAATGTTTCAGGCCCTCTAGGGGAAAAGGAAGATGAAGATAATGTCAGAAAGACTTCTTTTGATGTATTATACTTTTTTCACAGTCTGCTATTTTCTTTTCGGCAAAAAAAGATGCAAAATAATATGTTTAAAGTGGTTGTAAACTTCTGAAATGAACACAGACCAAAGTATATCTACAAAAGGTTTGTGGAGATTGCCTCAGTCCATAACGTCCAGTGTGGATCTGGTCCTCTCTCTCCTTGCTCTGCAATCTGAGTAATTTCTGATGTTTTTCCTTGGCAATGTCCTGCTTTCCCCCTCTCCTTAGCATACAGGAGCTCATTGACAGCTTCAGATGTGCACGTTTCCCAGCGAGACTGTGTAGAGGGGGGCGTGCCCTTCTCCTCCACTCGGGTTCCAGATTACACTAAGCCCTTTGCTCTGTGCTGTGCAGTGTGTGACATCAGATCTGCTAGCTGCCTAACCCCCTATTTTGTCAAGGATTTGCTGTAATGATGCTATATCCTGTGCCAAAGTAATTTCCTTGCATAATATATTATTATCAGCAAACACTGAAATTGAGCTCTTAATTCAAACATCTATATTATTAATAAATAACATTGACCCCAAGAGATTCCTAGAGCACACTACTCCCAACTTTAGACCATTCATGTAGCCAGTTTCCTATCCATGTACAAAAATTTCGTCAACTCTAACAGACCTCATTTTATAGATCAAATGTTTACAAGGTACAGTATTCCTTAGCAAAATCTCAATAAACTATCTCTACTAGACTTCCACCATCAAATTTCCCACTTACTTCTTCATAGAAAGATAATAGACTGGTCTGACAAGACAGTGTTTCAATAACACTTGCTTGTCACTTATGATACCTTTATCGTGGACACATTTCTTTTTAACATCCCTTACCATGCTCTTGAATACCTTACATACTATTGATATTAGGCTGACTGGTCTTTAATTTCTCAATTATTTTTTTGTAAATTAGTAACACATTTGTTCTACCCCAGCAAAATGATTCTTTAATATGCTGAAAATTTTTATAATTGTCTGTTAAAGTCATTACCCTGTGTTGTATTAAAGAAAGTATAAAATGCTGTAAAGGTGGAGTATTAAAGCAAGCCTGTTTGGGCAAAGCACATGCTTGCCTTAAAGCCAAAATTATTTTTTTAATAATCAATAAAGAATTATAGGAATGAGAAAAAAACTACATATGGAACTTTAACATAGTCCAAAATATTATTTAAGCCCCATCATTACAAATACATTATTCTATATTTTAGTCTGCTGTAAAAATGCAGGTGTTCTGTATTATGACTGTCAGGTGTTCAGAAACTTGAATGTGTTCCACAGTTTATTTTGGAACGCCTCTGACACTTATGCTGTGTTAGCATATGAGATTCTTTGCAAATATATTTTAATAAATGCTGGCTGCAACACCCTATGTTATTTCAGTGCTTTATTTAACTTTAGTAGAATAAAACAACAAAAAAATATTATGGGAGACTTGACTATTAGATATCAAGAAGGGCTAGTCAGTTTGTACAGTCTTTTTTGAATTATCTACACACAATATTGTGCTGGTTTGAATTGCAGTTTTTGCTGTGCTTGGGGAAAAAGGTTTTAGTGCTTCTATTTCAATAGTCCTACTGCATTTCCTATACCAAACATTTAAAAAATAAAATATAAAAAAGCAAATTCATGAGCCATGCATGACATCTAATGAGACTGGGTTTAAAAAAGGATTGGATGTGTATTTTTTTTTATAAAATGGAAGTTCTTTATGTCATTATTAGGTTAATTGATCAAGGGAATATATGCAATTTCATCATACGGCAATAGCAGTCATACTAATATTATTGGCAATCATAATACAGTTGTTATTACTTACCTTGAAAGGAAAGAAACATTTCTGTTACATAAAGTTCTTTGGTCGCTTGTTAGCCAACGCATTGTAAAAAAGATAATTTGAAGGTTAGGAGTAAAGATAGCCAAAAAGTAATGCCCCATACACACGATCAGAAATTCCATCAGAAAAAACATGGATGGTTTTTTCCCAAGGAATTCCCATCAAGCTTGCCTAGCATAGACATGGTCACACAAAAGTTCTCTGAACTTTCGACCGTCAAGAACGCGGTGACGTACAACACTACAATGAGCCGAGAAAATGAAGCTCAATGCTTCCGAGCATGCATCAAATTGTTTCCGAGCATGTGTGATTTTTTGCACATCCAAATTGCATACAGACAAATGCATTTTTGGATAGGAACTTTTCCTGACTGAAAATTGGAGAACCTGCTCTTAATCTTTTGCTGGCTGGAATTCTGCCAGCAAAAGTCCGATGGAGCATACACACAGTTGGAATTTCTGACCAAAAGCTCACATCCGACTTTTGCTGGTGGAATTTCTGATCGTGTGTACGGGGCATTAGAGGGGTTTTTTAACGGGGGGAGGGCCCAGAGGTAGAGATAGTCAGTGCAGAACATATTCCAGAGGGTAGTCGTGGGGGCATTAGTAGTAGGTTGACTAAAGCACATAAACCCAAGGTAAGTATAGTAACAAGTCCTAGTTGTAATTTCGGAACACCCAATAAGAGGATAGTATGTGACTGATCTAAACTATGTGGCATGTTCACCAATGCCAGGAGCCTGGCGGACAAGATGGGTGAACTAGAGATACTGTTGTACAAGGAGGATTTGGATTTTGTGGGAATTTAAGAGACCTGGTTCAACAGCTCTCATGATTGGTTGGCAACCATTCAAGAGTATACCCTTTATTGCAGGGATAGAGAGGGTAAAAAGGGGGAAGGGGAGGGGTATGCCTATATATCAAGAATAATGTACGAGTGAATGTGAGAGATGACATCACTAAGGGAGCTAGGGAGGAGGTGAAATCCTTATGGGTACAACTCCAAAGGGATGAAGCTAAGGGGAAAATATTACTGGGAGTATTCTATAGGCCTCCTAACCTGAGGGAGGAGGGGGGGACGGATCTCCTGTCATAAAGTTAATTAGCAGCAAGGATGGGAAGTGTTATCATAATGGGGGATTTCATTTATTCAGACATAGACTGGGCAGAGGGAACCACGCATGCATCTAAGGCTCGCCAGTTCCTAAATGTCTTGCAGGACAATTTAATGGTTCAGATGGTAGAAGCACCAAAGAGAAATAAAGCGTTACTGGATCTACTAATTACCAACAATACAGACCTGATCACTGATATGGAAATATGGGGTAATTTAGGAAACAGCGATCACAGGTCAATTGGCTTCAGTATAAATCACACAAATAGAAAACATAAGGGCAATACAAAGACACTGAATTTCAAAAGAGCCAACTTTCCTAAACTACGAACCTTGTTAGAAGGCATGGATTGGGATAAAATCTTAGGAACAAAGAACACGGAGGAGAGATGGGTTTGCTTTAAGAGCATATTAAAAGAGGGCCAATGCAGCCCATTGGGTAATTTAAAAGAGCAAACAAAAGTCCTGGATGGCTTAACTCAAATGTAAAAATGCATTTAAAACCAAAGGAGAAGGCCTTCAAAAAATACAATGTTGAGGGATCATCATCAGCATTCAGACTTTACAAAGAATGCAACAAGAAATGTAAGGGTGCAATTAGGGTGGTTAAGATAGAACATGAATGACACAAAAAAGACAGCAAAAAAATCCCAAGAAATTCTTTAAGTATGTAATCAGTAAAAAAGGGAGGACAGACCATATTGGCCCCATAAAGAATGAGGAATACATTGTGTTACAAAGGATGGGGAGATAGCGAAGGGATTGAATTTAATCTTCTCCTCAGTCTTCATGAGGGAATCGGGGGTTCAGTAATCAAAACTGCAGTGTTTATCCTTATGACACATCACAGCAAGCACCTCCATGGTTAACAGAGGACAGAATTAAAATTAGACTTGGGAAACTTAACAGATGGCTTGCATCCAAGGGTACTTAGGGAACTCAGTCAAGTAATTGCCAGACCATTGTTCCTAATTTTTACTGACAGTCCACTGACTGGAATGGTACCAGGTGATTGGAGAAAAGTCAATGTAGCACCAATATTTAAAAAGGGCCCAAAACACATCCCTAGGAATTACAGAGTAGATAGCCTAACAACGATAGTATGCAAGCTCTTGGAGGGGATGATAAGGGAGTATATACAAGATTTTAGTAACGAGAATGGTATCATTAGCAGTAATCAGCATGGATTCATGAAGAATCATTCTTGCCAAACCCATCTATTAACCTTCCATGAGGAGGTAAGTTGCCATCTAGATAAAGGAAGGCGCGTAAGTGGTGTATCTGAATGTGACACAGATCCCCATAAACGTTTACTGTACAAAATAAGGTCCATTGGCATGAACCATAGGGAGAGTACATGGATTGAAAACTGGCTACAAGGGCGACTTCAGAGGGTGATGATAATGGGGAGTACTCGGAGTGGTCAGAGGTGGGTAGTGGGGTCCCCCAGGGTTCTGTGCTGGGACCAATCCTATTTATTTTGTTCATAAACAACCTGGAGGATGGGATAAACAGTTCAATCTCTGTATTTGCTGACAATACTAAGCTAAGCAGGGCAATAACTTCTCCGTGGGATGTTTAATTTAGAAAAATGTAAAATAATGCATTTGGGTGGTAAAAATATGAATGCAACCTATACTCTGGGGGAGAACCTCTGGGGGAATCTAGGATGGAAAAGGACTGGGGGGTCCTAGTAGATGATAGGCTCATCTACTGGCATGCAATGTCAAGCTGCTGCTAACAAAGCACACAGAATATTGGCATGCATTAAAAAGGGGATCAACTCAGAGATAAAATGACAATTCTCCCACTCTACAAGACACTGGTCCAGCCGCACCTAGAGTATGCTGTCCAGTTCTGGGCACCAGTCCTCAGGAAGGATGTACTGGAAATGCAGTGAGTACAAAGAAGGGCAACTAAGCTAATTAAGGGTCTGAAGGATATTAGTTATGAGTAAAGGTTGCGAGCACTGAACTTATTCTTTCTGGAGAAGAGATGCTTGAGAGGGGATATGATTTCAATTTATAAATACCGTACTGGTGACCCCACAATAGGAATAAAACTTTTTTGCAGAAAGGAGTTTAACAAGACACGTGGCCACACTTTAAAATTAGAAGAAAAGAGGTTTAACCTTAAACTACATAGAGGATTCTTCACTGTAAGAGCGGCAAGGATGTGGAATTGCCTTCCACAGGCGGTGGTCTCAGTAGGGAGCATCGGAAGTTTCAAAAAACTATTAGATAAGCATCTGAGCAACCCCAACATACAGGGATTTACAATGTAATACTGACATTTAATCATATACATAGGGTGGACTTGATAGACTTGTGTCTTTTTTCAACCTCACCTACTATGTAACTATGTAACTATGAGTAATACTCGTACATTTAACCCTGTCATGCCCCCCCCCAAAAAAAATAGCCTGAACCCTGTATAAGAAAACAGTTAATACTAACCTTTCTGGTGGTGGGAAGTGGGGTTAAATCGTTGATCACTTGCTAAATCAAATCTAGATTAATAACTATTAGAGTGAGTACCAAGTGTTTCTACCAAGTGACCTTTACCAGACTGAACTCATACTGGAGGTGGTATCAGATTAACTATGTTTCTCATTGTGATGGGCATGTTTTTCTTGCTAATTTTGCAAATATAATTCCTCCATTATATTATTATATTTTCAGATGTGGACATACTGCACTAGAAGTGCACACATTGTATTTTTGTCTTTTCATGTACAGCTGTTTATTCCCTACTTTGTATGACTCTGGTGCTGCCTTACTAGGAAGTGAGCTTGAACATTAGGTATTGAGAGACTCAACCTATTTGAATAACCAGACAAGAAAATAATTTCCTTTCACTATCTCCAACAACAAGTGCAGTAGGACACTTTTTATTATATTTATTATATTTTCATTTTAATTACCCCTTAGATTAAAGGTGACCAAATGTAGTAAATGGTATTAAACTCATAAAAGTTAATATATTATATATTGTATAAATATGTATAATCTTACCTTGGCAATGTATTCATGGCGTAGAAAAAAAGGATCGACTTTTTGGTTAGATTCCTTGTTAGCAAAAAACACTTCTGAAAGTAAATTTGAGCCCTAGGAATAAATTTTATATGCAAACACAATATTAAAATACATACAGTATACAATGGATATACATATAAAATAAAAACATTAGTTAAAATGAAAAGAAAATAGACTGCTCAAAACTGTTTACTATTTTTAAATGATTTCATTAGGATCGAATACTGAACAGAGTGAAGATTTTCTGACAAGGACTTTAAATTAGAATCCAACAACTGTCCAGTTAAAACAGATAGATGTTAACAATCGTCCTTTCCACAGGGTTTGTAATTGAGTAAATAGTGTCAATGGGCTGATGAAACAACAAAGCAGGTGAGACAACAAAGCAAGAGCACACAGTCTAGTGATAAAGCTCCATGAAGGTTCTTCCATTCATAGAAAACAAATGCATCATAGAGTATCTAGGACCACATGCAATATAATGCACAATAATAATGTTGTTGTGGACAAACTGTGCAGGACACAAACCTAAAGTCCTGCAGAGGGAACACTGGTGAAGGTAATGGGCATGAAACGCCCCAGGGCTCCCAACCTTTACTGTAACTAATTTAAGGACCCTGTATGTAGTGCCCACAATAATGTCAAACCAGAGCGACATGTCCAGCCAATGAATCCAAAAGATGCAGAAATGTCATGTCATCTTTATTGAAAATCCAAAAAGATGAAAGGCAATCCACTTACAAAGTTGTGTGACAAAGAGCCCACTAAAAAATTCCTCCGTTGCTGCCACTATGTAATGGTAGACAGACAAATTGCTGGAAGAGTGAGGGCAGTGGCACTACTGTGGACAAACTTAATTGCACACTGGACCATGCTGATGGAAGGAAAAGGAACTGGCATCAGCCATATCTTGCACCAAGCAATTCTAGAGGAAGGGAACCTTTACAACATCTCTGTGATAATGTATTTCAAAGCCTCTCCCTCTTTCTCAAGTCATAGAGTGGAGATGATGGAGACAGCTTAAATACACTAGAAGGCAGAAGGAGGAAAGGCAACCATCAACACGATGGATCTCTCCACAACTTTGCAGCACCACCCTGTCTATGTATAAGCTAAAAAAAGAATCACTATGATAATTCAAGAGAATACAATGAATATTAAAAAAAATTAGCAATACACGATGTATTGTGTAAATGTGTATATATATATATATATATATATATATATACTGTATATTGTATATATATATACAATCAATACCACTATATATAATGTAATATAGTTTTGGTGCAAAATAAGATAAATAAATACATTTTTGAAGAATAAACAATGAATTGATATATATGAATACAAACTTGAAATAAACAGAAAAACGGCAACAAAAAATACATTAAAAAACTAATAAAAATTCAACTGGGCCACTGATATGGGAGACTAGAAAATAGAAAATTTATGTGTGGGTAGACATGTAATAGACTGATTTACAAATGCAACCATCCCAGTTGGTCGTCAAATCAAAAGGAGGTAAGAAAAAAAGGGGAAGGGGAGGGTCCTACAAAACTGTATGTATATCTATCTTTTTATTAACCATCTGCTGACCGCTCACGGTAAATATACTGCAAGTGGACGGCAGGTACAGGTACAGTCACGTACATGTATGTTACCAGCCAACCCATGCTGTGATTGGGCACAGCACGAGTTTGGCTGCAGATATCAGCCAATGATTTCGTCTGAAACTTGCTGATCAGCTGTATCCAATCACAAACACACAATTCTGTATTTACATACTTAGAAGCTCTGGCTTCCTGAAAAGCAGGGAAAAAAACTGCAAAATCAGTACAGTGTCAGTGTACAGTATTATAAGTGTTACTAGGGACATCAGTGTCAGTTATTGACCCTCCCAGCCAGTGTCTGTTTTGTGCCAGATTGTGAGCCACTCTATAACCGCTATAAGTCACTGATCACCGCCATTATAGTATAATGTCTATAGTAAGTCTGAGTAAATTCCAGTATATATACTATAGCTTGTAAATGCTATAACTTTTGCACAAACCAATTCATGTACACTTATTGGGATTTTATTTTACCAAAGACATGTAGCAGAATACATGTTGTTTCAATTCTTTTATTAAATATATTGTACTTTATAACAAAAAGTAGAAAATTCTGTGCTTTTCTCAAAAATTTGGCCCTTTTTATCATATATACAGTTGTGCTCATAAGTATACATACCCTGACAGAATTTATGATTTCTTGGCCATTTTTCAGAGAATATGAATGATAACACAAAACTTTTCTTTCACGCGTGGTTAGTGTTTGAGTGAAGCCATTAATTATCAATCAACCTTGTTTACTCTTTTTAAATCATAAATGTCAACAGAAACTACCTAAATGGCCCTGATCAAAATTTTACATACCCCGGTTCTTAATACCGTGTATTGCCCCCTTTTACATCAATGACAGCTTGAAGTCTTTTGTGGTATTTGTGGATGAGGATCTTTATCTTCTCAGATGGTAAATCTGCCCATTCCTCTTGGGAAAAAGCCTCCAGTTCCTGTAAATTCTTGGGCTGTCTTGCATGAACTGCATGTTTGAGATCACCCCAGAGTGGCTCAATGACATTGAGGTCAGGAGACTGAGATGGCCACTCCAGAACCTTCACTTTCTTCTGCTGTAGCCAATGACAGGTTGACGTGGCCTTGTGTTTTGGATCATTGTCATGTTGGAATGTTCAAGTATGTCCCATGCGCAGCTTCCTGGCTGATGAATACAAATGTTCCTCCAGTATTTTTTGATAACGGATACAAAATAAGGTAGTGCTGAGTATTACCAGGGAGGCGGACTTTTTAGGCTAAGAAACAGTGGAGAAGATATAGCAGTATAAAAAATATAAATTTATTGAAAAATACAAATATCTAAAAAACAATGACAATTGTAACATATAGCATCTATGATGATTGTGCAGTGAGCCCTTGTATGTCTACGCGTTTCACCATTAGGCTTCCTCAGGACACAGCCAAGGTTCACAGATGAGACAGAGAAGGGAAAATGTCTCTAAAATGAGATATAATGTCATTAGACGCACACAACTTATGCCCCGTACACACGGTAGGATTTTCCGATGGACAATGTCCGATCGGAGCGTGTTGTCGGAAATTCCGACTGTGTGTGGGTGCCATCGGACATTTTCCATCAGATTTTCCGACACACAAAGTTGGACAGCAGGAGATATAATTTTCCGACAACAAAATCCGATCGCGTCAATTCCGACCGCGTGTGGCCTGTTCCGACGCACAAAGTGCCACGCATGCTCAGAAGAAATTCCGACACGGGACAGCTCGTTCTGGTAAACTTAGCGTTCGTAATGGATAAAGCATTTTCGTCACGCTGCAATGTAAAAAATGGTTTAATACAGCGCACTCTCTTCTTCTTTATAATGTGACAAGAATTAAGTCGTTTTGCTGCTCATATTCACACACACTTCTCACAAAGTTTGATTTGTGTTTTTTTAGTGAGATTCCCTCAATATATTGTTATTAGTTGTCACATCTGACAGTTTTATATTTTTTTTATATTTTTTTTTTGGTTTTTAAGCCTTTTTTTTTCTTTAATGTTTGGATTTTTCCCAAGGCTGATCTTTGTTCAATGTTATTTTTATTTTTACTCCAGAATATTTTTGTGTGTGTTTTGTGTGGCAAGTTACCCCAACACCATTGATATCTTTTATTATTTAATCTCCAGGAGATTTTTTGGTGTTGGTGTCCCTTGTTCATTTCACATTGTATATTTGAAATGTCCCTGAATCCTCACAAACAAACCATCATTTTTGAAGTAAAACACATAGGAGAGTATAATTCAAAACAAAAATCCTTTATTAAGGTATCAGAACCAAACAAAGAGGAAGGCAACACTGGATCAACAGGAGAAATTACTGAAGCCTGGGACCCCCACAGCAGACATCAATTCTTAAACCTCAAAATTGGTGGCCTGAGGAGTCCATATATAAGGGAGGGCAGTCTGGCCTGGGATTCACAGAGACTCGGATAGCAGCAGATGACATCAGTGTCCCCAGGCTGTGGTACCACAAGAGGCTGCATCTTTTGGCCGACCAGACTGGATCCAGGGCAATCACTCTCTGGTCTTCCTTCCACGCTTCCTTCCGGGCTGTGGCTGTGCAGTTGGAGATGTGGCAGGAGAAGGAGTAGGACCTGGAGGAGGAGGAGGACTGGGAGGACCTGGAGGAGGACTGGGGGGACCTGGAGGAGAGGGAGGAGGAGGACCTGCAGGAGGAGGAGGAGGACCATCACAAAGGTGTGTCTGAGGTGTCATTTGGCCCCTCATACCTTTCTCAAGAGCCTCCAATATGAGGGCCTCACACATGACTTGTTGGCCCTCCTCCATCCTCTGCATTTTATATGCAGTGAAGGCAGCAATGTTCTTCTCCATGGTGTGGGGTGCTCCCAGGACCTCTGTAGCCCTCCAAAAGAATCCTATAGCAGCCTCCTCTAGGGCACTCCTCCTACTGCCACTTTCTCTTTTCAGGGGGGGTGGAGGGACCTGCATATCAGCCAGCCGGCTCGGCCCGGTCACCTCCTGGCTGAGACTTCCCTGTGTATGAAAAAGGGACATGGTTTTAGTTTTTGCATCATCAATCACAATCCTAAATTAGTACTCCCAACTAACATCTAGTTAACATCATTGATTGTACAGGCAGAAATATTTAGAGGAATGCTATACCTGGCTCAATCTGGGCTCCTCCACATGTGGCCTGGAAGGCCCAGGTTGGGCGTCAGAAGCCTCAGCCGGGGGGGGGAAGGAAGCGTGGAAGGAAGACTTGAGAGGGATGGCCTGGGTTCAGTCTGGCCTGCCAGAAAGTGCAGCCTGTCGTAGTACAACATTCTGGGGACATGGATGTCATCTGCAGCTCCGGATCTCTGTGAATCCAGGACTTTCTTGCGCTCCCTCAGATATGTGCTCCTCAGGCAACCAATTAATATCTTTAAATAGGTGATGCCTGCCGTGGGGATCACCTGCTTCACAATTTCACACAATTGCTCCAGTGCTGCCTTCCTCTTTGCTTGGTTCTTGAAATGGGGGTGTTTAATCTCCCACAGACAGGGCAGCTCCCTTAGCATCTCTAGGAATACTGACATGAAGTCATTATCTTTGAGTAGCATATCCATGTTCACTGCAAGACACAACACAAGACAAAGCCTAATGTCAGACAAAACTCTCCTAATCTTGTTACAATATAGGCCTCAATCTAGAAGCAGTATAGGCACAAGTTTGTCTTTTACCTTCGTTCTTACGATCGGCGCGTCCAATGCTTCTTCCTCCGCACACAAATCGTACGTAATACGCACGCGTGTTACGCTTTATACACACTGCGCATGCGTTTAACTCCGGCCGCCCCTTACGTTCTTTCTAGTCTATTCCCCGCCCCTTTTCGTTCAGCGCAGTGGGTGAAGAGCATGATGGCGGAGTTCGAGCAGGTGTGTGCTAATTATAGCAACGAGGAGGAGGAGGAGGAAAGCCCGGATCCAGGCACGTCCCAATCCAGAAGGAGACGTTTTAAGGCCACAAATATGTGCTTTGGGGAGATGTTGGAGATGGTCGACATCATGAGGAAGTCCGACTATGACGGGAAGTATGGGCCTTACCCCAACCCTAACATCAGAAAGGCCAAGATCATGGCGAAAGTGATCAAAAGCCTTCACAGGAATTTCGGGGTACGAAGATCTAAAGATCAGCTCAGAAAGCGGTGGTCGGACCTGAAGTTGAGAGAGCCAGAGCAGTACCGAAAGATCCGGAGAGTGCTGCAAAAAAGTAAGTAGTTGTGCTGTGTTCCTATTCTTTCTGTCTTTATTACGTTCGTGCTGCTCCATATGCTTTTATTAATTGTAACGTTTAAAAGGGCAACTTTAATGTTCATGGGCCCATTATTCGTTCGTATCAATCATTTTTCTTTTGGCCTCTAGAACACCATTGTTTAGGCCATATGCATTTTCCCACATTTTTTTGGGGCTTACTTGGATTCCAAATATTTGTTTGTGTAGATGGGTTTGTTACCAGAATGAAATGCCAACTAGATTGTGTGTAAGGAGAGGACACTGAGCAGCTGTTTTCACATCTGGACACTGGAGCACTAGTGTGGGACACAAGAACACCCTTTTTATTAGGGGGGGCCACACAGGTGCTCCAGTGTATACTATAGGGGGGGGGCTACATCTGTGAAGCTTGTACCAAACAGGTAAAGTATTGTAGCTTGACAAAGGGCAATAAAAAAAATACATCTTGGAACTCGGCTAAACTAGACAATTATACCCCACTTCCAAGCAATGTTTCCTATTTCTAGTTCTGCCATCAAATATCTGTGTGCTAATTATACCATTTTTGTTTTACATAGGGGAGAAAAGACTCGGAGGACACCCCTCATCCGAGGAGACCAGAGACCCCCCACCTCTGGAAGAAGGTGAAATACCGCAAACCCAAGAAGAGCAGGAGGAAGAAGAAGATGTGGTGGAGATTGACACCACAACAGGTGAGTGTCTGTGACCACAGACTCAGGTAAAAGAGATGGATGGTGGCAGATTTTTGAGACCTTTTTTTTTATTTATCTCTTTTTAGGTGATCGTGAGGTTGTGGATCCTGAACGTTTTACTTCTGAAAGTGCCCAGATCCTGATCGGGGAGATCATGGGGTGTAATGCCGAACTGCAAAACATCCAGCAAAAAATCCATGATGTTATTAAAAAAAATAATAACATCAATGATGTTTTGGGGCGAATTTAAACCCCACAAAATCACTTTTTGTATTGTGGTACAATCTTTTATATTTTTTGGCAATGTTTTGAAAAGCCAAATTTGGAGGATGCACACAGTGTGCCAACATGTGCTATCTGCCATCACGGGAGATCAATGGACGCGTTTTGGGGGTGCAACCCCTTCCTCAATTATAAAGTAGCATTGAGGAAGGGCTTGCTCACCCAAAACACGTCCCTTGATCCCCCCTGATGGCAGATAGCACATGTTGACATTGGGAAATTTGTGTGCATCTTCCAAATTTGGCTTTTCCAGGGGTGATTTCCCCCCATCTGAACGCTATATCAAACCCAGTTCCTAAATACTGATGTCTGATATAGCCTTCAGGTTTTACCTAATGTGAACTTTGTAAGTTCAAGTTTTTTGGCTTTCTTGTTGGTTTTACACAGGCCTGTTTTATCTGAAATGGACATTTCGAATTTTGCTAATGCTACTGCAAAAATTGTTATACAACAAACATGTTGGTTTGTTTTAAAAAACCTTTGGTAAATGCACATGTGATTGTGCAGGTATAAAAAAGTGGCTTACTCAAGAATGTGTGGATTATTGTCTCAACACTACAACACTTTTGGGGTGATGTAATAGTTGTTTGATGCAAAAGTGGGGGTTATTTCCTAAGGGCAAATCCTCTTTGCACTACAAGTGCAGTTTCAGTGCAGTTGCAAGTGCACTTGTAGTGAAATGTGTTTTTGCATTTAGGAAATAACAGCCAACAGTGCTTTGTATAGGGTTACCGAATCACAACATTTTCTCAACTCAAAACATTTCTGTCAGGGTCAGCTAAAACAAACACAAGCAGTAAATGTCCACAAAGGCTTCACATATTGTCTGGCATATTGATAGCCCCCTTACCCGCAAAGAACTCCAGATAGCGTAACCGGACATCACGGGCACTCAGGGAGGGCAAGCCAGGACGGCCAATTTCAAGCGCCGTCAGTGTGGTTTGATGTAGGATTCCGGCCTCAGGCCCAACTGAGCCAGCATAGTTGGCCGAATGTTTCCGTAAAAAATTATGGAGAACACAGCACAAAAGTATTATATGGTTCAGTTTATACTCCGCCATATGGATAGGTGTCATAAATAGGCGGAACCGGCTGGTCAGGATTCCAAATGTGTTCTCCACCACTCTTCGAGCTCTGGCCAGCCGGTAATTAAAAACCCTCTGTTCCAGGGTGAGGGTCCTCATCGGGAATGGCCGCATCAGGTGGTCCCCCAGCGCAAATGCTTCATCAGCAACGAACACAAATGGGAGTCCTTCCACATTGTCCTCTGGAGCTGGCAAGTCCAAGCTGCCATTCTGCAGACGCCTGTAGAACTCCGTCTGGGCGATGACTCCAGCATCGGACATCCGGCCATTCTTCCCCACGTCCACATACAAGAAGTCACCACCGGCAACATCACTATACTATTAAACCCCTTGTAATTATAATAGTACCACCCCGAGTTGGGTGGTGGGACGATGTGGACGTGTTTCCCATCAATTGCCCCTCCGCAGTTAGGAAAGTCCCACCGCTGGGCAAAGTGGGCGGCCACAGTCTGCCATTCCTGTGGCGTGGAAGGAAACTGTTGAGGAAAAAACAATAAACATTACTATTTTTACTCTGAAACAGGGCAAGCAGATTAGACACAAACATTATGGGGCAACCTCCAGATAGCATTTATTAAGGGGGAATTTAACAAGGCCAAAGTATAAGGTACACCTATCATATTCCCCCTCCCCCCTCTCATGGGCCATTTCTAACATTATGGGGTGTGTGGAAATCTTGGACAGGTAACCCTCTTCACTTCATTGAGAGCTGAATGCCTAAATAATGGGTATTACTTTGAACAGCCCCACCTTAGTTACACTATTGGCAGACCACTGGACAGGTAAGAAGTGTCAGAATACAAAGATATAAATACACATTGTACACATTTGAGGACATTTGGACATTCTGCTATTACCTATCAAGATAATAATAGGATACAAAAACTTTAAACAGTACCATTGGAAAGTATACAGGCAGGCCCTTGCACTACATGCTTTGGGGAATTCAACCATACATCTGACCAGTAAAGAGGTGGGTATAGTGTGTATGGGTTTGGCAAAGTCAGCAGATAGATGATTGAGGATAGATAGAGAATTGGGATCAGCTGACTTAGCAGTTGGGGGAGGGAGGGTTACTAAAAATTATTTGGGGACACCACAAAAAAAAGCCTCTGGCACTCTGCCTGAATTTAATTTAATCATCAGGATTATTCTCACGGATCTCACGGAGCAAAGGCATATGAGAGAACTGGTCACGCTGAAGCAACCAATTCTTGGTCCATGAACTCCTCCCCACCCTGTTCATGGACTGGACTTGTGTCAAGGTCAGGACCCCAACACCAAGCCCCCACACAGCACGAACTCTACGAGGAGTACGCATACGAAACATGGCTAGAAAACGGTCGGCTGCTCAGAACGAAGTAACAGAACGCACTGAAGAACAGCAAGGCCTGTGAAGAGCAACCTGAAAAACAGCAACGAGCAGGCAAGATCACACAGAAAACTCCGATACGAACTGACTGCACACACTGAAGAGCAGATACAAACCCACAAGCACAAACTGAACGGCAGAAAAGGATCTGAAAGCCACGAGTCTGAAAAAGCGCGAATCGTCTCTCACCAAACTTTTACTAACACGAGATTAGCAAAAGGAGCCCAAAAGGTTGCCGCGCTTGGTTCTGAACTGGCCTTTTCTAGTCTCGTCGTACGTGGTGTACGTGACCACGTGGTTGGCGATAGGAAATTCTGACAACTTTGTGCGACCGTGTGTAGGCAAAACAAGTTTGAGCCAACATCCGTCGGAAAAAATCCTAGGATTTTGTTGTCGGAATGTCCGAACAAAGTCCGACCGTGTGTACGCCCTATAAGTCTGTTTAACATATGTTACCTTATCTAAAGGAACAGAAAGGGGAAAATGGGGGATGGGGGGAAATAGGGCAGCAATTGAGGAGGGATACACAAGAGCTGCAAGTAGAGCAAATTGCATGGTACAACATAGGCTGAGGGTTTGAAACTGATCATGTAATTCATGCCTGGATAGACCGTGGCTCGTAACTTATGTATCCATTGTGCTTCACGCTGGAGTACTCTTTTATCAAAATCGCCCCCACGGGGGTCTGCGTAGACAATGTCAAGAGCTGCAAATGTAAACATCATGGTGTCATACATATGCTTGAAGGCTACGTGATAACCCATTGTGGTGTTTAAAGGACCATTTGTAGCATAGTATACGTGGTCTTTAATTCTTCTCCAGAAGGGCCTAATGGTTTTGCCCACATAGAAGGCTCCACATGGACAAAAGATGATGTAAATAACTCCTTGAGTTTGACATGTGATGTGGTGCCGTAGGTCGTGTGTGTGACCATTTGGGAGAGGAACCGAAGGTCCTGTCAGTAGCAAATCGCAAAAATCGCATTTGCCACATTTAAAGAGGCCCAGAGGGGATTCTGTTGCATCAGTGGCTTTGCAATAGTGACTTCGTACTAGACGGTCTTTTATGGATCTTGCTCGCCGAAAAGTAATCTCGGGGCGGGATCCTATATATTTACTGATGGTGGGATCAGTAGTTAGAATGTGCCAATGTTTTTGGATAGTTGAACGTATGGTTTGATGTTGGTCAGAATAGGTTGTGATGAACCTAACTACCTCTGAATTAGTTTGTTTTGGTTCCGGAAACAGCAGGGCATTTCTCGATTTGGTTATAGCTTTTTTAAAAGCTTTTTTGAGAGTGGTTTTGGTGTATCCTCTCACTAAGAGATGCTGATAAAGCAGGTCTGCTTCATATTTATCCATTGAGCAGTTGCGTTTTAAACGTATGTACTGACTAAACGGAATACTCTGGACTAGAGGGTGTGGGTGCGCACTTCGCGCGTGTAGTATTGTGTTCCCCGCTGTGGGTTTTCAAAACAGTGATGTATTGATTTGGCTCTCCTGATTAATTTTGATAGTGATGTCTAGATATGTAATTATAGAAGGGCTGAACTGCATGGTGAATTTCAGGTTGTAGTCATTCTGACTTAGAACGACCATAAATTCCTCTAGTGCTGCTGGTGGTCTCGCCCATAGTAACAAGATGTCATCTATGTAGCGGAACCACCGCAGCACATAGGTAAAAAGATTTGAATGTCTATCATTGGCAAATAGGTCCCGCTCCCACCCCCCCAGGTACAGGTTCGCATAGGAGGGTGCACAACATGTGCCCATAGCGACCCCCTGTACCTGGAGGAAGTGGGAGCCATCGAAAGAAAGGACGTTTTTAGAAAGAATATGTGACAGAAGTCGCAAAAATAAACCACATGAGTTTGTTTATATGTTAGTTGTGAGTGTCTAATGACATTATATCTCATTTTAGATAGAGAGACATATTCCCTTCTCTGTCTCATCTGTGAACCTTGGCCGTGTCCTGAGGAAGCCTAACGGTGAAACGCGTAGACATACAAGGGCTCATTGCACAATCATCATAGATGCTATATGTTACAATTGTCATTGTTTTTTAGATATTTGTATTTTTCAATAAATTCATATTTTTTATACTGCTATATATTCTCCACTGTTTCTTAGTCTAAAAAGTCCGCCTCCCTGGTAATACCCAGTACTACCTTATTTTGTATCCTCAATGATTTATGGACATGGCTCATTTTTGGTGCACTTTCCTCTCTTTTTTGTGTCTATTTTTTGATAACATTCTGCATTCATCTTGCTATCAGTTTTGACCAAATTTCCTGTGCCTTTGTAGCTCACACATCCCCAAAACATCAGCGATCCACCTCAGTAGGAATGGCGTACATTTCATCATAAGCCTTGCTGACTCCTCTCCAAATGTAGCATTTATGGTTGAGGCCAAAAAGCTCAATTTTGGTCTCATCACTCCAAATGACTTTGTGCCACAAGGTTTGAGGCTTGTCTCTGTGTTGTTTGGTATATTGTAAGCAGAATACTTTGTATCATTTGCGTAGTAATGGCTTTCTTTTGGTGACTCGACCATGCAGCCCATCTATCTTCAAGTGCCCCCTCATTGTGCATCTCGAAACAGCCACACCACATGTTTTCAGAGAGTCCTGTAATTCACCTGAAGTTATTTGTGAGCTTTCCTTTGCATCCCAAATCATTTTCCTGGCAGCTGTGGTGAAATTTTAGTTGGTCTACCTGATCGTGGTTCGGTTTCAACAAAACCCCTTTTAAACTTCTTGATCAGAGTTTGAACACCGCTGATTGGCATTCTCAATTCCTTGGATATCTTTTTACATCCCTTTTCTGTTTTATACAGTTCAACTTCAACTTTTTCCTGCAGATCCTTTACAATTCGTTTACTTTCCCCATGACTCAGAATCCAGAAATGTCAGTGCAAAACTGGATGAAAGATGCAAGGGTCTGTTAGGAGTCCAGAAACTCATTTACCTTTTATATATTCACACACACACACACACACACAAATTACAAGCATACAGATAACAGGTGAGGATGGTTACCTTTAATAGCCATTCAAACCCCTTTGTGTCAACTTGTGTGCATGTTATCAGGCCAAAATCACCAGGGTACTTTTGATCAGGGTCATGTGGGTAGTTTCTGTTGCCATTATGATTTAAAAAGAGTAAACACAGTTGATTGATAACAAATGACTTCAGCCAAACACTAACCATGAGTGAAAGAAAAGTTTTTGTGTTATCGTTCATATTCTCTGAAAAATGCCCAAGAAATCATAAATTCTGACAGGGTATGTAAACTTTAAAAAAAAACAGTAGTGATAGTGATAAACTCGCAAAAGAAAGCTCTACTTCTATAAAACAACATTGCATGACCGTACAATCGCCAGTTAAATTAGCATAGTGCCGATTAGCAAAAAATGCCCTAGTCATAAAGGGGGAAAAACCTTTCCGGAGGTCAAGTGGTTAAGCCCCTTGGGGGCTAAAGTGTCCAATTTGTGAATAGGTTTCCTGCTGACATAATCTGAGAAATTTTTCATTGCCTGTTAAATTGTTGGGCATAACCTCAATGTCAAATACTCTCAACTCTTTGCTGTTTGTACTGTGTCAATGAAGAATGTGTCAAGGAACATAAAGTTCAGTGGAACCATGCTCAATAAATGCTCCCCAACTCTTTTACATAATGTAAGCCAAGCTTGTCTCAAATATTAAAGTTTGCAGGAGCACTGTAAGAAATATACTACATATTGACTTGAACAATTAATAAATTGCTCAACCACATGTGTGTATCCTGCAGAATCACAAAAGGTAGTTTATCCACATGATATAAATTGGCAGGTGATGCAATTGCACTGTTTGCATTTGAACATGTTTACACGGTTGTCGAAAAAAAGAGCGTTTACTGGTTTTCTTTGCGTCTCCTGCACATTTTCTTAGGAGAAAAAATGTTCTTAAGACACTTTGCCATCCTAATAATCATCTCAGGAACCTGTAGTATTGAACCCAGTTTGTGATCACATTGTAAAATGGAGATTCTTCCAGATTGTACGAGAAATGGAATGATAATTTCAATAAAATTTCACAAAACTGCATATTTCCAATATCGCACTTATCCTTTTGGCAATCAACTCTTTGATCTGTGAGAAATCTCTTATAAGCCTTCTCAACAAGATGTTTTGAATAACCATTCTCTAAAAATGTGTCAAAATTACTGAACTTTGCTGCTTGTAATAATCAATTTTCATGCAATTTTTTCAGTCTACAGAATTGTCCTCCTGGAATATTCTTTTTCCAAGTGGGATGGTGTCTACTTATATAATGTTAATATGAATTGTCACTTGTAGGCTTGAAATGGTTCTTGGTTGTAATGGTACCTTTCTCATGAGACAATTCTAAATCAAGAAAGATCAAGTGCATGGAATCTACCACCTGTGTAAATTGAGCACAAAATTATTGGAATCTACCACCTGAAGATCACCACTCCAGATGAGGATAATATCATCAATATACCTACCATAGTATATGATGTATGTTGCAAATGGATTGTTGTTTTAAATTGTGAGTTCCTCCCAATGGCTCATGATAATGCAAAACTGAGGGCATAATATGCCCCCAAAACAATACCATGGGTCTGAAAATAAAATTGATCAAGAAAACGGAAATGATTATGTTTAAGTCTGAGTCTAGTGTGGTCTACAATAAGGCCCCTTTCACACTTGTACGACCTGAAAGTCACGCGACTTAAAGCAAAGCCTGTGTAATCTTGAGGTCTATGGGCCTCAAGTCGCATCAAATTCAGACCAAAGTAGTGCAGGGACTACTTTGAAGTCAGTGCGACTTGAAGTCACACAGATATGAATGGGACTCATTGTTAATCATGGGGTATGACTTGGCATGCGTCTTTGCATTCCCAAGTCACAGGACAAGTTGCACAAGTGCAAAAGGGGCCTCAAGTGGGCTTACTTGTAACTGATATTTACATTCTTGGTTAGAAAGAACTGAAGGGCGTTGAGACCTACCTTGTGTGGAATAGAGGTGTACAATTAACTCACATCCAGAGAGACACAAATATAACCAGATTCCTGTGTTTAATGATGTAACATATTAATAAGATGATATGTCCTTAATAAAGCAGGGTAAAGAAAAAACAATGAGTTGAAGAAATAAATCCATATGAAGAGACAACCCATTAGTAAAGCTGCTGGTACTGGCTGTAATGCGTCTGCCTGGAAGGTTCTGCATGGATTTGGGCAACTTTGGAAGCTGATAAAAATAAGGAGTGCAGCACTCATCTGGTAGAAGAAAGCCTTTTTCATTTTTATTAATTATAACCTCTTCAAAAGCTTTAAGGATTTAACTTCCAGTTGTAATGCAGGGGTCCTTGATTAACCTTTTATGTAGTTGTATCTGACAAGAAAAGGAAAGCTTCCTTTAAATATTTGTTTTTATTTTATGACTAGACTCCCACCCCTGTCTGCCTGGCATGTAATAATTTTTTTTTTCACATCCAAATCCTTCCTTTCTGCTGATGTGCAATTCCTATGTCTTTGATAAGAAGTGGCATTACATAATGTGACCAAACTTTTATACGTGAAATGGTAAAACATATCAATGAAAGGACCATTAGAGTTGGAGGATGTTGTTATTTTACCATAGCCAAGAAAATTAGTCCATCATTATTTTTCAGCTTCAGCTTTACAGTTTCCTGGATCACGTTTCTGTGTCCTGAACAGAGGTAGTAATGCCGAGTACCGTTTATACTCGAGTATAAGTCGAGTTTTTCAGCACATTTTTTTGTGCTGAAAGTACCCCCCTCGACTTATACGCGAGTCAAGCACTTTCCTGCAGCAAAAAATTTCATTTTCCGAACTGATTTTGGGGCCCCGTATCTCAGGGCCACTTGGTGCTAGGAAACGCAAATTAGGTGTGCTAACTCAGTGTAACTGAGTCCAGAACATATCCAAAGCTGGAGTTCCTAGCACATAGTGGCCCCGAGATACAGGGCCCCAAATTCGGTTCAGAAAATGTAATTCTATGCTGCAGAAAAGTGCTTGACATTTTCTGAACCGATTTTGCGGCCCCGTATCTCAGGGCCATTTGGGGCTAGGAACCCCAAATTTGGTATGCAAACCCAGAGGAACTGGTATCATAACATATCCAAAGCTGGGGTTCCTAGCACCAAAAATCCCCGAGATACAGGGCCCCAAATTAGGTTCAGAAAATGTCATTCTGTGCTGCAGAAAAGTGCTTGACATTTTCTGAACAAATTTTTGGGGCCCTGTATCTCAGGGCCACTTGATGCTAGAAACCCCAGCTTTGGATATTTTATGGTGTTAGTTCCACTGGGTTTGCACACTACATTTGGGGTTCCCAGCACTAAGTGACACCGAGATACGGGGCCCCAAATTCGGTCAACTGTGTCCATCTGCAGCAATGTCATTTCAGGACCCTTTGGGTTCAGAGACCCCAAATTTTGGCTGCAGCTAGGGGGCATCTAGGAACCCTTAACTACCGAGTTTGAAGTTTGGGGGACCTATGGCTGCAAATGGGCACAGTGAGGCATGCAAATGGGCACAGTGAGGCTGCAAATGGGCATTGTTGACCCTCTTTTCCACTTACAGTAGCTGTGCATTTCTCACCCTCGTCTTATACTCGGGTCAATACGTTTTTCCCATTTTTTTGTGGTAAATTAGGGCCTCGACTTATACTCGGATCGACTTATACTCGAGTATATACGGTAATTACTTAATGATAAGGCTGAAGCTGTCACTTGAATCCACAAAACTGAATAAGAAAGTAATGGTGTCACCTCCCTGGCTATGAAGTGTAGAAGTGGAAGTGGTGTGGCAATCATAATGACCATAAATGTAGTTCTTTTGGAAGGTAAAATTACACATATATATATATATATATATATTTTTCAACAGACAGAACAAAATGACTGGAACGTGATTAAAAATAGAAGTCCCTGATGCTGCATGTCATTATTACATATCCCTGATGGCAATAGGAATGGATATGTGCCATATGGTCCAATCTTTAACTGAAGCATCATAATGATTAAGTTCCTTTTATACATGGAATCTCTGATTAGATACAATCGATCTAACGCTTTCTTTCTTCACATAAAATTTGTGTAAAATATCAATCCATGATAATAATGCTAAGGAAAATGCCAGGTGATAACATGATTGATGCTGTCAGACTCAAGGTTGGAGCAAATTAACTTTTAATCCTAATAATGAAGCTGTTTTTAAAAGAAAGGAAAATCTAGTTATGTTTATTGTTTTATGTAATAGGAAACAGACTTTCATTCAAATGTGCTGCTTAACCAGTGAACAAAGGTAACATAGTTACATAGTTAATCAGGTTGAAAGCATGATCCTATTTGCTCCAGTAGGGGAAAAAATGATTTCCCATTTCCCCCAAGATGCAATTGGATATTCCCTGGATCAACTTTATCAATAATGCCCCGTACACACTGTCGGATTTTCCGATGGATAATGTCCGATCGGAGCGTGTTGTCGGAAATTCCGACCGTGTGTGGGCGCCATCGGACATTTTCCATCGGATTTTCCGACACACAAAGTTGGAGAGCAGGAGATAAAATTTTCCGACAACAAAATCCGATTGCGTCAATTCTGACCGTGTGTGGCCTGTTCCGACGCACAAAGTGTGTTGTTGTGTGTTGTTTTAGTGGGATTCCCTGAATATATTGTTATTAGTTGTCACATCTGACAGTTTTATATTTTTTATTTTTTTTTTATTTTGGATTTTAAGCCTTTTTTTTTATTTAATGTTTGGATTTTTCCCAAGGCTGATCTTTGTTCAATGTTATTTTTATTTTTACTCCAGAATATTTTTGGGTGTGTTTTGTGTGTCAGTTTACCCCAACACCATTGATATCTTTTATTATTTAATCTCCAGGAGATTGTTTGGTGTTGGTGTCCCTTGTTCATTTCACATTGTATATTTGAAATGTACCTGAATCCTCACAAACAAACTGTCCTTTTTGAAGTAAAACACATAGGAGAGTATAATTCAAAACAAAAATCCTTTATTAAGGGATCAGAACCAAACAAAGAGGAAGGCAACACTGGATCAACAAGAGAAAGAAGCCTGGGACCCCCCCGGCAGACATCAATTCTTCAACATCAAAATTGGTGGCCTGAGGAGTCCATATGTAAGGGAGGGCAGTCTGGTCCGGGATTCACAGAGACTTGGATAGCAGCAGATGACATCTGTGTCCACAGGCTGTGGTACCACAAGAGGCTGCATTTTTTTGGCCCACCAGACTGGATCCAGGGTCCTCACTGTCTGGTCTTCCTTTCACACTTCCTTCCGGGCTGTGGCTGTGCAGTTGGAGATGTGGCAGGAGGAGGAGTAGGACCTGGAGGAGGAGTAGGACCTGCAGGAGGAGGAGGAGGAGGACCATCCCAAAGCTGTGTATGAGGTGTAATTTGGCCCCTCATACCTTTCGCCAGAGCCTCAGATATGAGGGCCTCACACATGGCTTTTTGGCCCTCCTCCATCCTCTGCATTTTATAGGCTATGAATGCAGCAATGTTCTCCTGCCTGGTGTGTGGTGCTCCCAGGACCTCTGTAGCCCTCCAAAAGAATCTGATAGCCGCCTCCTCTAGGGCACTCCTCCTACTGCCACTTTCTGTTTCCAGGGGGGGTGGAGGGACCTGCAGATCAGCCAGCCGGCTCGGCCCGGCCACCTCCTGGCTGAGACTTCCCTGTGTATGAAAAAGGGACATAGTTGTAATGTTTTGCATCATCAATCACAATCCTTAATTAGTACTCCCAACTAACATCTAGTTCACATCATTGATTGGACAAGCAGAAATATTTAGAGGAATGCTATACCTGGCTCAATCTGGGCTCCTCCACATGTGGCCTGGTCGACATCATGAGGAAGTCCTACTATGATGGAAAATATGGGCCTTACCCCAACCCGAACATCCGAAAGGCCAAGATCATGGCGAAAGTGGTCAGGAGTCTAGAACGGAATTTCGGGGTACGAAGGTCTAAAGATCAGCTCAGGAAGCGGTGGTCGGACCTGAAGTTGAGAGAGCCAGAGCAGTACCGAAAGATTCGGAGAGTGCTGCAAAAAAGTAAGTAGTTGTGCTGTGTTCCTATTCTTTCTGTCTTTATTACGTTCGTTCTGTTCCATATGCTTTTATTAGTTGTAACGTTTCAAAAGGTCAACTTTAATGTTCATGGGCACATTATTCGTTCGTATCAAACATTTTTCTTTCGGCCTCTAGAACACCATTGTTTAGGCCATATGCATTTTCACACATTTTTGGGGGCCTACTTGGATGCCAAATATTTGTTTGTGTAGATGGGTTTGTTACTAGAATGAAATGCAAACTAGATTGTGTGTAAGGAGAGGACACTGAGCAGCTGTTTTCACATCTGGACACTGGAGCACTAGTGTGGGTCACAAGAACACCATTTTTATTAGGGGGGGCCACACAGGTGCTCCAGTGTATACTATAGGGGGGCTACATCTGTGAAGCTTGTACCAAACAGGTAAAGTATTGCAGCTTGACAAAGGGCAATAAAAAATATACATCTTGGAACTCTGCTAAAATAGACAATTGTACCCCACTTCCGAGCAATGTTTCCTATTTCTAGTTCTGCCATCAAATATCTGTGTGCTAAGTATACCATTTTTGTTTTACATAGGGGAGAAAAGACTCGGACACCCCTCATCCCAGGAGACCAGAGACCCCCCCCCTCTGGAAGAAGGGGAAATACCCCCAACCCAAGCGGAGCAGGAGGAAGAAGAAGACGTGGTGGAGATTGGCACCGCAACAGGTGAGTGTCTGCGACCACAGGCTCAGGTAAAAGAGATGGATGGTGGCAGATTTTTGAGACCTTTTTTTTGTTCTTTATCTCTTTTTAGGTGATCGTGATCCAGAACGCTTTACATCTGAAAGTGCCCAGATACTGATCGGGGAGATCATGGGGTGTAATCTCCAATTGCAAAACATCCAGCAACAAATCAGTGATGTTATTAAAAAAAATAATAACATCATTGATGTTTTGGGGCGAATTTAAACCCTACAAAATCACCTGTTTTATCGTACCAAAATTTTTTAAATGTTTAGAAAAGCCAAATTTGGAGGATGCACACAGTGTGCCAACATGTGCTATCTGCCATCACGGGATATCAATGGACGCGTTTTGGGGGTGCAACCCCTTCCTCAATTATAAAGTAGCGTTGAGGAAGGGCTTGCTCCCCCAAAACACGTCCCTTGATCCCCCCTGATGGCAGATAGCACATGTTGACATTCGTAAATTGGTGTGCATCTTCCAAACTTGGCTTTTCCAGGGGTGATTTCCCCCCATCTGAACGCTATATCAAACACAGTTCCTAAATACTGATGTCTGATATAGCCTTCAGGTTTTACCTAATGTGAACTTTGTAAGTTCAAGTTTTTTGGCTTTCTTGTTGGTTTTACACAGGCCTGTTTTATCTGAAATGGATATTTTGATTTTTCATAATGCTACTGCAAACATTGTTATACAACAAACATGTTGGTTTGTTTTAAAAACCTTTGGGAAATGCACATGTGATTGTGCAGGTATAAAAAAGTGCCTTACTCAAGAATGTGTGGATTATTGTCTCAACACTACAACACTTTTGGGGTGATGTAATAGCTGTTTTATGCAAAAATGGGGGTTATTTCCTAAGGGCTAATCCTCTTTGCACTACAAGTGCAGGTTCAGTGCAGTTGCAAGTGCACTTGTAGTGAAATGTGTTTTTGCATTTAGGAAGTACCAGCCAACACTGTTTTTTATAAGGTTACCCAATCACGACATTTTCTGCACTCAACACATTTCTGTCAGGGTCAGCTAAAACAAACACAAGCAGTAAATGTCCACAAAGAATTTCTTTTGGTTGTTTTTTGTTTGAAAAAGTTGTCACAGATTGTCTGGCATATTGATAGCCCCCCAACCCGCAAAGAACTCCAGGTAGCATAACCGGACATCACAGGCATTCAGGGAGGGCAAGCCAGGACGGCCACTTTCAAGCGCCGTCAGTGTTGATGGATTAGGGATTCCGGCCTCAGGTCCAACTGAGCCAGCATAGTTGGCTGAATGTTTTCTTAAAAAATTATGGAGAACACAGCAGGCAAGTATTATATGGTTCAGTTTATACTCCGCCATATGGATGGGTGTCAGAAATAATCGGAACCGGCTGGCCAGGATTCCAAATGTGTTCTCCACCACTCTTCGGGCTCTGGCCAGCCGGTAATTAAAAACCCTCTGTTCCGGGGTGAGGGTCCTCATCGGGAATGGCCGCATCAGGTGGTCCCCCAGCGCAAATGCTTCATCAGCAACAAACACAAATGGGAGACCTTCAACATTGTCCTCTGGAGGTGGCAAGTCCAAGCTGCCATTCTGGAGATGCCTGTAGAACTCCGTCTGGGCGATCACTCCACCATCGGACATCCGGCCATTCTTCCCCACGTCCACATACAAGAACTCGTAATTAGCCGACACCACCGCCAACATCACTATACTATTAAACCCCTTGTAATTATAATAGTACGACCCCGAGTTGGGTGGTGGGACGATGTGGACGTGTTTCCCATCAATTGCCCCTCCGCAGTTAGGAAAGTCCCACCGCTGGGCAAAGTGGGAGGCCACAGTCTGCCATTCCTGTGGCGTTGAAGGAAACTGTTGAGGAAAAAAAAATAAACCTTACTATTTTTTCACAGAAACATGGCAAGCAGATTAGACACAAACATTATGGGGCAACCTCCAGATAGCATTTACTAAGGGGAATTTAACAAGGCCAAAGTATAAGGTACACCTATCATATTCCCCCTCCCCCCCTCTCATGGGCCATTTCTAACATTATAGGGGGGGGAACTCTTGGACAGGTAACCCTCTTCACTTCATTGAAAGATGAATGCCTAAATACAGGGTATTACTTGGAACAGCCCCTCCTTAGTTACACTATTGGCAGACCACTGGACAGGTAAGAAGTGTCATAATACAAAGATGTAAATACACACTGTACACATTTGAGGACATTTGAACATTCTGCTATTACCTATCAAGATAATAATAGGATACAAAAACTTTAAACAGTACCATTGGAAAGTATACAGGCAGGCCCTTGCACTACATGCTTTGGGGAATTCATCCATAAATCTGACCAGTAAAGAGGTGGGTATAGTGTGTATGGGTTTGGCAAAGTCAGCAGATAGATGATTGAGGATAGAGAATTGGGATCAGCTGACTTAGCAGTTGGGGGGGGTTAAAAAAAATTTGGGGACACCACAAAAAAAAGCCTCTGGCCCTCTGCCTGAATTGAAATCAAAAATAACATTTCCAAACATTTTAGGGGGTGTTTGGGGTAAAGCACTACTATGGAGCTGATAAAATACATTGTTAAGTGACTACATGAGGTGAATATAGGCCAGGAGACACCATGCTGGGGAGGTTATTGAAGGGCAAATATGTATGAAGGACATAAAATAATAATTACCTAAAAATCCAGCATGCATGAGAACAAAGGGGACATTCACAGCATATTACAATCATGGTAATTAGGGAATCAGGGAAGAAATACAATATATTATCAAACATTCAATACAATAAAATGTGATATAAAAGGATAAAAATCTTACCTTTATATACTCCTTCTGCAGGACCTGTATGATGGCAGAACAGGTCTCTGGGATAATGATCCCCAGAGCCTGGGGGGAGATGCCTGTCGAGAACTTCAAGTCCTGCAGGCTTCTCCCTGTGGCCAAATACCGCAAGGTAGCGACCAACCTCTGCTCCAGAGTGATGGCTTGCCTCATGCAGGTATCCTGCCTGCTGATTTAGGGGGTCAGCGAAGCCAACAAACGGTGAAACACGGGGTCCGTCATCCTGAGAAAGTTCCTGAAATCATCAGGATTATTCTCACAGATCTCACGGAGCAAAGGCATATGACAGAACTGGTCACGCTGAAGCAACCAATTCTTGGTCCATGAACTCCTCCCCACCCTGTTCATGGACTGGACTTGTGTCAAGGTCAGGACCCCAACACCAAGCCCCCGCACAGCACGAACTCTACGAGGAGTACGCATACGAAACATGGCTAGAAAACGGTCGGCTGCTCAGAACGCAGTAACAGAACACACTGAAGAACAGCAAGGCCTGTGAAGAGCGACCTGAAAAACAGCAACGAGCAGGCAAGATCACACAGAAAACTCTGATACGAACTGACTGCACGCACTGAAGAGCAGATACAAACCCACAAGCACAAACTGAACGGCAGAAAACGATCTGAAAGCCACGAGTCTGAAAAAGCGTGAATCGTCTCTCACCAAACTTTTACTAACACGAGATTAGCAAAAGGAGCCCAAAGGGTGCCGCGCTTGGTTCTGAACCGGCCTTTTCTAGTCACGTCGTATGTGGTGTACGTCACCGCGTTCTTGGCGATCGGAAATTCCGACAACTTTGTGCGACCGTGTGTAGGCAAAACAAGTTTGAGCCAACATCCGTCGGAAAAAATCCTAGGATTTTGTTGTCGGAATGTCCGAACAAAGTCCGACCGTGTGTACGGGGCATAAGTGTTAGTATCCAGTTATATTATGTACATTTAGGAAATAATCAAGGCCTTTTTTAAAGCAATCTACTGTGCTGGACAGAACCAGCTGTTAAGGGAGTATATTCCACATTTCCACAGCTCTTACTGTGAAGAAACCTTTTCGTATTTGGAGATTAAATCTCTTCCTCCAGACTTAAACAGTGCCCCTTTGTCCTCTGTAATGAGCGTAAAGTGAATAACTCAACACCAAGTTCACTATATGGACCGCTTATGTCTTTATATGTGTTGATCATATCTCTCCTTGACCTCTCTCTTCTCAATAGAGAATGCATTCAGTTCCTCTAATCTTTCCTTATAGCTGAGCTCCTCTATGTCTCCTATCAGTTTGGGTGCCCTTCTCTGCCAGTTCCCCAATATCGTTTTTGTGAACTGGTGCCCAAAACTGAATTGCATATTTCAGATGAGGTCTTACTAATGATTTGCACAGTGGTAAAATAATATCTCTCTCTCTGGAGTCTATACCTCTCTTAATACAAGAAAAGACTTTGCTTATTTTGGAAACTGCTGCTTGGCATTGCATGCCATTATTAAGTTTATGATCTACCAGAACATCCAGATCCTTCTCCACCACTGATTCCTGCAGTTGTACTCCCCCTAGTATGTATGATGCATGCATATTCTTAGCCCCCAAGTGCATAACTTTACACTTATCAACAATAAACCTCATTTGCCACATAGTTGCTCAATTAAACGGTGCATTGGGGTTGGCTTCTAAGTTGGAGACATTCTGTAAGGATGCTATTCCACTGCATAGCTTGGTGTCATCTGCAAAGACTGAAATTGTACTTTTAATCCCAGACCCTATATCATTTATAAATGTATTAAAAAGTAAGGGTCCCAACACTGAACCTTGGGGTACTCCACTAACGACCCTACTGAATATGGGCTTTTAGCCAGTTTTCTATCCATTTACATATATGAAAAGATATAATTAAACATTTACAAAAATGTGAGGGGTGTACTCACTTTTGTGAGATACCGTATACTGAGATTGTGAATACTCTATAAACATCCTGATCTTGATCAGGTACTGAGGAAATTGCAGGTATCAAGCATCAATCAGCTAACGCCCATTGTTCTCTCATAAATAGACAAACACGGGATGGGTGTAATAGAAGGTATACACTATTATATCTGTCTGAAAGAGGTAGAGAATCTGTAGTCTCATCATAAAACATGTAAAGGCCTAAATTACCAATATGAAGATAGAAAATGCAGAGTCTAATATAACTCAGCATAATAACATTTTTGCTGGAAACATTTGTCTGAGCTAGACAAATTAATTTTGGAACACAAGGTAACTTAAACATTATGGTAATACAGTTGCTAAGCTACAGTAAGTATAAAGGCAAAAATATAACACTTCTTTATGGTTCTGTTTATTTTGTGGAAACACATAGTGAATCTTAATCTAACTGGAAAGATGCAACCATAAAAAATTAATTGGTATGTAGTACGGTGATAACATTTTCAGTATGTTTCCTCAGATGAACTACTTTCTCAAGAGAGCAATTGCATGACCGTATTCTACAATTTGTCAGGTCATATGAAACTATTGTTTTCAATTATTCATTAAAATTATGGTTCATTTTTCTCATCTATAGTTATCTTGTTCATCAGTTATGAATGACATGTAGTTTATAAACTAACACATACCACAAAGGTAACTATTAAAATGCTTTCCAATACAGAAAGAAAATAGGAATTACTGATGGTTACTTATGGTTTGTAATTTAGTTTAAAGACAACATTAAAAAGTCAAAACTCATCATTATATTCCTGCATGCCTCAAATAATATACTAATGGAAATTCTAATGCTATGCTACCAAAGTAGTGGGATGAATTCTGTAAGTTGACAGTCAATAAATGTGAGTTAGTGATCCATATCAAAATGTGTTCTTTTTACCATAAAGCTATAAGGGGATTTCAATATAATTTAATTTTCTAGGACTTAGAATAAATATCTATTTAGTCTTCTTTTAGTGTCATAAGATGTAAGAGGACAAGTAACGTAAAGAAAAATAATGTATTTACTGCATGCAAATTATATCTTACAAGGTTGGGTATGTTGTTTTTACATAATTATTAAAATGCCTTTTAATTCTGTCTAGTGCAGAGGAATGTGTTCCATGAGTACATATTTCATTAATAACTTTCCATGAGGGTGCATGAACATGTAGGTATTGTTTTTCCTTATACTGTATCCCCTGTTCAGCTATATGAGACCAATAGAACTTTTTTTTCCAAAAAAAATCCATGTACAGTATATGCTTAATTGTTTTAGTTGAATGTAAATGTATATGTAGTAAGCAGGCTTCATGAAGCTTGCCTTATCTCAGTATAAAAATTGCAATTGCTTTGATTGTTCATTCTCATTGATAGATTTATGACAAGCCAAAAGTTGTCTGCAGAGCTGAAAGTGTGCCCATATGCATAGAAATACTGATTTATAAAATAACTTTAAAAGGAAAAATTTCTTGCTGTCCAAAACAACTAATCAGCTTCCAACTGTCCTTTTTTGTATCTGGGCTTGAACATTAAGTAAGCATTTGAAGGGTTAATGGTGTTTCTAAATGTCTGTTTTTAAATTTTCCATGTTATTTCTGTAATACTTCTATTATCCAAGACTGACTTAGAAATGCGTGTTCATGCTAAAATATGTTTAGACTAATGAGATAAGAAATGGTGGTAAACAGCTATTGTTTAGGAAAATTTGGGAACACTCTGATATGACATCTAGACATATGCCTGTCTCACTGAAAATATGATGAAATTGAATATTGCATGGAAAAACCCATGTATTATTAGAGATTATCATTTCTTCTCTTCTGTAATCAAGCTTTAGATGTATGTAACCCAACCTACTTTTATTTCTTATAAAACCACTGTCAATAGACCATATTAAAGATAGTATAGTTTGATCTCATCTTGCATGCGAGTCAATCTGTACTTCTGGAATATTCCTGTGGGAGCCATCGAGTGGTCTGGACAGTCCCTTACAGTCTGGTGGCAGAGGTGGGATTGCTAGATTATCTAAGGTGAATGAATTTTCCATGATTTTTGGCACATTCTATTACCTCAGCTCTGATCAGTTTGCAAATAAAATAAGGGAATAAGGAGGGTGGCAGAAGGGGACAGGATTGATTTGGTATGAATCTGAGATTTGTTCTTGCTTAGCACAAATCATACTAGGTTATTCGGTCACACTCTGCATTAAGACTTAGTAATGGGTTAAGTCAGGCAGACTATTGCAGGAGGTGTTTGGTATTCGGCTGATGGCTAGATGGCTCCCACTGCTGTGTATTGTTTGTATTGTTGCATGCTTAAAGCCGTTGTAAGATTTGAATATATGTATGATTTGTATATGTGAATGTGTGCTCTGAACACTGCACTCTTGTGGTTGCCGGATTGTGAGAAGTCTCTGTAACAGGAGAATTGACAGCCGATCCCAGAGAGCACAGGTCAGGAGGGCATGCACTCACATAGGGGATAGCAAGAAAATAAGTCATTTGGTACAGTGGCTTTTCTGCATCCTTACAGAGTGTTTAAAGTTTGATTGGAAATGGGCTCTCAAAATTGTAAAAATGCTCCTCCTGTTTTTGGAGAAAATTGTAGGGATTATGTGGGCAGAGTGTCATCAACAGGTTATTTTTATATGAACCTTTGGGTTCCAAATTTGGCGGGCTGGACACAGGCGATGGGAAGTGATAAACCGTTTCCCCCAGAAGGGTCAAACAGTGAAGTTCACATGAAAGTGGTGAAGGGTCTGTGTCTTGGTGACAGGGCTGCTTTTCCATTCTTTGGACCCGATCCTGGGTGGGACATGAGAAACATGAAAGGAGGAGGTTTAAATTGGTTGAATACTGCTCCTTTGTGGAAGGCAATGCATCCACCAGAGGATACTAGCAAGGGAAAGAGGAGGAAGGATGAAAAGAAAGGTAAAAAGATGGTTAGGGTAAGTGTACAGCCTAGTCCACCGCCGTCTAGCCCACAGCTTGAGAGGAGAGTAAGGTCCTTTTTCTCATAATAACTCCTTCTATACTCCGGCACAGGTGTATCCTTCGGGATATTGTCAGATCTGTCCTAGTTTGGGTAGATCTGACTTGGATGTTTTAGTTACAGAACATCCGTTCCCTGCTGCCTCAACCCCTCTAGAGTGACAGGATGTCCTGCCACCAGTACCCGTGGTGGTCCCACCACCACCGGACCAGGAAGAAAGGATATATGGTGGTGCCCAAGCCAGAGGAGGAAAATCCTCTGACCGAGCTGAAGCACACCTAGAAGTGCAGCAGAAAAATGAGTGTCAGATGTAAATTTTAACTAAAATAGTTAAAAAAGAAGAGGTAAAAAATTTAAGGATGGGGAAGTTGGTGAGGAGGTACAGCTGGAACCCCCTCTTCCACCTCTGCTTACACCCCCTTATCTTTTTGGAAGGGGATTTGTTTTAAGACCTTTCTCATTGGCAAGGCATGGCTCCAATTTTTCATAGACAGTATTTTTTGTCACAGGAAGAGATTGAAGGTATCAGATTTTTAAATCAATCTTTCTTGCGGCAGGGGATAATAAAAGATTGATGTTTTTATGTAAATGTGTCCATTAATCTTGTGCCCAAAGTAGATGGTACTCACAGATCTGTACAAGATTTGAGAGAAATTAATAATTTTGTAATACTGATAGCCCCAATTGACCCACAGATATTGTCGCTGATTATGTCTATATCCCACAGTACCAGAGTTTTCCTGTCATTGATTTAAGTAATGTTTTTTCTATCCTTGTTGACGAGGAGACGCAACTGCTTATGTTTTTTTCCTGTTTTAAAGAGTCCAATATACCTGGGCCGTTTGCCTTAACGCTATGTTGACTAATCTGTAGTCCACTCAATAGCGCTCTGTGAGACTCTGCGCTCATGGATGGCTGAAAATGGTTCTGTCCTCCTTCATTAACGACTTGCTGTTGAACAGTCCCTCCCTGATGGCTTCTCAGTTAAACAATGTTGGTTTTGTTGAATTGTATGTATAAAGAGGGTCATAAGGTCTCCCAGTCCAAGGTCCAGCTCTGTCTCTGACAGGTTGAGTATTTGGGGTTCGCACTCATCTGCAGGGAATGCAAAGTAATCTCTGCAAGGGTTACGGCTGTTATGGGAGTTGAAGGCCACTAAACAAAAGACATGCTGTTCTCTTCAGGTATGATTGGTTACTGCCGCCAATAGATACCTGACTGTTCCCTTTTTTTTTTTTTTACAACATGCTCACACAAAGCATTTATACAAGAGCCCTGGACCTGGTGACTTGGGATGATAAGAAAATATATGTTTGTATAAAGTTGACAACCTGAAATGGTTACTACCTGGGGTTGGGACTCCATGGGGGTTATTTCCGAAAGGCAAATCCACTTTGCACTACAAGTGCACTTGAAAGTGTAGTCACTGTAAATCTGAGGGGGACATGCAGGAAAATAAAAACAGCATTTTAGCTTGCACATGATTGGATGATCGATGTGGCTGATGATAAGGCCTGGGCAAGCCTAAGTAATGTGGAGACAATGATCATATTCATGATAAAAGAGGGGATTGAAGGGTTACTGGTGTTTCTGAATGTCTGTTCTGTAAGTTTTTATGTTATTTCTGTAATATTTCTATCATCTGAGACTGACGTAGAAATGCGTGTTCATGCTAAAATATGTTTCGACTAATGAGATAAGAAATGGCAGTAAACAGCTATTGTTTAGGAACATGTGGGAACACTCTGACATGACATCTAGACATATGCCTGTCTCACTGAAAATATGATGAAATTACATATTGTGTGGAAAAACCCATGTATTATTAGAGATTATCATTTCTGATCTTCTGTAATCAAGCTTTGTATGTATGTAACCCATCCTACTTTTATTACTTTTAAAACCACTGTCAATGGACCATATTAAAGATAGTATAGTTTGATCTCATCTTGAGTGCGAGTCAATCTGTACTTCTGGAATATTCTTGTGGGAGCCATCATACGGTCTGGACAGTGCCTTACAGCGTTATGACTGGGTGCTATGGTCAAAAATACTTTTCCCTATTGCCCACTTTTCATGATCCTGTCATGTCTAAAGGCAACCCTGCATGTTGATACAGCTTTCTGGAAATATTTACAGTATATTTAGAAATGTTTATATAAGATGAAAAACAATGAGTATTAAAAAAAATAATGGTGTTCATTTATAAAGGCATAGTTTTGCTGTACATCCTTTATAAAGCTTAAAAATACAGCTATGTATTATTTAAAAAGGAAATAAAATGAAATTTATTTTTTTTAAACAAAGTATTACGTGATACTAAAGGCTTGTTTTTTTGGGTTTTTTTGTTTAAAAGTAACAAGCATGTTATACTTAACTGCTCTGTGCAGTGTTTTTGCACAAAGCAGTCCAGATCCTCTTCTTCTTGGGTCGCTCGCCGGCGCTTGTTACTTTTACCCCCCCCAAAAAATACAAGCCTTTAGTATCACTTTAAGCTTGTTTTTAAAAAAAATACATTTAATTGTATATCCTTTTTAAAAAATACTTAGCAAAGAATGCATTACGATTGAAAAAAAAACTTCTGCCTTTAGAACCACTTTAAATAGGCATTTGTCCTAACATTAAATTATATAATTAATAATGATTTTATTTTCAATATATTCTAACAACCCAATAAATTTTGAAAAGCAGAAACAAATTAAGATATCAATTTTTTGTACCCCTTTAGAACCATCATGTTACACCCCCTTGTCTTCCAGGCCATTTTTCAGTTTTCAGTACTTTGATAGTTTGACTGAGAATTAGGCTGAATTCGTATGTACTGTGACATTCATTTTACCATGTTGTAACCACATTGTAACTGTCACTGTAAGACACACAGGAAACAATAGTTTTTCACGTGTCCCATTCCCACTGCAAAGCAAAACAAAAGGATCCTTGCGATATGCTGACAAATTCACCACACTGCCGCCTTTCACAGCTGGCAATGGAGATCTGCCGGAGTGGTAAATCGCTCTGGAAGGTCTCTGTTGTAGTGTGACTTCACACTGAATCTGTCATGCAACACTGTACCCAAATAAATTTGATATATATTTTTTATACAGATAGAGCTTTCTTTTGCTGATATTTTTAACTACTATTACTATAAATCATTTTAAAACAATGCTTCTAGTAGAAAGCATATCCAATAAAAAGGCCATGACAGTATGAAAACTCCCAAAATAGCCCATTGGAAAGGAAAATAAATACTGGTATTGAGGTTAGAAAAGTTTTGCACCTAACCTTTAAAGGTCATCCACTGAAGCCATGTTCAGGTCCTATGATATTAGTGAAAGAAAGTTGAAGGGATACATTCGTTTTCCATAAAATTGCATTGTGTGCAATGACTAGGCCCAAAACACTTTACCCCCCAAAAAAACCCACAACCAGTGGCACTTTAAACCACCCAAAATAATCCCACACAAAAAGTGGTAAACAATAACATTACAATGCACTTTAAATTACCCTCAAAACAATAGTAGCCCTTGAAAATTCCACAACTTTGCAACTTTCCTCTGGTGCAACCAGAGAATTTAATAAATGGAATAATTTATTAAATCCTCTTTTCTCCCATCCCTCTGTTACGAAAGAAACGCAAGGGCTCACCAATGTACAGTAAATAGTTCCACACTGTTTACATTGGTGTATGCTGTGATTGGCCATCATAGTGGTCACATGTCACAGAGCTTCTCCAATCAGCTCCTTACGTTTAGCCAATGCTTTCCATTGTCTAATGACAATAGGAGCAGTGTTTTTGTACACAGAAGGATATGTTTCCACCCACCCTAGTAATAGTCCAGTTTGGCCATTTAGTTACAATGGCTGGACTGAAAGTGGTTAAGGCTAAGTAGAATTAACTGAGGCTTAGTAAAGGCTAGTGTAAGGGCAAACATATGTAGATCAAATTTCAATCCATGTATGGGCAGGCTGGTTGTACAGAAGTCGACCAGCAGCTGGTGATTCCCTCATCCACCTCAAATATGTGGGAATGTAACACTGCAGTTCTCCTCTCCTGCTCCTCCTTTCCCTGGTCTGTCTGCATGCCTGATTAGGATCTAGTATGGATTTGTGGGGAAATGTCTTTTTTGATTTATTGCCTGGGGGCCCCCTTTAAATCCACTTTAAATTTATATCAGACCTTATAATATATAATAATATACTGTATATAGTCATTTTATTTTATAACTCTAGTTAACACACAGAGATTAATCAAAGCTTTTTTTATATCTCTTTTGAATGCAAATATTATACAAACTTATTTCACTATGAAGTAATAGCTTCCTGTAGTTTTCTTTTTGGCATCACTACTGCTGGTTCTAGTTTTTCCCTGAATGCCCAATAATGTTCAGAAACATTAATGATGTGACTATAAATCTTCAATGTTATATTTGTTTTTGTGCCACAGAAAAAGTAACAATTTATTCAAAGCTGGCTTGTAAAGAATTGCAGCATAAATGTGAATAATATGCCTGAATCTTTAATTATATATAACAAGAATAATAATGGGATATTAAAAATATTTATAGCAGTTGCTAGGAAGCAAAATTAGATAACTGCTTATAGTCGCAATGAACTGGAAATGAAATCATTATCAGAAAACATAAGACATTGGCGCCATAATGACCTGTGAATCAAATGGCCTATTATTAAGAATTTGTACAGCACCGCACTGCAAAGGTTCAATGGTGTTCCATCATAGAATATACTTTATTTTTGCTTCATTCTAAATCTTAAAAAAAATCTGTAACAGTCTTAAAACCTGAGCTCATATGATATTATACTCTCTAATGATGGATACAATATTTGCTGCATACTGTATAATACAGAAAAACGTGTTTCATTTTCTTTGACATTTTAGCATATATCATACTGGGCACATATCTGCTGCCTTTTCCCAGCCAACCATCATCCTGGCCAGCCATCACCACCGATAAGGGTCTGGTATGTTTTTGCATCTTCCCTGCAAGGTACTGTCCCAATATTGAGGGCATGTGGTCTTAAATTGTTTAGGAGGACAACTGCATGATTACTCTCTCATTTCCTGACCAGCCAGGCTAAATGCCTGGGCAAGGGTCCAGTATGTATCTTTAAGGGAACCCCATGTCTTTTTTTTGTATTTTTCATGGTACCCTCCTCAAAATCTTTACCAAACCCTCAACAAGTATAATGGTTTGATAAGTTTCTTGACCCCACACCATTTTCTTTTGTACTTTGTATGGGCTCCCCTAAAAATCCATGCTAAACCCTGATCCTGGATAAGAGTAAGGTAAGGATCTTGAGGGGACCCATGCATTTTACCCACCTCAAACCCAGCCACTTTCACACCCTTCCTGCCCAGGCAAATTTTCAGTTTACATATTTTGAATGCCAATTACTCAGTCATACAACACTGTACCCAAATAAAATTTGTATTATTTTTTGAGATAGATAGAACTTTATTTTGGTGATATTTAAACACCATTTTTTTTGCTATATAAATACAATTAAAAAAAAAACAAGTTTTTCTTTGTTTCTGTTATAACATTTTACAAATGTTATAACATTCATTCTTAAATGTATGCCAAAATGTATTCTGCTATTTTTTTTGCTAAAAATAAGTCATAAAGTCTACAAAATGACATATTTATGTAAAAATTGATCAATCCCGTACTGACGGCCTAATGCCAAGACAATACAAATACCCCTAAATGACCCATTTTTGGAAAGTAGATAGTACAAGGTATTTATTAAGAGGTATAGTAAGTTTTTTGAAATTGAGCTGTAATTTTTTGTCACAAATTTTGGAAAATTAAGACATTAAATAAAATGTGTTTTTTTTTTAAATGCAGTCATCAAAGCAGTTCAGCATCATCATATGACTTGTTTGGTGATGATCAGGGACACTGACTGGTGACAGTATGTTGAAAATAATAATAGTAATGTTTTTAAATTTCACGTTTTTTAAATTTTTTTATTGAATTTTATTTTTTTACAATGTTTTTTACATACTATGACCAGAGCAGTACAGTGTCACCATAGTTACTGCTGTACTGCTCTGGAGAGATAATTAGGATTTTTTTTCACAATGATTGCTTATTACAATGATGATCTTATCACTGTTATAAGCAATAATTTTTAAGAATGCCATCTATTCATATGCCATTGTGTACTATTGTGATAGCTGTGATTGACTACATATATTACACAGTAAAGGTCTGCTCTAATTGACCCCTGTACCATATGATCACTGTGATCAATCACAGAGATCACAATAGTACACAGTGAATGGTCATTGATTGTGATTGGTCAAAACGATTACATGGTAACCAAGGCTGGCCTAGTACAACAATCTGTCTTCTGTTGTGTCTGGTGGACACAACGGATGACACATCATGCCACTGCGTGGCACAAGGTGCGCACCAGGAGGATATTATGTGACATCCACTCAGAATATGGAAGTAGCAGGGCACTGCCATAAGGGACATGTGCACAAAAAGCTGATTTTTTTAACCACTTCCTGCCTGGCCTATTGTAAAATGTTGGCCTGGTGGAAAGTGGTTTAAAAAAATTCTGCATATGCCCCTTATGGCAGTGCCCAGCTACCTAAGCCCCTAATAAAAATTGCAAATGGACCTTTTAAAAGGACAGAAAAAAATACAACATTTAGCTTCTATAGACTTCAAAAGAGTATGGGCACTATGTTCAGTGCTTATGGATTCTCCACTTGGGTTCAGTGAATATCCAATGAACAAAAGTTTGCTCACAGTGCCATGGTAGTTCATTGAGAACTACAAGCTGACACAGAGGACTGTAAATGAGTGACATGGCTGAGCTGTGACAGCAGGGGTGCGGGGGACGGTCCTTTCATAACATGTTATACCCTGAATATGGGTGTTATGCCGTGTACACACGGGTGGACTTTTCGACCAGACTGGTCCGACAAAATTTCCAGCGGACTTTCAATGGACTTTTGACGGACTTTCTAACGAACAGACTTGCCTACACACGATCACACCAAAGTCCGACAGATTCATACGTGATGACGTACACCGGACTAAAATAAGGAAGTTGATAGCCAGTAGCCAATAGCTGCCCTAGCATCGGTTTTTGTCTGTCGGACTAGCATACAGACGAGCAGATTTCTGGGTCCGGCGGAGTTACGACGTAAAGATTTGAAGCCTGTTCCAAATCTAAAGTCCATAAGATTTGCGACTGGAAAAGTCTGCTGAAGGTCCGGTGAAGCCCACACACGATCGAATTGTCCGTCGGATTTGGTCCGTGGGCATCCGTCAGACAAGTCTGATCGAAAAGTCAGACCGTGTGTATGCCCCATAACATGTAACATGTTATGAAAGGTGAACTTATCCTTTAAATAAAAGTGAGACAAACATTTCTGAAAACAGTATTTCCTGGCTAGAATGAACTCAATTCTTTTTTTTAAGGTAAAATGTTAACAAGCATATACCTTTTAAGCACCTTATAAAAAGAAGAAGCCACAAAGCAGCATTATTAGGGTCTTCAAAGTGCATGACAAAGCAGTGCCACACTGCATGAATTGAACTTCAGTATACAATTTGCTACCTAGGTTTAGTGTACCCTGTGCATCCATGTGACCCCCTCAAGCCTACTATAATGATTTATTCCTGCTCTTGTTCACTTCCTTTGACAAATCAGGCCCATTATCTCTACAGCTGTACTATTACAGTCACTACTTTTTCCTACAGAAGAGATTTGAATAAACTAAAAATGCTACTTTGATGTCACATTTACAAAAGAAAACTCCTTTACTTTTAATCTAGTTCCTCTGCTTCATGTTAACAAAGTGATTTTTTTCTCTCATGTATAGAGAAAGAACAATAAAAAGTGGACAAATTCCTTAAAAGATTTTAAAAAATGCAATTTGCTGATGACTTAGGACACTTGGTACATTTTATTTTCTTCTACTTTGAAACAAAATGCCTTTTGAGGATTGTAATGACACATAAAAGTAACCTTCAGAAAAGTTATGCATATTCCAGAGGAAATAAAAATCACTGTTCCTGCTTTTGTAAAGGGATGCAATGTCAAACTGTCAACACTCAAAACTATTTGCATATATTACTTGTGATATACCTTTCTTTTAGAAATCAATGTAATTTTCTAAGATTAGTTTGATGGACCATGTAATTACAGAATGACATCTAAGAGTAGGTTTTATATGACAGGTGGATTTTTACAGTTCTCTTCTGCAGGTAAGTGTCTCTGTAACCACAATATATACAAAACATTTTTTTTACAGTTTAGGTGGTAAAAAGTAATGTTCTGTGAGTGGAACTTAGTCAAATACCAGATAGAGCAATACATGAAGTGAATTTATGACAGTGTAAAAATGCTTGACATAATCTCATGTTAGAATACGGCAAAGGAAAAATATAATTTTGTCAAACTTTTGGACTGTAGAATATTTTAGTATATGTGTTTTTTAGATTGCTTATTTATATTACTCTGGTTATAAATTACGGATTGATAATAAGACTCAAACAGGGTATTGGAATGTGTCAGGTGAACCCAATATGGGCAAACAGCCCATTCTGCAGGCAATATTCCATGAGGTAACTGTCTATAGGGTCAGGGACTGTGGATCAGTCAAGGTAAGTCAAGAACATCCTCTCCATTGATTGACTATGAATGCTAAGAAATTACCCATAATGCATTACCCATAACCAAAGCTTTGCCAAATCAGGGCACAGTGAATAGCTGGTTGATAAGATGCAGGGTTGAGAAGCCGGACGGGGCATCCTTAACAATCGATGAGTCATCAGCTGTCAATGGGCTTCCCTGCTGACAGCTGAATAAAAAAGCATTGCCAGCAATAAAAGAGTGAGAAGAAAAATAATGTGGGGTCTCCCCCCGGTCAATACCAGGCCCTGCGGGTCTGGTATGGATTTTAAGGAGAACCCCACGCTAATTTTTTTCTAAACGGCATGGGGTACCCCTAGGAATCCATACTGTTACCCTTATCCAAACACGCAGCCTGGCCAGCAGACAAGGATCTCATTCCCATAACCCTGGGTCGTGGTTGTGGGGGTCTGCAGGCAGGGGGCTTGTCAGAATCTGCAAGCCCCCTTTAACAAGGAGGCCCCCATATCCCAGCCTCCCTCATGTGAATAAATATGGGGTACATAGTACCCCTACCCATTCACCAAAGTGTCAAAAAGTAATAAAACCAAGGGGGACAGTTTTTGACAATTCCTTTATTAAAAAAAAAAATAAAAAAACAGTGTCCCCCCAATATAGATCCATCGTTAATCACGATGCTGCCACCACGGCTGGACCCAAAAAGAAGGAAAATAAACGCTCAGTCGTCAACCAAGGCAGACCTCCAAATGCCTGGCTTGCCATTTGACAGTTCTTAAATAGGTATGGGGTGGAGCCACCTGCCAACGTCACCTGGTAGCTCTGCCCCTTGTGACATCCCTGACCGGTGCAACTTAAATGTAATTTCATTCATTTTTTTTTTCTTTAGAAATGTCTGTTTTGCTGTAGCATGTTCAATACATGCCACAGATATGCCACTTTACGGGCAGACTAAGGGGACCCCCCAAACACTATATTTAAAGGAATTTTTCTTTTTTTTTTGTTGTACTTTAAGCATCATTAAAATCACTGCTCCTGAAAAAAAAAATGCTTGCATTGATACATGTCCCCCCAGGAAGTACCCAGGCCACCATACCCTTTTTATGGCCAATTACTTGCATATAAGCCTACAAAGTGGGTACTTTTGATTTTTCAAGTTTGGGTCCCATAGACTTTAATAGGGTTCGCCGTTTGGGTCAGAACTTTTTCTCTGTTCAGGAGTTCTGGTGAAAACCAAACAGGTGGGGTGCTCTGCCCATCTCTATCCATAACACAATGCATGTGCAGTGTACTCATTTCTTTAGCATATGTTCTGGTCATGTTTGTGTGAATTTCCATATTAGCCCACATTTAACCACTTGCCCACCGCCTCACGACGATATACGTCGGCAGAATGGCACGGGCAGGCAGAATCACGTACCCGTGGTCCAATCGGACCCCCCTCGGTGCCCGAGGTGGTCGGCTTTTGTCCAGCGGCGATCGGAGGTGAGGGGGAGGCCATCCATTCGTGGCCCCCCTCGCGATCGCCGCCGGCCAATGAAATAATTCCTATGCTGCTGTATGGTAAACAGCAGCAAAGGAAATGATGTCATCTCTCCTCGACTCGGCATTTTCCGTTTCGACGCTGAGGAGAGAAGACTGTAATGTGAGTGCACAACACACACACAAACAGTAGAACATGCCAGGCACACAATACACCCCCGATCTCCCCCCGATCCCCCCCTCGATCATCCCCCAATCACCCCTCCCCCCGTCACACTGACACCAAGCAGTTTTTTTTTTCTGATTACTGCATGGTGTCAGTTTGTGACAGTTAGTGTGGTGGGGCAGTTAGTATTAGCCCCCTTTAGGTCTAGGATACCCCCCTAAACCCCCTTAATAAAGTTTTAACCCCTTGATCACCCCCTGTCGCCAGTGTCACTAAGCGATCACTTTTCTGATCGCTGTATTAGTGTCGCTGGTGACGCTAGTTAGTGAGGTAAATATTTAGGTTCACCATCAGCATTTTATAGCGTCAGGGACTCCCATATACTACCTAATAAAGGTTTTAACCCCTTGTTTTCCCCCTAGTTAACCCTTTCACCACTGATCACCGTATAACTGTTACGGGTGACGTTGGTTAGTTCATTTATTTTTTATAGTGTCAGGCACCCGCCGTTTATTACCGAATAAAGGTTTAGCCCCCTGATCGCCCGGCGGTAATATACGTCGGCCCAGGCAGCGTCAGGTTAGCGCCAGTACTGCTAACACCCACGCACGCAGCATACGCCTCCCTTAGTGGTATAGTATCTGAATGGATCAATATCTGATCCGATCAGATTTATGCTAGCATCCCCAGCAGTTTAGGGTTCCCAAAAACGCAGTGTTAGTGGGATCAGCCCAGATACCTGCTAGCACCTGCGTTTTGCCCCTCCGCCCAGCCCAGCCCACCCAAGTGCAGTATTGATCAATCACTGTCACTTACAAAACACTAAATGCATAACTGCAGCGTTCGCAGAGTCAGGCCTGATCCCTGCGATCGCTAACAGTTTTTTTGGTAGCGTTTTGGTGAACTGGCAAACACCAGCCCCAGGCACCGTCAGGTTAGTGCCAGTACCCCTAACACCCACGCATGCACCGTACACCTCCCTTAGTGGTATAGTATCTGATCGGATCAATATCTGATCTGATCAGATCTATACTAGCATCCTCAGCAGTTTAGGGTTCCCAAAAATGCAATGTTAGCGGAATCAGCCCAGATACCTGCTAGCACCTGCATTTTGCCCCTCCGCCCTCCCAGCCCAGCCCACCCAAGTGCAGTATTGATCGATCACTGACACTTACAAAACACTAAACGCATAACTGCAGCGTTTGCAGAGTCAGGCCTGATCCCTGCGATTGCTAACAGTTTTTTTGGTAGCGTTTTGGTGAACTGGCAAGCACCAGCGGCCTAGTACACCCCGGTCATAGTCAAACCAGCACTGCTATAACACTTGGTGACGTGGCGAGTCCCATAAGTGCAGTTCAAGCTGGTGAGGTGGCAAGCACAAGTAGTGTCCCTCTGCCACCAAGAAGAAGACAAACAGGCCCGTCGTGCCCATAATGCCCTTCCTGCTGCATTCGCCAATCCTAATTGGGAACCACCACTTCTGCAGTGCCCGTAATTCCCCCATTCACATCCCCAACCAAATGCAGTCGGCTGCATGAGAGGCATTTTCTTTATGTCCTCCCGAGTACCCCTACCCAACAAACCCCCCCAAAAAAGATGTTGTGTCTGCAGCAAGCGCGGATATAGGCGTGACACCCGCTATTATTGTCCCTCCTGTCCTGATAATCCTGGTCTTTGCATTGGTGAATGTTTTGAACGCTACCATGCACTAGTTGAGTATTAGCATAGGGTACAGCATTGCACAGACTAGGCACACTTTCACAGGGTCTCCCAAGATGCCATCGCATTTTGAGAGACCCGAACCTGGAACCAGTTACAGTTATAAAAGTTAGTTACAAAAAAAAGTGTAAAAAAAAAAAATATATAAAATTTAAAAAAATAGTTGTCGTTTTATTGTTCTCTCTCTCTCTATTCTCTCTCTATTGTTCTGCTCTTTTTTACTGTATTCTATTCTGCAATGTTTTATTGTTATTATGTTTTATCATGTTTGCTTTTCAGGTATGCAATTTTTTATACTTTACCGTTTACTGTGTTTTATTGTTAACCATTTTTTTGTCTTCAGGTACACCATTCACGACTTTGAGTGGTTATACCAGAATGATGCCTGAAGTTTTAGGTATCATCTTGGTATCATTCTTTTCAGCCAGCGGTCGGCTTTCATGTAAAATCCTAGTGGTTAATTAGCCTCTAGACTGCTTTTACAAGCAGTGGGAGGGAATGCCCCCCCACCATTTTCCGTGTTTTTCTCTGGCTCTCCTGTCTCAACAGGGAACCTGAGAATGCAGCCAGTGATTCAGCCAGCTGACCATAGAGCTGATCAGAGACCAGAGTGGCTCCAAACATCTCTATTGCCTAAGAAACCGGAAGCTACGAGCATTTCATGACTTAGATTTCGCCGGATGTAAATAGCGCCATTGGGAAATTGGGAAAGCATTTTATCACACTGATCTTGGTGTTGTCAAATGCTTTGAGGGCAGAGGAGAGATCTAGGGTCTAATAGACCCCAATTTTTTCAAAAAAGAGTACCTGTCACTACCTATTCCTATCATAGGGGATATTTACATTCCCTGAGATAACAATAAAAATGATAAAAAAATGAAAGGAACAGTTTAAAAATAAGATTAAAAAGCAAAAAAATAATAAAGAAAAAAAAAAGCACCCCTGTCGCCCCCTGCTCTTGCGCTAAGGCGAACGCAAGCGTTGGTCTGGCGTTAAATGTAAACAGCAATTGAACCATGCATGTGAGGTATCACCGCAAAGGTCAGATCGAGGGCAGTAATTTTTGCAGTAGACCTCCTCTGTAAATCTAAAGTGGTAACCTGTAAAGGCTTTTAAAGGCTTTTAAAAATGTATTTATTTTGTTGCCACTGCACGTTTGTGCGCAATTGTAAAGTATGCCATGTTTGGTATCCATGTACTCGGCCTAAGATCATATTTTTTATTTCATCAAACATTTGGGCAATATAGTGTGTTTTAGTGCATTAAAATTTAAAAAAGTGTGTTTTTTCCCCAAAAAATGCGTTTGAAAAATTGCTGCGCAAATACTGTGTGAAAAAAAAATGAAACACCCACCATTTTAATCTGTAGGGCATTTGCTTTAAAAAATATATAATGTTTGGGGGTTCAAAGTAATTTTCTTGCAAAAAAATTTTTTTCATGTAAACAAAAAGTGTCAGAAAGGGCTTTGTCTTCAAGTGGTTAGAAGAGTGGGTGATGTGTGACATAAGCTTCTAAATGTTGTCCATCAAATGCCAGAACAGTTCAAACCCCCCCAAAATGACCCCATTTTGGAAAGTAGACACCCCAAGCTATTTGCTGAGAGGCATGTCAAGTCCATGGAATATTTTATATTGTGACACAAGTTGCGGGAAAGAGACAATTTTTTTTTTTTTTTGCACAAAGTTGTCACTAAATGATATATTGCTCAAACATGCCATGGGAATATGTGAAATTACACCCCAAAATACATTCTGTTGCTTCTCCTGAGTACGGGGATACCACATGTGTGAGACTTTTTGGGAGCCTAGCTGCGTACGGGACCCCAAAAACCAAGCACTGCCTTCAGGCTTTCTAAGGGCGTAAATTTTTGATTTCACTCTTTACTGCCTATCACAGTTTCGGAGGCCATGGAATGCCCAGGTGGCACAAAACCCCCCCAAATGACCCCATTTTGGAAAGTAGACACCCCATATTTGCTGAGAGGTATCGTGAGTATTTTGCAGACCTCACTTTTTGTTACAAAGTTTTGAAAATTGAAAAAAGAAAAAAAAAAGTTTTTTCTTGTCTTTCTTCATTTTCAAAAACAATTGAGAGCTGTAAAATACTCACCATGCCTCTCAGCAAATAGCTTGGGGTGTCTACTTTCCAAAATGGGGTCATTTGGGGGGGTTTTGTGCCATCTGGGCATTTTATGGCCTTCAAAACTGTGATAGGTAGTGAGGAGTGAAATCAAAACTTTACGCCCTTAGAAATCCTGAAGGCGGTGATTGGTTTTCGGGGCCCCGTACGCGGCTAGGCTCCCAAAAAGTCCCACACATGTGGTATCTCCGTACTCAGGAGAAGCAGCTGAATGTATTTTGGGGTGCAATTGCACATATGCCCATGGCCTGTGTGAGCAATATATCATTTAGTGACAACTTTTTGTAATTTTTTTTTTGTCATTATTCAATCACTTGGGACAAAAAAATTAATATTCAATGGGCTCAACATGCCTCTCAGCAATTTCCTTGAGGTGTCTACTTTCCAAAATGCGGTCATTTGGGGGGTGTTTGTACTGCCCTGCCATTTTAGCACCTCAAGAAATGACATAGGCAGTCATAAACTAAAAGCTGTGTAAATTCCAGAAAATGTACCCTAGTTTGTAGACGCTATAACTTTTGCGCAAACCAATAAATATACGCTTATTGATATTTTTTATTACCAAAGACATGTGGCTGAATACATTTTGGCCTAAATGTATGACTAAAATTGAGTTTATTGGATTTTTTTTATAACAAAAAGTAGAAAATATCATTGTTTTTTCAAAATTTTCGGTCTTTTTCCATTTATAGCGCAAAAAATAAAAACCGCAGAGGTGATCAAATACCATCAAAAGAAAGCTCTATTTGTGGGAAAAAAAGGACGCAAATTTTGTTTGGGTACAGCATTGCATGACCGCGCAATTAGCAGTTAAAGCGACGCAGTACCAAATTGTAAAAAGTGCTCTGGTCAGGAAGGGGGTAAATCCTTCCGGGGCTGAAGTGGTTAATAAAAAGAAATGTTAATCTACTGACAGGAAAATATTTAGCAAATACTATCTACAACAAAAAAGGTCTATCCAGATGATGCAGTAAGGTAAAATTGGCTAGCTGGACAATTTTAACCACTTAAGCTCCGGAAAGGATTTACCACCCTCATGACCAAAGCATTTTTTGCTATTCAGCTATAATTAACTGGCAATTGTTCGGTCATGCAACACTGTACCCAAATTATATTTGTATCATTTTTTCACACAAATAGAGCTTTATTTTGGTGGCATTTGATAACCACTGGGTTTTTTAATTTGCACTATACTGTAAATAAAAAAAAACAAAGTTTTTGAAAATATTTTCTACTTTGTTATAAAAAATATTCAATAAAATAAAATTTTATAATAAATTAAGGCAAAATGTATTCTGCTAGATGACTTTAGTATAAAAAAATTCAAAATAAGTATATAATAATTGATTTGTGTGAAAGTTGTAGTGTCTACAATCCATGGTATATACAGGGTATATTAGAATTTACAGAGCTTTTACTTTCTGACTGCCTATCACATTTCTTGAGGTGCTAAAATACCATGACAGTACAAAAACCCTGCAAATTACCCATTTTTGGAAATAGCAAAAGTATTTGCTGAGAGGCATGTTGAGCTCACGGAAGGTTTTATTTTTTTATTTTTTTTAGAAAATTACAAAACTTTTTTTTATACAAAGTTGTCAGTTTAATGAGATATTTCTTGCACGTGCCATGTGTATATGTAGAAAAACACATTTTGCTACTTCTCCCCAGTATGTGTGAGACTTTTTGGGGGGCTAATTACATACAGCCCCCCAAAATCCAACTACCATCAGGCTTTCAAAGGGCCTATTTCCTCATGTTGCTTCCTCACTACCTAATACAGGTTTGGAGGCCATGAAATGCCAGGATAGTAAACACTTCCCCAAATAACCCCTGGTTGGAAAGTAAACACTCCAAGGTATTTTCTAAAAGGCATGGAAATTTTTTGCCACAAGTTTTTGAAAAAAAAAAAGTTTATACAAAGTTGTGACTATAACGAAATATCTCTCACACATGCCATGGGTATATGTGGAATTACACCCCAAAACACATTATGATACTTCTTCTGAGTATGGGGATACCAGCCTGGCTACATACTGGGGCCAAAAACCAATGACCGGCAACCTAGCCCCATACTGGGGCCAAAAAACAATGCCCTCCTTCAGGTTTTATAAGGGCGTAATTCCTGCACTTCATATCCTGACTATCGATCACAGTTTTGGAGGCCCAAAAAATGCCAAAACAGTATAACCCCCCCCATATCACCCCTTTTTTGAAAGAAGACATCCCAAACTGTTTGCTGAGAGGCATATTGAGTACAAGGAAGATTTTTTTTGCCACAATATCTTAGAAAACAACAAAAACATTTTTTTCTTTTACACAAAGTTTTAACTTTAATGAGCTCACACATGCCATGGGTATATGTGCAGCTACATCCCAAAACACATTCAGCAACTTCTTCTGAGTATGGGGATACTACATGTGATAGACTTTTTTTCCATAAAGATTTTATTCAATATAAAGAGGTAGACATACAAATCAAACACAGAAACACATGTCAGTATAAGATCGGGACAATAAAATAGTACCATTTGAAAGATACAACTAGAAAGTGTAGCTTGGAGGGCGTGATAGACTTTTTGGTATCCTAGCCATGTACAGGCCCCCAAAATCCAATAACCACCTTCAGGCTTCACCTTCAAGGGGCATATTTCCTAATGTGGCTTTCTCACTACCTATCACAGTTTTGGAGGCCCGGAAATGCCAGGATAGTACAACCCCTCCTCCCCCCAATAACCCCTTTTTTTAAAGCAGACACCCCACACTGTTTGCTGAGAGGCTAATTGAGTACACGGAAGATTATATTTTTGCCACAATTTCTTAGAAAACAACAAAATTAATTTTTTTCTTTTACACAAAGTTGTAACCTTAATTAGATATTTCTCACACATGCCATGGGTATATATGGAATTACACCTCAAAACACATTCTGCAACTTTTCCTGAGTATGGGGATACCACATATGAGAAACTTTTTGGCAGCCTAACCTCGTACAGGCAACCAAAATCAAATGACCACCTTCAGGCTTTGCTTCCTCACAACCTCTCACAGTTTTGGAAGCCCTGAAATGCCAGAATAGTACAAACATCCCCCCAAAATGACTCCTTTTTGGAAAAGTAGACACTCCAAGGAAATTGATATGAAGCATGTTAAGTATTTTGCAGATCTCATTTTTTGTCATAAGCTTTTAAAAATGAAAAAAGAAAGTAAAAATATACATTCTCATTTTCTTTCTTCATTTTCTAAAAACTTGTGGCAACAAATAAGATCTGCAAAATACTCGCTATGCCTCTTAATGCACAAAAACACAATTTAATTTCCAATTGTATAGCAAAATATAAAAGATGATGTTATGGTGAGTAAATAGATGCCAAACATGTCACATTTTAATCAGTTACCAACTGGCCCATAGCCAAATGACGGCTGCAGGGCGGTTGGATAATTCTGGGAGGGCGTTTACCATGTGATCGCTCTGTCAAATGACGGATCGTTCACATGTAAACAAACCGGCGTCATGTCATGATGCTGGTTCCTCTCTCCCCTCTCTGTACCGATCGGTACAGAGAGGGAGGGATCAGATGGCAGCAGGGCTGTGGGCTGGTTGTGTAGTGTCCACAGCGCTGCTCTGTGACAATTGCTGTCACATCCATGGATCTATCCATCCATGCTCAGCCATCCCTCCATGCTCAGTAATAACCTGCAATACTCTGCAATACTCTGCAACACTCTGCAATACCCTTCAATACCCTGCAATACCCCGCAATACTCTGCAATACTCTGCAATACTCTGCAATACCCCGCAATACTCTGCAATACCCTGCAATACTCTGCAATACTCTGCAATACCCCGCAATACCCTGCAATACCCTGCAATACTCTGCAATGCCCCGCAATAACCTGCAATACTCTGCAATACCCCGCAATACCCTGCAATACTCTGCAATACCATGCAATACTCTGCAATACTCTGCAATACCCCACAATACACTGCAATACCCTGCAATACTCTGCAGTACCCCGCAACACTCTGCAATACTCTGCAATACCCCACAATACCCTGCAATACTCTGCCATACCCAACCATACTCTGCCATACCCAGCCATACTCTGCCATACCCAGCAATACCCAGCCATACTCTGCAATACTCGGTGATACCCAGCCATACTCAGCCATACAAGCCATACTCAGCCATACCCGGTAATTGCTCAGCCATACTCGGCCATGCTCAGCCATACTCGGCCACGCTCAGCCATACTCAGCCATGCTCAGCCATACTCAGCCATGCTCAGCCATGCTCAGCCATACTCGGCTGTACTCGGCCTCTGTATGTGGCCAGGCTGTGGAAGTCTCACACATGTGGTATTGCCGTACTCAGGAGGAGTATGAGAATCTATTTTTGGGTGTCATTTTTGGTATGTACATGCTATGTGTTAGAAATATTGTATAAATGGACAACCTTGTGTTAAAAAAAATGCGTTTTAAGCACTTCCCAGCCGCCGGCCGTCATACGACGTCCTTGAATTTGTGCGGGGATATCTGAATGATGCCTGCAGCTACAGGCATCATTCAGATATCAGATTTCAGATTTTTCAGCCAGCAATTCCCTACACCATAAGAGTGATCATAGCAGCTGTTCCTATTACAAGGAATGTAAACATCCCTTGTAATAGAAAAAAGCATGACAGGACCTCTTTAATATGAGATCTGGGCTTAAAAAGACCTCCGATCTCATATTTACACTAGGATGCAATAATAAAAAAGAAAAAAAAGTTGTTTGAAAAAAAAATTCCCTTTAAGAGCTATGAGTGGAAGTGATGTTTTAATGTCGCTTCCGCCCTGCAATTGTATGGAGCTGAGTGGGGGCCATTTTTCCCTCACTCAGCTCCATACCTAACATGGAAGAGGATGCGATCCACCACTGCTGGCGACTCTGGTGAACGGCAGAGGGCACCGGAGAGCGGCGGGATGGGGGCCCCTCTCTCACCCTCGATAAAAGTGATCTCATGGTGAATCTCCCAGAGACCACTATTATCTGAAAGTGTATGGAAAAGAGGTTGGGGGCTTCACGCTTCACACAAGGATATAGTCCTGCGGGCTCCATAAACCCTCCACTAATTATGTTAATACCGCTCAGGGGGTGTGAAAATTATATAATAATAGATTTTTAAATACAAATATTTTTAATCTATATCACAATTTATCTTTGATCTATTTCTAATATATTAATTATATAAATATATATATATATATATTTTTTATTTATTATTTTTTCCTTATTATTATTAATTATTTTTTCATTATTTTTTGTTCTATCATTATTATTTTTTACATTTTCTCAGTCTTTTAATTTAATAATTTATTAATATATTTTTAAGGTTTATTATTCTATTTTTTATTTTATTTTATTATTTATTATTTTTTATTTTTTATTTCTATTTTTTATTATTTTTTCTTGTACAGTTATTTCAAACATCTCATTTAATCTGCGTCTGATAAATCGAAACTAAGGTAAATGGATAATGCACACTGGCAACATGGTTTTTCATCTCCATGAAAAGATTATGATGACGGATAGATGTAAACTGTATAATGTATACAATGTACTAAAAATCATTTCTGACTGCTTCGGTTGACATATAGACCAGCGGCTCTGTTATTTCCACACCCCCAGAGCGGTATTAACATAATTAGGGGAGGGTTTATGGAGCCCGCAGGACTATATCCTTGTGTGAAGCGTGTAGCGGCGACACCGTCTTTGAGAACGTCTGATGACGAAACGCGTAAGGCAGAGTCACGCTCGCACGTCATACCCGGAAGATCTGGCTGGAACGCAAGGTGGGACGCACGTTCGGACTGCTTCCTAGTCTCATCCTTGTACACAGCCATGTTTGTACTGGGTCCATTGTTTTAAAAAACTTTTATATTTGTCAATAAACTGGACATACTTCACTACGGAAGCCCCCTGTTTATTTCTTTATATGTGGAGGATAAAGCAGAGCAGAGGTGGGGAGTTGTGAAGGAACCCAGCCCTGGATCACTAGGTGGGGACCCCTGAATCGGATCACTGGAGCGATCCCACGGAGCAGCAGAGCATAAGCGGGACATGTACAAGAGACAGCCATCCCAAGATACCCACTCCTTTGCACAGTACCCCTGTGGGGGTGACTGATTCTGGTGAGTGGGGGAGCAAGGGGGGGAGCACTTGGAGTCACCAGCCTGTACGAGCACGGAAGTCACCATTTCTTACCCTTTGGCATTTATAACTGCATACTGACCGATCCTTGGCTTCTATAGAACTCCTGTTTCTCCATATAGACATTCAATTTTGCCTGGTTTCTCCATAGAGACTGTATATATATATATATTTTATGGAATTTAAATGATTTTTTCAGTAGTCATCTAACCGTACATATAATTGCCTGTATGGATTTTATTTAAGCATCACATGAGTCCCAATGGGGCTTAGCATATGATAACACAGAGTCTCAGGAATGTATTGTTCATCTATTAGACACAGTGCACAAATAGTTATTATACATGCTGATGATATGTTTTAACTAATATTTATTTCTTATCACTGATGCTGGTAGCCCCATAATTAGGGGGTGTTACACTATTATATAATTTTATATTGCAAGTTGGGGGGTTGCAAAATTTATTTCACTTGTTGTAACACATGAGACCAATCACACACTTATATATCACAGAGGATTTGCACGTTTATTCTCAGAGGGTTTATATATATATTTTTTATTTTAATTTAAATTATTTGCTCTCTAGATCTACCTTTGCACACAAGTAAGGGTCTGTTTACCTAGGGGACAAATTGTAAACTTAGTCTACCCTCATGCATGTTTTTGGCACTTGGCCGCATATTTGTTTGTAATTTGCATAGATATTCCACAATCACTTCTAGTGCGTTTATATACTTTTATTATCACTTTTAATTTTTAAGCATTTAACACTGCTAATAGGGCAGCGCCAATCTCCCCAACCTCTTTTCCATATATGTCAATTAACTCGCAGTGGGAATTAATTAGGGGGAGGATGCAGTCCTTCTGTTTTTCTCCTGAGCGTGGACTTTTAACATAATATTATCTGAATGAAGAAGTGGATACGGGGGTTATGGTAGCTAGCTGCTGCCATAACAGCGATATTCCATTTCAAAATACCGCCGTATAAAGATGTCGGGCGGTCTGTAAGTGGTTAAAATTGTGCATGCCCATGCAATGGCGACAAATTACATAATGTTTTAATATCCATAGGCAATGCTTTAAAAGCCTTTACAGGTTACTACTTTAGATTTACACAGGAGGTCTAGTTCTAGAATTACTGCCCTCGATCTGATGGTCACAGTGATACCTCACATGCATGGTGCAGTCACTGTTTACATACCGTCTTGTCTATGTTCCCATCCCCCACGTTCCTGAAAACAAGGCTCATCAATAGTGGGTGCTGTAGTAACTTCCAGCTAGTTAGTGGAAACATTACAGATAAATGCACATATTCGCCAGCACACCAAGGATCCGCAAATGTCATCCAAAGGCTTTTATTGCATAAAGAGCACATCACAAGAACAGGTATAATGTTTTGAACCCGCGCAGTATCCTTTCGTCAGACATGTGATAACTTTTTGGATCCTGGCGTGCCCACTCAAGACCCCTTCATCACATGCCTGATGAAGGGGTCCTGCACAGCTATAAAATGTTGCACTTGTTCTTGTGAAGTGATTTTTCTGCAAGAAAAGCCTTTGGATGACATTTGGGGATCCTTGGTGTACTTGCGTATATGGGCTTTTGGCTGTTTACATACCGACACAAAAACAATGGATGCATTCGTTTTGCACACAAGCAAATTTTTTATTATTAATTTATTTAATTATTTTATTTTACACTCTCCTTTTAATTTTTTTTAGCACTTTTACTCTTATCACAATGTAAATGTCCCCTGTAATAGCAATAGGCAGTGTCAGGTACTCTTTACTGAGAAATCTCGGGTTTATTAGACCTCAGATCTCTCCTCTGCCCTGATCACAGCAGGATCGGTGTGATTAGATGCTTTCCCAATTTAAAAAGGGCATTGTTTACATACGGCAGTTAAAGGATCGAGACACACCATTTACCACTGCCTGGGGTGCTTAAAAAAGCTTTTGTTTATTTTTGTAAGACCTTTATCACAAATGGAATAAAGTCAATTTAAAACTGCTAGTGCATTTAATACTATACCTCTCCCCAAATAACAATGCTGCTGCCCATGGGTGGCTCTGTTGCTCCTCCATCCAGAGTGGAGCCACCCTAAGAAAGAAAGTGTGCTAACAGCAAAATTACTATGTGAAAATAAAAGAGGAATAGCCTACCAGCAAGACCACTAGGGGAAAATAAAGTAAGAATAGCCTAAAAAAAAAGAAAGTTAATGGCTTCTTATGGCCTTCTTATGCTCGGCAGCCCACTTTTATTGAATGAAAAGCAAAATAAAAGGTTCACAAACTTGCCCTTGCAGGGGTTTCAGCTCCAGTAAATTCAAAATAACAAAATACCAAGCCACCTGACCCCTAAGGCTCACTTAGTTTAGGTTGCAGTACCTTGCTGCAAAAGCTCACTCCTGGTCTCCAGGCAGGGGTTCTTCTGACACCCCAGGCTCTCTCCCTCCTCTGAGACTCACAGGTCCCTGAGACTTCAGTCCCCTATACTCTCTCCTAGCTGACTCAGTTCTATTAGTCTCCCAGAATCTCTGAGACTTGCAAACACTCTCAGCTGTCCCAACTCTCTCAGTCCAATGGGCCTGGAATCTCTCCCACATGGAGTACTGTCTTCCGAGTAGATCTCCTTTTTTGTGTGCTTTTATGTCAGTATTACATTGTATATCCCTGTATGTTAAGGTCATTTAGGTGCCTAGCTAACATTTTTTTGAAATGATCAATGCTCCCTGCTGACACCACTGCTTGTGGAAGAGAATTCCACATTCTTACCGCTCTTACAGTAAAGAACCCTCTAAACCGCTTCTTTTCTAATTTTAGTGAATAGCTGTGTGTATTTTTATGTAGCGCTGGTAAATTTGTGATCTACCATATGTTAAGTAAATTTAGTAATTTGTTCGTTAGGAAGGTTAAATTTGCCTCTGTTCCAGATTGGCTGACGTTGTGTGTGTTTCCATACTGACTGATGGGTGTCGCTGTTATCATTGGTCAGTGTTGGAAAGGCAACGTGTCGAAGCATATGGATGCTCTTCTGTCCAACGAGACAACTCGTTGGAGGTGGTCCTCCGAGTTGCATTCTGTGCGAGGGTATTTATTGGACATACGCCATATTGTGGGGTTCATTTTACAGCCACCTGCTGGCCCTCCTGGCCGACCGGTATGCGTTAGAGAGCAATCTGGTGGTTCTCCGTTCCGGAGGCCCACGCCGCTGCGGCACAAGGGTGGACCCAGAAGCTTGTCTGGGGTCTACCACAGCAGCCAAGGAATGGTCCTGAGCTGTCTATCCAGAGTGAAGAAGCTGGACAACCGAGGAGATCCCAGGGGGGGACATGTCATGGAAGGATCACGCAGCGTGCTGGTCTGGAGAGGGGCCTGGTGACTCGGTTGGAGGACGTATCCTAAAAGTAACTATACAGCATAGTGTTGCGGGGTTGGCTACAAGGTTCAAGCACTGTGACTGACATTCATTGCAGAAAGACCAAAACATCCTGTGGCAGAGGATTGTATAGGTTTATCCCAAACAAGTCTGTGGCAGAGACTTTTGTTCGTGCTACGTACTGACTGCTAGGCAAGTGAGAGAGGCCTATCCAGGTGAGCAAAGAGTGTGTCCCACGAGGGGAGCGCATTCTATTGTAATATCCAAATTCTATCAGGACATTTGTCAAGAATCTTGCAAGACGATATTTGAGTTTCTTCTGTGGTTTCCCTTCTGCCTCTTTCCTGCTACTTCTTTAGTAAATCATTTAATAAAGCATTGAAAACGTACTCAAGTGTTGGTGAGTGTATTGTCCAGAGGTAAACTCAACGGAACCCTAGACCCAGTGCCAGTGAAACAGAGGGAAGGAGAGTGAAGGTAACAAGCCCGCTTAAACCAGCAGCTTCACCGAGAGTTATTGCTACATTTAATTTCACTTTCACAGAAAAGTTTTATCCCTATTGTAGGGTCACCAGTAGGGTATTTGTACATTGAAATCATGTCCCCTCTTAAGCGTCTCATCTCCAGAGGGAATAATGCTTGTAACCATTCCTTATAACTAAGGTCCTCCAGTCCCTTTATTAGCTTTGTTACCCTACTCTGGACTCTCTCCAGTAGGGATGAGCGGAACACCCCCCCTGTTCGGTTCGCACCAGAACATGCGAACAGGAAAAAAGTTTGTTCGAACACGCGAACACCGTTAAAGTCTATGGGACACGAACATAAATAATCAAAAGTGCTAATTTTAAAGGCTTATAGGCAAGTTATTGTCATAAAAAGTGTTTGGGGACCTGGGTCCTGCCCCAGGGGACATGGATCAATGCAAAAAAAAGTTTTAAAAACGGCCGTTTTTTCAGGAGCAGTGATTTTAATAATGCTTAAAGTCAAACAATAAAAGTGTAATATACCTTTAAATTTCGTAGCTGGGGGGTGTCTATAGTATGCCTGTAAACGGGCGCATGTTTCCCGTGTTTAGAACAGTCTGACAGCAAAATGACATTTCGAAGGAAAAAACCCATTTAAAACTACTCGCGGCTATTGCATTGCCGACAATACACATAGAAGTTCATTGATAAAAACGGCATGGGAATTCCCCACAGGGGAACCCCGAACCAAAATTTAAAAAAAAAATGACGTGGGGGTCCCCCTAAATTCCATACCAGGCCCTTCAGGTCTGGTGTGGATATTAAGGGGAACCCCGGCCAAAATTTTTTTAAAAATGACGTGGGGTTCCCCCTAAATTCCATACCAGACCCTTCAGGTCTGGTATGGATTTTAAGGGGAACCCCGCGCAAAAAAAAAAAATGGTGTGGGGTCCCCCCATAAATATATACCAGACCCTTATCTGAGCACGCAACCTGGCAGGCCGCAGGAAAAGAGGGGGGGACGAGAGTGCGCCCCCCCTCCTGAACCATACCAGGCCACATGCCCTCAACATTGGAAGGGTGCTTTGGGGTAGCCCCCCAAAACACCTTGTCCCCATGTTGATGAGGACAAGGGCCTCATTCCCACAACCCTGGCCGGTGGTTGTGGGGGTCTGCGAGCGGGGGGCTTATTGGAATCTGGAAGCCCCCTTTAACAAGGGGACCCCCAGATCCCGGCCCCCCCTGTGTGAAATGGTAAGGGGGTATTTACCCCTACCATTTCACTAAAAAACTGTCAAAAATGTTAAAAATGACAAGAGACAGTTTTTGACAATTCCTTTATTTAAATGCTTCTTCTTTCTTCTATCTTCCTTCATCTTCTTCTTCTGGTTCTTCTGGCTCTTCTGGTTCATCCTCTGGCGTTCTCGTCCAGCATCTCCTCCGCGGCATCTTCTATCTTCTTCTCCTCGGGCCGCTCCGCACCCATGGCATGGGGGGAGGCTCCCGCTCTTCTCTTCTTCTTTTCTTCTCTTCTTCTCTACTTCTCTTCTTCTCTTCTTCATTTTCTTCTCTGGGCCGCTCCGCACCCATGCTGGCATGGAGGGAGGCTCCCGCTGTGTGACGACGTCTCCTCGTCTGACGGTTCTTAAATAACACCCGGTGACCCCGCCCCCCTCTGACACACGGTGACTTAACGGGACTTCCCTGTGACGTCACGGGGAATGCCACAGGGAAGTCCCGTCATGTCCCGTGCGTCAGAGGGGCGGGGTCACCGGGTGGCCCCACCCCCGTTATTTAAGAACCGTCAGACGAGGAGACGCCGTCACACAGCGGGAGCCTCCCTCCATGCCAGCATGGATGCGGAGCAGCCCGGAGAAGAAAATGAAGAAGAGAAGAAGAGAAGAAGGAAGAAGAGAAGAAGAAGAAGATGAAGAGAAGAGCGGGAGCCTCCCCCCATGCCATGGGTGCGGAGTGGCCCGAGGAGAAGAAGATAGAAGACGCTGTGGAGGAGATGCTGGATGAGAACACCGGAGGAAGAACCAGAAGAACCAGAAGATGAAGGAAGATAGAAGAAAGAAGAAGCATTTAAATAAAGGAATTGTCAAAAACTGTCTCTTGTCATTTTTAACATTTTTGACAGTTTTTTAGTGAAATGGTAGGGGTAAGTACCCCCTTACCATTTCACACAGGGGGGGCGGGATCTGGGGGTCCCCTTGTTAAAGGGGGCTTCCAGATTCCGATAAGCCCCCTGCCCGCAGACCCCCACAACCACCGGCCAGGGTTGTGGGGATGAGGCCCTTGTCCTCATCAACATGGGGACAAGGTGTTTTCGGGGGCTACCCCAAAGCACCCTCCCAATGTTCAGGGCATGTGGCCTGGTACGGTTCTGGAGGGTGTGGCCGCACTCTCGTCCCCCCCTCTTTTCCTGCGGCCTGCCAGGTTGCGTGCTCAGATAAGGGTCTGGTATGGATTTTTGGGGGGACCTCACGCCGTTTTTTTTTTTGGTTTTTTTTGGCGCGGGGTTCCCCTTAAAATCCATACCAGACCTGGTGGGTCTGGTATGGAATTCAGGGGGAACCCCACGTCATTTTTTTTTTAAATTTTGGCTGGGGTTCCCATTAATATCCATACCAGACCTGAACGGCCTGGTATGGAGTTTAGGGGGACTTCCACGTCATTTTTTTTTTTTTTTTTTGGTTCGGGGTTCCCTTGTGGGGAATTCCCATGCCATTTTTATCAATGAACTTCTATGTGTATTGTCGGCAATGCAATAGCCACGAGTAGTTTTAAATGGGTTTTTTCCTTCTAAATATCATTTTGCTGTCAGACTGTTCTAAACACGGGAAACATGCGCCCCTTTACAGGCATACTATAGACACCCCCCAGCTACGAAATTTAAAGGGATATTACACTTTTATTGTTTGACTTTAAGCATTATTAAAATCACTGCTCCTGAAAAAACGGTCATTTTTAAAACTTTTTTTTGCATTGATCCATGTCCCGTGGGGCAGGACCCAGGTCCCCAAACACTTTTTATGACAATAACTTGCATATAAGCCTTTAAAATTAGCACTTTTGATTTCTCCCATAGACTTTTAAAGGGTGTTTGCGGCATTCGAATTTGCCGCGAACACCCCAAATTGTTCGCTGTTCGGTGAACTTGCGAACAGCCAATGTTCGAGTCGAACATGAGTTCGACTCGGACTCGAAGCTCATCCCTACTCTCCAGTTCCAGCACATCCTTCCTTGGGACTGGGGCCCATAACTGTATGGCATGCTCCAGGTGTGGCTGGACCAGAGTCTTGTAGAGTGGGAGAATTATTGTTTTATCTCTAGAGTTAATCCCCTTTTCTAATGCATGCCAAAAGTATTGGGACACTAGCCTTTACATGCACATGAACTTTCAGTCTTAGTCTGTAGGTTCAATATTGAGTTGGCCCACCCTTTGCAGCAATAACAGCTTTAACTCTTCTGGGAAGGCTGTGCACAAGGTTTGGGAATGCTTGACCATTCTTCCAGAAGTGCATTTGTGAGGTCAGGTACTGATGTAGATGAGAAGGCTCGCAGTCTCCACTCTAATTCATCCCAAAGGTGTTCTATTGGGTTGAGGCCAGTCTAATTTCTCTACCCCAAACTCGCTCATCCATGTCTTTATGGACCTTGTTTGTGCACTGGTGTGCACTCATGTTGGAACAGGAAGGGGCCATCCCCAAACTGTTCCCACAAAGTTGGGAGGATGAAATTCACTGGAACTAATGCCCCGTACACACGGTCGGACATTGATCGGACATTCCGACAACAAAATCCTCATATTTTTTCCGACGGATGTTGGCTCAAACTTGTTTTGCCTACACACGGTCGCACAAAGTTGTCGGAATTTCCGATCGCCAAGAACGCGGTGACGTCAAGCATGTACGATGAGACTAGAAAAGGCCGGTTCAGAACCAAACGCAGCACCCTTTGGGCTCCTTTTGCTAATCTCGTGTTAGTAAAAGTTTGGTGAGAGACGATTTGCGCTTTTTCAGACTCGTGGCTTTCAGATCGTTTTCTGCCGTTCAGTTTGTGCTTGTGGGTTTGTATCTGCTCTTCAGTGCGTGCAAGCAAGTTCCGCGTGACTTTAGTCACTGTATTCTTGTTCGTTCGTTACTGGTTTTCAGGTCGCTCTTCACAGGCCTTGCTGTTCTTCAGTGCGTTCTGTTACTTCGTTCTGAGCAGCCGACCGTTTTATAGCCATGTTTCGTATGCGTACTCCTCGTAGTGTTCGTGCTGTGCGGGGGCTTGGTGTTGGGGTCCTGACCTTGACACAAGTCCAGTCCATGAACAGGGTGGGGAGGAGTTCATGGACCAAGAATTGGTTGCTTCAGCGTGACCAGTTCTGTCATATGCCTTTGCTCCGTGAGATCCGTGAGAATAATCCTGATGATTTCAGGAACTTTCTCCGGATGATGGACCCCGTATTTCACCGTTTGTTGGCTTCGCTGACCCCCTATATCAGCAGGCAGGATACCTGCATGAGGCAAGCCATCACTCCGGAGCAGAGGTTGGTCGCTACCTTGTGGTATTTGGCCACAGGGAGAAGCCTGCAGGACCTCAAGTTCTCGACAGGCATCTCCCCCCAGGCTCTGGGGATCATTATCCCAGAGACCTGTTCTGCCATCATCCAGGTACTACAGAAGGAGTATATGAAGGTAAGATTTTTATCCTTTTATATCACATTTTATTGTATTGAATGTTTGATAATATATTGTATTTCTTTCCTCATTCCCTAATTACCATGATTGTATTATGCTGTGAATGTCCCCTTTGTCCTCATGCATGCTGGATTTTTATGTAATTATTATTTTAGGTCCTTCATACATATTTGCCCTTCAATAACCTCCCCAGCATGGTGTCTCCTGCCCTATATTCACCTCATGTAGTTACTTAACAATGTATTTTATCAGCTCCATAGTAGTGCTTTACCCCAAACACCCCCTAAAATGTTTGGAAATGTTATTTTGGATTTAAATTCAGGCAGAGGGCCAGAGGCTTTTTTTTGTGGTGTCCCCAAATTTTTGGTAACCCTCCCTCCCCCAACTGCTAAGTCAGCTGATCCCAATTCTCTATTCTCAATCATCTATCTGCTGACTTTGCCAAACCAATACACAATATACCCATCTCTATAGTGCTCAGATTTATGGATGAATTCCCCAAAGCATGTAGTGCAAGGGCCTGCCTGTATACTTTCCAATGGTACTGTTTAAAGTTCTTGTATCCTATTATGATCTTGATAGGTAATAGCAGAATGTCCAAATGTGCTCAAATGTGTACAGTGTGTATTTATATCTTTGTATTATGACACTTCTTACCTGTCCAGTGGGCTGCCAATAGTGTAACTAAGGAGGGGCTGTTCCAAGTAATACCCTGTATTTAGGCATTCATCTCTCAATGAAGTGAAGAGGGTTACCTGTCCAAGAGTCCCCCCCCCCTATAATGTTAGAAATGGCCCATGAGAGGGGGGAGGGGGAATATGATAGGTGTACCTTATACTTTGTTGTTGTTAAATTCCCCTTAATAAATGCTATCTGGAGGTTGACCCATAATGTTTGTGTCTAATCTGCTTGCCAGGTTTCTGTGAAAAAAAAAAAGTAATGTTTATTGTTTTTTCCTCAACAGTTTCCTTCCACGCCACAGGAATGGCAGACTGTGGCCTCCCACTTTGCCCAGCGGTGGGACTTTCCTAACTGCGGAGGGGCAATTGATGGGAAACACATCCACATCGTCCCACCACCCAACTCGGGGTCGTACTATTATAATTACAAGGGGTTTAATAGTATAGTGATGTTGGTGGTGGTGTCGGCTAATTACGACTTCTTGTATGTGGACGTGGGAAGAATGGCCGGATGTCCGATGGTGGAGTGATCACCCAGACGGAGTTCTACAGGCGTCTCCAGAATGGCAGCTTGGACTTGCCACCTCCAGAGGACAATGTTGAAGGTCTCCCATTTGTGTTCGTTGCTGATGAAGCATTTGCGCTGGGGGACCACCTGATGCAGCCATTCCCGATGAGGACCCTCACCCCGGAACAGAGGGTTTTTAATTACCGGCTGGCCAGAGCCCGAAGAGTGGTGGAGAACACATTTGGAATCCTGGCCAGCCGGTTCCGACTATTTCTGACACCCATCCATATGGCGGAGTATAAACTGAACCATATTATACTGGCGTGCTGTGTTCTCCATAATTTTTTAAGAAAACATTCAGCCAACTATGCTGGCTCAGTTGGGCCTGAGGCCGGAATCCCAAATACTTCAACAATGACGGCACTTGAAAGCGGCCGTCCTGGCTTGCCCTCCCTGAATGCCCGTGATGTCCGGTTACGATACCTAGAGTTCTTTGGGTAGGGGGGCTATCAATATGCCAGACAATATGTGACACCTTTTTCAAATAAAAAACAACCAAAAGCAATTCTTGGTGGACATTTACTGCTTGTGTTTGTTTTAGCTGACCCTGACAGAAATGTGTTGAGTGCAGAAAATGTCGTGATTGGGTAACCTTATAAAGAATAGTGTTGGCTGGTACTTCCTAAATGCAAAAACACATTTCACTACAAGTGCACTTGCAACTGCACTGAACCTGCACTTGTAGTGCAAAGTGTATTTGCCCTTAGGAAATAACCCCCATTTTTGCATAAAACAGCAATTACATCACCCCAAAAGTGTTGTAGTGTTGAGACAATAATCCACACATTCTTGAGTAAGGCACTTTTTTATACCTGCACAATCACATGTGCATTTACCAAAGGTTTTTAAAACAAACCAACATGTTTGTTGTATAACAATGTTTGCAGTAGCATTATGAAAAATCAAAATATCCATTTCAGATAAAACAGGCCTGTGTAAAACCAACAAGAAAGCCAAAAAACTTGAACTTACAAAGTTCACATTAGGTAAAACCTGAAGGCTATATCAGACATCAGTATTTAGGAACTGGGTTTGATATAGCGTTCAGATGGGGGGAAATCACCCCTGGAAAAGCCAAATTTGGAAGATGCACACCAATTTACGAATGTCAACATGTGCTATCTGCCATCAGGGGGGATCAAGGGACGTGTTTTGGGGGAGCAAGCCCTTCCTCAATGCTACTTTATAATTGAGGAAGGGGTTTCACCCCCAAAACGTGTCCATTGATCTCCCGTGATGGCAGATAGCACATGTTGGCACACTGCACACGTAAAACAGGTGATTTTGTGGGGATTAAATTCGCCCCAAAACATCAATTATGTTATTATTTTTTTTAATAACATCAGTGATTTGTTGCTGGATGTTTTGCAATTGGAGATTACATCCCATGATCTCCCCTATCAGTATCTGGGCACTTTCTGATGTAAAGCGTTCTCTCTCCCTCACATCACGATCACCTAAAAAGAGATAAAGAACAAAAAAAACAGGTCTCAAAAATCTGCCACCAGCCATCTCTTTTACCTGAGTCTGTGGTCGCAGACACTCACCTGTTGTGGTGCCAATCTCCACCACGTCTTCTTCTTCCTCCTGCTCTTCTTCTTGTGTTTGGGGTAGTTCCCCTTCTTCCAGAAGGGGGGGGTTCTGTGTTCTCCTGGGATGAGGAGTGTCCGAGTCTTTTCTCCCCTATGTAAAACAAAAATGGTATACTTAGCACACAGATATTTGATGGCAGAACTATAGAAATAGTAAACATTGCTTGGAAGTGGGGTACAATTGTCTATTTTAGCCGAGTTCAAAGATGTCTTTTTTTAATTGCCCTTTGTCAAGCTGCAATACTTTACCTGTTTGGTACAAGCTTCACAGATGTAACCCCCCCTATAGTATACACTGGAGCACCTGTGTGCCCCCCCTAATAAAAATGGTGTTCTTGTGTCCCACACTAGTGCTCCAGTGTCCAGATGTGAAAACAGCTGCTCAGTGTCCTCTCCTTACACACAATCTAGTTTGCATTTCATTCAATAACAAACCCATCTACCTAAACAAATATTTGGCATCCAAGTAGGCCCCAAAAAAATGTGGGAAAATGCATATGGCCTAAACAATGGTGTTCTAGAGGCCTGAACGAAAAATGTTTGATATGAATGAATAATGGGCCCATGAACATTAAAGTTGACCTTTTTAAACGTTACAATTACTAAAATCATATGGAGCAGAACGAACGGAATAAAGCCAGAAAGAATAGAAACACAGCACAACTACTTACTTTTTTGCAGCACTCTCCGGATCTTTCGGTACTGCTCCGGCTCTCTCAACTTCAGGTCCGACCACCGCTTCCTGAGCTGATCTTTTGATCTTCGTACCCCGAAATTCCGCTCGAGACTCCTGACCACTTTCGCCATGATCTTGGCCTTTCGGATGTTCGGGTTGGGGTAAGGCCCATATTTTCCATCATAGTCGGACTTCCTCATGATGTCGACCATCTCCAACATCTCCCCAAACGACATATTTGTGGCCTTAAAACGTCTCCTTCTGGATCGGGACGTGCCTGGATCCGCCCTTTCCTCCTCCTCCTCC